>WNWU01000020.1:9389538-9486118 GCA_012654045.1 Ptyas mucosa
TGCAAAGAAGTCAGTCCAGGAATAATGTGCCAGAACACAAGTGTGTGTGTGTGTGTGTGTGTGTGTGTGTGTGTGTGTGTGAGGAAAACCCTGTGCCACTGCAAGGATATTTAGGAGATTTTTTTTAAAAAGACTGAAATGTCATCAATCACATAACTGGAGAAGAACGATTAAGTCATAAAGGTTTCAAACCTCCCTAAACAGTAGCATAGCTGAAAGTAGTATTAAAAATCTTTTCTATATAGATTAGATAATATTAGGCGAAGTTACTTTAATTAATTTTCTATTATCCACAGAGATGTCTTAATAATGAAGTGTCATAGTAAATAGATAAGTTTAGTATTCCCTGTTCCAGAGCTGTAGCAATCTGTTCTTTTCTCCTCCCATCTGCTCTAGTGCTTGAAACTTAAATTAATCTGTGTTTTTTTCCCCCTTACAGACCTCTCCCTCAGAAACCTAAAGAAATGAAGCTTATATTAATAGTATAACTGTTGGTACTCAAGAGCTTTGTCACTTTGGAAAAGAAAGACGAGAAAGGAAAGACTTTTGCAAAATTAGCCTATGTGGGAAAAGATACGGGGACCCTGATTAAGATAGAAAACCTATGCATGTTTCTCTATAATTATTACTAACGTGAACATCCACACCTAGCAACTCTGACAATGCAAATAGCAAGGTAAACCATTTATCAGGATGGCATGCAATACAGGAAGTCCTTGACTTACAACCTTTTGTTTAGTGACAGTTCAAAGTTACAAGTGACTTGTGACCGCTTTTCACACTTATGACAGTTGCAGCATCCCCATAGTAACATGATCAAAATTTGGATGCTTGTCAACACTCATATTTATGACGGTTGCAGTGTTCTGGGGTCATGTGATCTCCTTTTGCGACCTTCTGAGAAGCAAAGTCAATGGAGAAGCCAGATACACTTAAAAACCATGTTACTAACTTAACAAGTGCAGTAATTCACTTAACAGCTGTGGCAAGAAAGGTCATAAAATGGGGCAAAGCTCCCTTAACTGTCTTGCTTAGCAACAGAAATTTTAGATTCAATTGTGGTCGTAAGTCGAGGACTGTATATTTATTTTTCAAGTTAGAAGACAATGGCATATGTTAGCATTATGCCAATGTATCTTGCAAATACTGAATCTGCTATAACAATGATTGTATTGAATATATTTTTAACTTGTATTCAGTCCATCTGCTTTTGAATTTATGTATGGGTTGAAGAAGGATATTTAATTTTCCTAATTACATGTCAGACTTTACACTAGGCATTCAATAAAATTTGATTCTCCAGACACTCAAACCCATATCAGAAAGTTGCTTACAGTACACAAAAACGTTGTAAGCAGAATACAGCTAGATAAATTGCTTTAATACAGACAAAAATAAAAAAAAGCATATACTAATTATCACAGAACAAGTAAACCAAGCCCTGCACATACAATAGGTATACATTTTAGGCTTTTTACTTCTGCCTTTTCAAACCAACTAACTTTGGACTAACTCCTATTCTTAAGAATAGGAGACAGATGCTTTATGTTTATATAATGATTTTTTTTTTTGCCTGAGAATCATTGGTTCCTGCAATGCAGTTTCAGCCTCTATATTAGACTAGCCTTTCTTAACCTTTTTTTTAACTTTAGAGAAAGCCTTGAAATAATTTTCAGGTTTCAGAGAATCCTGCATAAAAATCATTATATCTACAGCTCTTGGTACATTTGTATTGTAGTATTAGTATTGCATTAGCAATGGGTGGAAACTAATCAAGGAGAGAAGCAACTTAGAACTAAGGAGAAATTTCCTGACAGTTAGAACAATTAATCAGTGGAACAACTGATTGTAAATGCTCCAACACTGGAAGTTTTTAAGAAGATATTGGATAGCCGTTTGTCTGAAGCGGTGTAGGGTTTTCTGCCTAAGCAGGGGGTTGGATTAGAAGACCACCAAGGGCCCTTCCAACTCTGTTATTCTAGTATGATTAGTATTACCTACAGATACAACAATATGAAAATTTCAGCATACCATTCACTTCTAACCTACACAACCCATGTTTTCTAATGTTTACAGTGACAACAATGTCAGGCAGGCAGCTGAGTCATAGCATATATAAATTCCGATTTAGTACACTGCAAGAACTACACTACTACTGCTCAGCACATGAGGTTTTTTCCAGTCACAATCTTTAGCAGAACCCTAGCAACCTCTCTGCAGCATCCCAACTGAAAAAGACTGCATTAGACAATGACAACACTGTTAGTATATATTCTTCCAGTTGTGGTTAAGATTCGATAATCAACAAGTCTTGAAAATAAGTGGGGGCTATACTATAAAGCAAAGTTGCTGTAGTATGTTAACGTTTAGGAGAGGAGGAATAATTCAGAATATTGTTTATATACTTGTTTATATATTTTAAGATTTTATATTTGAAAAAAAATAAGTTTTCACTATTTACCTTTGTCATCTCCTCTTTCTTGTAGGCTTGCATTGCTTTAGATATTGTTAATTATTAAAATGCTAATTTTGCCCTTAAGTTGATAGCATCCAGTGGCATTGCAAGCTTCTACTATAGTGAGGTCATGTTACTTGTACAGCAGAATTCCCCAACGTTTCTGGTTTTGCGGACCGACAGGAGGAGGGAGAGGGGAAGTGTTGGGTTCCTCCCGGTTCGGCCGAGCCGGTAGCGGTGATGATATGACATCACCAAACCGGTTCTCTTTGTTTGGGAGCTGGGCCCTCCTGCCCCCCTGCCCCTCCGCCCCCCGTATTATTCTTACCTTTTATTTGCCCCCCCCAATCTATTACTGCCTCCTGAGTCCCAGCTGATCGGCTAGAAGGAAAAAAACTGTTTAAACTCTTGCTGCAGGGCTTCAAAGAGGCCCCCTACAGCTGATCAGTGGTAAAAGGCAGTGTGGTGGTAGACTGGTGCCTCCAAAAACAAATGAGTTTTTCATTAGAAAAACATAAGAACTTGACATAACCATAAGAACTGGACATAGGTAGTTTAGTATGGGAAAACCCCTTTGAGAACAGTATTAAATGATACTTTCTCAGTTGTGCAAAATGGTTGGTCTAACAATGGGGTCCCCAATCCTCAGGCTGTGGCTTGCTATCGGGCTGCAGCCCGTTTGGGACTGCGCCTCACAAGTGGTAGGTGAGCATGTATGTGCGCAGCTCTACTTGCGCGAGCGACAGGCACTTGCACTCAAGTGCGCCGCTCCATTAGTGTGAGCGGCAGGCACAAATGGAGTTGCACACATTCACACATGCGCCTGCCACTCACACAGAACCACCTGCTCTCTCCCCTCCTGCCGGGCTGCCAAGGCAGAAAGGTTGGAGACTGTTGGTGTAATATACTGCTTTTTGCAGTTAACAAGAAGATCTGGAGAGCAGGAGAAATAGCTTAGTTTCTCACAGAAAAAATTCTTCCATAAGAGAAAGTTGTTGAGCGGACCAACAAGAGAGATCCTTTTTTAAAAAGTTAACTAGGAAGAACTTTTGGAACTGGAAGAAGATGCAGTGGCAGGCAATCCAAGATGGATCTAGACCAGTGATGGCTAACGTGCCAAAAGCCAGTGATGGAGTGCCAAAAGCGGGGGGAGTGCAGTGGGGTCACACGCACGTGTGCCCACATCCATAATTCTATGCACCCCGCCCCCCCCGTGCTCCCCCCGCTTTTGGCACGTGATGGCCCGGTAGGCCCGTTTTTTGCTCTCCTCAGGCTCCAGCTTTCTAGGAGCCTGGGAAGGGCAAAAATGGCCTTCCCCCCCAGAGGCCCTCTGGAGGCCAGAAACAGTGTGTTTCCTGACTTCTGGTGGGCCCAGAAGGCCCAAAAATCAGCTGGCTGGCACACGCATGTGTGCAGGAGCTGAGCTCGCGTGCCCACCGATATGGCTCCGCATGCCACCTGAGGCACCCGTGCCATAGGTTTGCCATCATGGATCTAGACAATGCAGTCTGCTGAATAATTGTTATTGGTTTTCATTAGCAACGTAGGCTAATGGTCTTGAGCAGGACTGGGCAGTGTTATATTTTTTGGTTCAAGTGGGGACTGAAGTCTCCTAAAATGGAGCTGAATGAGATCCGGAGAAGCTTGTCTACTCATTGCAAAAGGTCTCTGGGGAGGCTGAAGTGACAGAAGGTATGAAGTTCTCTCAACTCAAAGAGAAGCCTCAGCCAGCCTAGAAGAGAGAATGCTGGCCACTATATTTAGCCTCTTTTTTTTTTTGAACCTCAAAATAGAAAGTAGGTAAGGTATTTAGAAATAGGGCAGTGTACATATGTATTAAGTCAGTATTATGGGATGCATAACACACAGGCAGAATACACTTAAGCTGCACATTAGTTAGAAGTGGAAAGCATCCACTTTACAATGAATTTTAAAATTCAATCCATGGCTGTGGTTGTCCAAGCAGAGAATGGAACATAGTTACCTAGCTGTAAATAATTCTTTCCAATAAAAGTTGTGAAAGCCAAACATAAATGCCGTTTGATATCTTAAGGGGGGAGGGGGATCACATTCTGATTTGTAACCAACGCTGGAAAACCCACTGCAGTCCTGTGACATGAGGACTGCACGCTGGGACTCAGCAATAAATCATAAATCTTCAAACATTTAATCCTTAATTCTGCTCTCAGCTAGGCTTGGCAGAAGGTTTCCAGACATGACTTAGCTCAGGATCTTTCCTGCAGATGAGAATGAAACTTTAATGCAGCCATTGATTGCTTACTGCAGAACAAGAATGCAGGGCCTTTAAATATCCACGATCTAGTCTTTCTTCCTCCCACCTTTCTAAGTTAATGGGTATTTGGCAATTCACTTGGCAGTCTTGGGTGGTTGAGGTATGTTTATAGAATGGTTCTCCCTAGCCTGGGAACAACTGGTTCCTTCCTTGCCAGCCTATGCTGTCTATGCTTCCAGTTGTATTTTTACATTTTAGAAAGCAGTGCAAAGGGCAGCACATGGACTTGGCATTTCCACAGATGCCTCTGTTGTTTATGGAAGACTGGCAAGGAGCCACTGCTGCATAAAGCAGATTTGTGTGGTTGCAGGATTACATAAGGGTACTTGAGCTACCCTATGCTCTTAAGTGCACTCTTTGTATGTTCATGCAGTTGTGTAGATCCATGTGTAGCTTGACTCCCTGTTCATCTCTCAGAGGTTAATATTTATTGGTCGAGGGAAAGTGCGCAGAAGCACCTTACGCTAGTGAAATCTGAAGAAGGGAAAGAGAGTTTTCTGTCGACTACGTTACAATTCAGCAGTTGGGAAAGAGTCTTGAAATAGTTCCTGTGAAATTAATTACTTAACTTAATCAGGATTAACAAATTCCAGTGGTTTCAGGAATTGTATTGTTGTTTGGAGTTGCTTTAGTGCTCATGTTAATTAAGGATTTATTTACTCCTGTGTTTGAAAACTTGAGGTCCCATCAGTAGAAGTCAGAATTTCAAAACTTGATATTCCTTTGGAGAAAGTTTAAGGTAGATTTTTAATATATGCAGATTTACATATAGCAAATCTACATATAGATTTATATAAATCATCTTGATAAACTAATTTGATAGTTGATAGCACCCTTATATAAAGAGGTATCTTTTTAGTTTTGTTTACTGAAGCAGGTTTACATAAGGTCACAGTAAGCAAACCTACACCTTCCTGTATGTGTCCATGTGTACCATATCTTCAAATCAAAACAGTATTTCTAATTGTGTCCCAGTTCCTGTTTTATTGCCAACCAACATGATAATAAACATAGAAGAACAGGCTGGGCGGAATAGAATCCCAATAATGTGTTTGACTTCTGCCATTATTCTTGTAGCTTCTGCTATTACTGTTAGTCTTTTTGTTTGACTTGAAATCATTGTGAACAATGGGATTGTTTGGCTCAAGTAGAGGAAGGAACAGAAAATGCTGGCTCCCTTCCAATGAATTCCATGAATGAAGTTTTTTCCATCCCAGCAGGAATAAAACCATTTGGGACTATTCCAATGATCCCATTTTACTAAAGCATTCATTATTGATGAATCAGAAGAACAGGATTGCTTGGTACATATAAAGACCTCAAGCATGGGTTCTAAAGGTAAAAGGTAGCCTCTTTATGCTCTGATGTGGATTTTTAAAATTCATTATATAAAGAAAGTCTGGGCAACTGATTGGAGCTAGCAGAATCCTTTCATGACAAAATATTTAGCATTTCCTCTCCTGATTTTTTCCCCCTTGCAACACTTTTGAGATATGTTGGTTTGAGAAACAGGATGTGTGATTTGTGGCAATCTGGTGGAATGAATATACAGAATGACCTTGAAGGTCAAAGGAAAGATTCATTACCAAGACAATAATCAGATAAATGAGACTTGAGGCTAGACCAGGAAAGTGGTTTGTGGAAATGCCTAAGACAGCATCCTCACTCCCATCAACTTACACAAAGATTAAAAAAAATGAAAAAGGGAAGTACATTCAGACTTGAACGATTCTGTTCATACAACGGTTCTTCTTAGCCTGGTCTACCTTATAGAATGGACACCGTAGAGCTTCTGTGGCAGAGGGTGGACTGAAGAACTTGGGTCTCGAACTTCCGGCTGAGCCGCCGGCATCGCCAGACGCTTCTTTGTGAAGCGCCAGCCCCAGACTCCGTAGAATCGCAAGAACAGCGAAAATCAGCTGTCTTGCGGTTTGGAATCCTTCCCCCCAGGAAGAAGGGGGGAAGGAGAGCAGACGGGTGGGGTAGAGCTCCCTAAGAGCACCAGGTTTTGCCAATAATCTGGTGCTCGAAGATGAGAGCTCCCCGTGAAGCCTGTCAAAGCTCCGGACCTGGGATACCTCTGACGGGGAACTTTTTCCCTGTCAGAACTAGATGCCGCGGCCACCCCATTAAACAACTTTAAACAAATACTTCTTGAACTAAGATGGCAGAGCACAAGTTGCACGAAGGAAACAGCAAGTATTTTTTTTCTTTTTTTTTTAACTCCAAGGATTTACTTTCTTTAAAAGATTTCTCTTAAGTGGAAAGTGAAAGTAAGATGGCGTTTGAGTTTCAACGGGGCGTGAAGAAGTGAAAGTTAAAAGCAACTATTGATAAGCCCCTGTTTGAAACGTAAAACTCCTTTTTGAAAAGTGGATGAAACAATAATAATAATTTAAGCAGCAATATAAATTAAAAAGTCTTTTTTTTCCTTTTTTCTTCTTGAAATTCTTTTTTTTTCTTTCTTCTTTTTTTCCCCGTCCTTCTGGAGGGGAAGGAAGAAGGGGGGCAAGATGGCTGGGCTTTTTGAAAACAAAGAAAGTAAAGGAGGGTTATTTAACCCTCAATGGTCTGACTTTGAGGAAGCTTTGAGCTCAATTACCCCTGCTTTATTGAAAAGAATTGATACTATATTTCAGGCTTCTCAAGCTGGAAAAAATGAAATACATGGAAATACTGAGTTGCAATCTAGCAGTGCGGGATTGAATGAAGAGCTGGGAGAGGAAAAAAAACAATAACAGACCATAGCCGATCTTACAGAAGAGAGAAAGATGAAGGCTGAGCAGGAGCAAGAAACTCTGGAAGTTGATGAAGAGCTGTTCCCAGAAGAAGCTACATTCCTGCAAAAAGTTTATAATATCCAATCCCAAAAACCGCAAAATTTTTCTGGAGTTAAAAAAGGCAGAGGGATCAAAGTTAAGAAGAAAGTTCGTAAAAAGGAAAAGAAGAAAGCCTGGAGAAATGGAAAATAACCCTGCTTGACGAGATGATGGTCCTTAAAAAGTATTGTTTAAGTGTTTAAAGATTTTGAATTTTTTTGGGGGGGGGAAAGCAGACAGCAGTTTAATGCCAGTTAACCAAGTGATGAACGATGAGGAGGCAATTTATAGCTGTATTGGAATATTTTGAGAAGAATAAACAGATCACTGCAATGCTGGTGTGTTGGGCTGTGAAATATGCCCTGACTTGAAGGATTTGGAATATTTTATTAAGGACTGTGATAAATCTGGATCTAACTGTAAATGTAGAAGTTTTATTGAATATACTAAACTGGAGCTTCTTGTTTGATGGTAATAAATATAAGGCAAAAGGACTATGGATCTAGAGCAATTGCAGCTGATTTGGTGGTTTCCCTAATACGTTTGATGAATCTACTAATTTAACTTTTGACTGGATTTGATGGATATTATTACAAATATAATTATAAAGTCACTTGGGGTTTTTTTTTTTATAAAGAAGCAACTTTCTATTTAGGTGGGTAGACATAAATGATGAAGATATTCTATACGCTGTTGGAAGATGTGAAGACAAGAAGATTAGCAACTGGTTTAATCTAGTATGATGAATTTAAATGTTTGATATAGTTACTAAATGATGTTTTATCTGTATTGATAAATTTATAAGAGGTTTGATTGTTATATTCTTTTTTTGACTAAAAAATTTATTATTATTGTTTTTTTTATTAAGTGTTTTAATTATAACAGGACCTTGATGGTTTAAAAATGGAGGACGGAAGACTTTATATAGTATTTTATTTTAAATTTGGGGGGGGGTTTCTGATTGAGGGTTTCTTTATTTTTCTTTGTTGTTGGGGGTTCTTTTTTTCTCTGTTTTAAATGAAAGAAGTTATAAAATATCTTGTTAGATCGTATAGACTTAATAATTTGCTAAGTATTAATTAGTTATATTGAGTAATGATATGTGTGATTACGTAATACTTAATTGTTTTATTAACTGCTGTAATTATAAATGGAGACATGGAGATTAATTCTGTTGAATTAGATGGAATAAGAAGAAAGAAGACTTGCTTTCCTTTTATCTACTTGTTTAATGATTAGGATTATGATAAGTGTGAAATGGAGTTTAACTTAGAGAATTTGAGCTGTATTTTATCTTGTAATTGTATTTGCTCTGGGAAGTCAGGGGGGGTGGTTGGGGAGGGGGGAGAAAATGTATGTAAAATTTTTAAAACTTTTTCAATAAAAAAAGAAAAAAAAAGAACTTGGGTCTCATTGCTACTAGGCCATCGCCTTCAACACTGTAGCAGTCTGACTCTCAAATACATATATTTTAGATACTTCTTGAGCACCTCTAAATGTGGGAAAAGGTCCATTGGCAAGACTTTTGTCCTGGTGATTCCTACTGTTCAAGGGAAAAATAAAAACACATTTTTTCCTACTCTATTCCATTATTTAGCATATTCCAAATGGAGCTTACAGGATGGGAAAAAAACCACACACGCATTAACCTGAAATGGGATGTTGACTTCTCTTACATTTGAGTATTATGGCTTGGGCCATACGCTTTTACAATAAACACAAATGATACAAAACATCAAAGTCATCCTGTCTTGTTGATAAGGCAACTTCATAACAGAAACAATTCTGAAAGGTGCACAACCTTTTTTGAATGTTTTGTGCGTCTAAAACTATACAGGTAATCCTCAACTTACAACCATTTGTTTAGTGACAGTTCAAAGTCACAATGGCACTGAAAAAAGTGACTTATGACCATTTTTTGACTCTTACAACTATTGTAGCATCTCCATGGCCATATGATCAAAATTCGGGCACTTGGCAAGTGGCATGTATTTATGATAGTTGCACTATCCTGGGGTCATGTGATCAACATTTGTCATCTTCCCAGCTGTCTTCTAGCAAGCAAAGTCAAGGTAGCAAAAACATCATAAAATGGGGCACTACTCACTTAACAACTGCCTTTCTTAGCAATGGAAATTTTGGACTCAATTATGGTCACAAATCAAGGAGTACTTGTTCTATTGAGAATGCCATTCCAAGATTTGATGTGGGGAATCATAAAAGGTTTTGTTGCTTCCCATTTGAAATATTGGGTAGGGTAGTGTCAACCTTTTGAGATAGGCCAGATGAAGAATTTATACCATAGAGATTCCAGGAACATAATCTTATTGTTGTAGAGAGTAATAACAGAATCTTGAAAATCTGCCCAAGTTTCTGCCTGTTCTCCCCTTATAGCAATAAAATCAAGGCAGAATAATTCTGAATTTCTTTCTCCCACTTGCTTCATCCTCTGGCCTGTGTAATTGTTTTGCTAAGTGCCTCCTTAATGGTTCTTTCAAACCAAGGTCATATCAAAATTCTTTTACAAGTATAGGAAGAATCAAAGCCCAGAACATAAGGCGGACAATGAATAGAGACATCTATAAAACAGGATAAGCCTAAGAATTAATAAGCTGAATCAACTTTTCGCATTAAAAAGTTAAATGATTAATCACAGCAAAGATTAATAAATTAATAGCAACCAAGAGATGGTTTATAGCAAAAGGTAGTCCAAAGCACATATATAGAAAGTCAGTTTGGTCTAGTGGTTAAGGCCCTAGGCTAGAAACCAAGGGAGAGTGAGTTCTAGTCATTGTGATGGTGCAGTGGTTAGAATACAGTGTTGCAAGCTAACTCTGCCCACAGCCAGGAGTTCAGTCTTGACCAGCTGAAAGTTGACTCAGCCTTCCATCCTTTCGAGGTCAATGCAATGAGCCAGATTGTTAGGGGCAATATGCTGACATTGTAAACCACTCTCTGAGTGGTTTATGGAACAGTATATAAGTCTAAGTGCTGCTGCTATTGCTAGTTCCACCTCAGGCCTGAAAACCAGAGGGTGTCTTTGCACCAGTAACTCTCTCTCGGCCCAACATATTTCACAGGGTTGTTGTTGTTTCTTGACAGTGAAAATACAGGATTCCAAGGAGGACTGCTATCTTGGATTGCTCCTATTCACTCCCTGCTCTGTCTTTCCATTCTAGAATATGTAGTAGACTATTTGCATTTCTGCCTATCAGGAATGAACAACAAGAAGAAGAAGAGCTGGAGAGAGTACTAATGTTGACTGTCAACCTTAAGATAAGATGCAGATCTGCAAATTGCAGTAAAGGTGAGGATGTCATCTCTCTTGCATTTCAGTTATGCATTTCGCTGCAGGAAAGATATAAGAGTCAGGGCTGCCATATCAGGGCTGCAAAAATTCACACATCTACTGAATGGCAGCAAGAAAGCAGAGTTTTCTCTACCATGCATTGACTGTCTAGTTTTGCAGCCAGGATCTCATATCTCTAGGATCACCTGCACTTTAGGACAAAAGACTGAAATTAGAAAAATCGAATGAGAAAGTATTTTGCAATATGTTACCCTTTCGTTTGTATATTGCAAAGTTGGGGAATCTTTGTACCCCCCCCCCCCATGACCCCAGATTTAATCAGAGCTAATCAGATTTAAAGCTCTTTGAATCTATCAGAATCAAAAGGTTCTATCATTGGGCAAATCTGAATTAAACCAAGTATTTGAAATCCAGAAGGAGCTTGGAAATCTTTACAGAGAACTCAGTTATATGGGTAGAGATAAGCTGCACGAACTAACAATAATACTATGCTACATCAGGAAAAAAAAAGTGTGCTCTCATTAGCAATAATTTAGTTTTAGGGCTAGAGATGACTACAGAACTATTTATCAGACAAAAGGTCAACATTTCTTTATTGGGCAGCAAGACACAAATCACATTATTGCTTCCCTTCCATTTTTTATTCTCCTTCCCTCCTGACTCTATAGTATGTAGGGGTTCATATTGCTTGTTCAGAAAATAAACCTTATTTGGCTCGGTTTAATATCAGGAATTAATTACACTTCTGAAATGATACACATTCTTCAGTGCTGGTTCTCTTTTAATTAAACATAAAAGCATAGTAATTGTATAGAAAGTTTAGGAGATCTATTTGAAAAGATTCTATACTTGTCTTTCAGATGTAGTAGAGCCATTTGAACAGAGTTAATGTTGACAGGTTTGAAAAGGAATATGGTCAGTGCTGCTTGAAGGAATATGCTAAATGCCCACAGATTTGTTTTATCTCAGATTCAGAATTTCATCCTTCTGATCAGAGAGCATGAAGCAACATTTACAGGCTGAGCCAATCCAATGCTTTTATTTTGAAATACCCCAGATATTATATAACCACTTGCAAAGTTAGGTTGGTGACTTCGTTGTGATTGCACAGATATGCTGGTGACACCACAGAATTTGTGAAACAGTTGGCACCCTTTGTAACTTGGTTTTCCACAATACAAATCAAGGCACACTGCAATGTTGTAGAGCTGGTTTTTCAAACATCATCACAGGAATGTAGAAGGCATTCTCATACTGAAACTGCTGAGTATGCTCTCAGACTGTTCTCACTGCTCCAAAAATCTCTTTTAAGACCAGGCTCCTTTCATAGTGGCAGCACTGGCAACGGCTCCATGGACCTTGTTCTACCTGTCTAGCATTATAAACAAGGGCAGAAGTTGCACTCAATGGAAGTTCTTCTTTAACAATGTATGTGGCAATGGTGCATATTATAAAAGGTTGATTAGAAGGCAACTGCAGAATTTATGTGGGGTGAAGACCATGCATGCTTCTACTTTCTTAATAATATATAACAAGAGCTCTAGTGCAACTGTTCTTAAGATAATTTTTTTCACACATATTCTCTTCCTTTCTTATATATCATATACGATCATAAGCACACAATGTCTCATATATGAGTTTGGTTTGTAGAAACGTGTTACAGCATTCAATGATCATTTAAAAAAATAGTGGTAAACAACAGAAGTTTTAAGTGAATGGTGAAACTCAAATTTTAAGGAGTTACTAGCAGTTTAAATCAGCATCAATGCTAGCTTAATCTAACTGCAACTCAGAGTTCAACCAGACTCATCACTTCACCTCTGGTTCAAAAAGAGTTTTCCTACCTTAAATTAACAGGATTCTACTATGGTCACATTTTGGGATAGATAAACCAATAGTCTCTTCTTAGTGTTGCTCTTGGTCAGGGGTCACCAACCTTTTGGACCTCAGGGACCACAAAATTTATAATTTTAAATCCCGCGGACCACTAATATGAATTTTTTAAAAAGATAAATAATATTTAGTGCAATATAAAAATGCAAATAATTTTTCTGTGGACCACCAAAATTTTCTCGTGGACCATCGTGTGGTGGTCGGTCACCAGTCGGTGATCACTACTCTAGGTAAGTTAAGACAGCATGGTTATTGATACACGTCTATATATTATGGCTATACAATTTTTTGGATTTGATTTGGAAGATGTGTTTCAGAATGCATGAAGCGCAAAAGCAACTTTTGCCTACCGTGGAAAAGATGAAGCTGCTTTAATGATCCGTATCGGTAGATAGATAGTACATTGGCACTCCTATATTTTCCAAAGACTCTTGCTTCAAATCCTTTCCTGCTGCATTCCTTCTTTTAAAATGAAACTTGTATGCGGTGTTAGTGCCTGATTGATAGTCTTCCTTTAATACTGTTTTTCTGAACAAAGAAATATGTATCATGCAATTAGGATATTTAACTGTATTCTTCCAATGTGCTTATCTTTCACTGTTCCACCATTAATCCAATGCATACAAGCACAGTATCCCACTGCACCCCCTTTCCCAGAAGCAATGAAGTATAAAGTTAAGGAACAAAGAAAAGGAGAAATATTTCCAAATGCCCAATCTCCTTGTCAACAATTTCTTTACAAGCCCTGTCAAGTTCAATTTCTTCTTGAATATTTCAACCTTTTGCCTCCATGTAAACTACCATATCAGGGGTGGGTTCCACTTACCTTTACTACCGGTTCGCAACGGGAGAGTGTGCATGCACTCCTGTGCATGCGCAGATCATCCATGATGATGTCATGGTGGGTGGGCGGAGCCTCCTGCCAGTTTTACTACCAGTTCTCTAGAACCGAACCGAACCGGGAGCAACCCACCACTACCATATGCCCCTAAAAATAAGATGGATGGTCCAGTAATGGGTTTCAAATCCCATTGCTATTGGTTTGCTCGTGGGTGTTTGCACACTCACACGCACGTGTGACACTTCTGCGCATGCAGATTTGGTCCAAAAATGGTGATCTGGTGAGGTGGCTCTATTACTATTAACATTCCTTCCCCTATTAATTTTGTTTTGGCTGTTTTTTTCCCCAGTTTTTAATGTTTAAATTTTTGTTATAGGTAATGATTTTAGATATTTATTGCTTTAGCCTTATTGTACATGGCCCAAAATCACTTGCTCATGAGATGAATGAATGAATGAATAGATGAATAAAAGTGAAACAGCACAGAAGAAAAATGTTATCAAGGTTAGACACAGCAGGATTACAGCTGTCTCCCTGTATTTTTTTCTAGCAGGTGGCAATGACTAAGGGGAATAGCAATTACATTCTACGGGGGAGGATATATCGACACATTTCCCCATGATAAGAGCACAGTTTGACCATGAACTGCTAAAGGTGCTCCAATTCTGTGTGCAATGGATGGTCTGGAGAACTTAATTTATGGTAGCAAGCTTTCTGCTGACACAGTGAATGGTAGGTGGCATTTTATATAGGACAACATCCTCTGTGAACTATGTTCCTCCACCATTATGCAAGCCTCACTAATTGGGATCATTTATAAGGGCAATTAATTCACTACAGACATGTTGTCAATACAAAGCACCTGCTTTAACTTGAACCTGTGCAGCTGGGTTCACACATGGCACTAACCCACAGCATGCTTTGTTGACTAGATTGGTCCAGCATATTCTGTGAACTAAAGCATTGTTACTGCTGAACGTCTTCTATGAACTGAGGCATTCCCCATATTGATTCACAACTGGAAAAAAAATTGACAGTCTTCCCATTGGCATCCACCTCTCTGAGAGGACAATTACATGGTCTGACCATTTGCCAAGGTCCCGAATTTTAATCACGTGACCATGGGGATGCTGCAACAGTCATAAATGCAATGTCTGGTTGTAAATCACTTTTTTCAATGGCGTTGTAACTTTGAACAGTCACTAAACAAATGGTTGTAAGTTGAGGATTACCTGCACACACAAAAGGAATGGGGATTACTGAATCGTATTCATTCAGCCAATACTTCTCCCTTTGCAATCTAACCAGAGGTGGGTTTCAGCAGGTTCTGACCAGTTCTGGAGAACCGGTAGCGGACATTTTGAGTAGTTTGGAGAACCCGTAGTAAAAATTCTGATTGCCCCCCCCCCCATCTATTCTCTGCCTCCTGAGTCCCAGCTGATCGGGAGGAAATGGAGATTTTATAGTATCTTTCCCCTGTCACACCCACCAAGCCACTCCCACCCAGCCATGCCATGCAAAACCACACCCACAGAACCGGTAGTAAATTTTTTTTGAAACCCACCACTGAATCTAACCATAAAAAGGTTAGATCCATCCATAAAAAGCATATAATCCACCCATGCATATCCAACCTCTCCATCTCTTGCCAAAATAACAGTGTGGGACTTACAGGACAGGGTTACTACTTTTGGAGAAATTTTGGAACTATAGTACAAGCAAATTTATCCCCAGAGCCCGACTGAGAAATTGCCACTAATTCAAACAAAGTACAGTGTCAGCCAGTCTGTTGAAAAAGGTGCTTGAATGAGAATATTGGGGTTTTGTTTGACTTGTTATTTGCATGACAATGGCGTCATGCAATGACAAGCACAGAAGGTTTTTTTAAAATTGTTTTTGGAAGCTAAAGCTGAATGCCAAATCAGGCTGTCTGAACCATTTGAAAGGCTGAGGATACTGCTTCAAGTTGTGAGTGCAGATCTAGAGAACAGCATCACCCCAAGCTTTTACTTCTCGCCCCCACCCCCACAGACCTTTCCTCTCCTCCATTGCCTTCTAATGAAGAGGAGGCCCTGGTCCACTCACCTTTATTTCATGCAGTAAAACTGATCTAGAGTGGCTATGGAAATTAACTTTGTCCATGGATGCTTTGACCTTGAAATGGATGCTTATTTAAATCATAAGCCATGTGTTTTATATCGCCAGAGTGCTAGAAAATTACAGTGCCTAACATCTCACACTCTATTTGCAATAAAGTCCAGTGATCCCTGGGCCATCCATAACAGATTTTAAGGCAATAATGTTGGCCCATAAGCATTTCTAGCAGCATACCGATGAATTTGCAAATGTAAAAAATACCGATAAGCACTAAACCTGTCTAGTTAGCACATTAGAAAAAAAATACACCACATTAAAATAAACAATGTTCACAAGTTTGACTTTTAAAATGGCTTTAATTTGTTCATGCAGTGTACCTAGAAGATTATTGATGAAGTTTAGGTCCTGAATCTGCAGTTGGGTTGAAGGTTTCTTGGCCAATGAAAACTATGTTGCTTTGCTAAGCAGCTGTCTTTCTGGCCCTTTTGTTACAATGTAGGGGTTTGCCTCTTTCCTTGTTGTAACCCTTCTTTCATCCCTTTGCCTCCTTGAAATCATAGCCACTTGAAGGGCGAATGGGTTGTTTTTATTGGGTTTCTCCCATTGTTATGAGCTACACACTTTTTCCTCCTGAATTTTTTTTTAGGTTGCCTTACCTTCTACAAAAATCCCAGTGGTGAAATCCAATTTTTTTTTACTACCGGTTCTGTGGGTGTGGCTTGGTGGGCATGGTGTGGCTTGGTGGGTGTGGCAGGGGAAGGATACTGCAAAATCTCCATTTTTACCCCACTTCAGGGGAAGGATATTGCAAAATCTCCATTCCCACCCCACTCTGGGACCAGTGAAAGGTGATATTTGCCGGTTCTCCAAACTACTCAAAATTTCCGCTACCGGTTCTCCAGAACCTGCTGGATTTCACCCCTGAAAAATCCCTGCTATAAAACCTCTTCTAACGCCACTTCCTAGGCTAGACTTGACCAATAGGTGGCCTTATGTTACAAAAGTAAGACACACATACATGCACACACAGAGCAAGTTAGTTATCTGAAATGTGATTTATTTTGAAAGCATAAAGAAAAAAAAAAGTAAATGCTTCAAGGATACACGCAATGACAGGAACAGAGGAGATTGAAAGTTAACCCAAAGTTAAAACCTCCAAAGGTTTCCATTCCTTCCCAAAGCAGGATCAGCTGCATGTGGTTTATGCATTTCTATAATAGAAGAGAATGGAATGCATGGTATCATTTATTTTTATCTTCAGTAATTGAACTTCGAAATAGCTTTTGTCTGAAGGTGCTAAGCTTTATTGTTTCCTAACCTTTTCCTAGAATAATGTCAAGGGTGATTTCAAGACAATTTGTTGGATTTCCTTCCTTTCCTAAAAAACTCAGTCGGTTTCCACTTCAGATGAACACTTTCAGTGTTCCACCAATGATGCACCTTCTTGGATTCTGATTCTCAACACCAGGTGCAACTTAGAAATAATTATAAATCCCTGGAAAACTCTAAATGTTAGTATTTACATTAATAACAAATACTATTTATCATCATAACTGCACACACTCTTATTAAAAGAGATAAAACAAAAATATGTAAAAACAATATTCGATATTCCCTCCCATTGTACTGTACCCAACTGGTGAGTATGCTCAATTATTTCTACATAAATATTAAAATTGCTTCTGGCTACTGCCTTACATCAAATCTTTTTCCCCTTAAAAACTGTGCTCCAGGTTCTGATTTTGCCTGTGTGGCACATAGGGAAGCCATTTTTGTTTCAGTTTAGTTATATAGGTAGGCCTTGACTTACGACCATAATTGCTCCCAAAATTTCTGTTGTTAAGTGAGATGTTTGTTAAGTGAATTTTGCCCAATTTTACGACCTTTCTTGCCATAGTTGTTAAGTGAATCACTGCAGCTGATAAATTAGCAACCCAGATATTAAATGAATCTGGCTTCTCCATTGAATTTGCTTGTCAGAAGGTCGCAAAAAATAATCACATAACCTCAGGACACAGCAACGTTTATAAATATGAACCAGTTGCCAAGCAGCTGAATTTTGATCACATGACCATGGGAATGCTGCAAAGGTTGTAACTGTGAAAATCAGTCATAAGATCCTTTTTTCAATGCCATTTTGTAACTTTCAACAGCCACTAAATCAGTGTTTCTCAACCTTGGTAGCTTGAAGATGGGTGGACTTCAACTCCCAGAATCTGTGAGTTGAAGTCCACTCATCTTCAAGCTTCCAAGATTGAGAAACACTGCATTAAATGAACATAAATCAAGGATTACCTGTACTGTACTTCTGTTCTGGATGTGTTAATTTTACTACTGCTGTGATTTCCCCAATTTTGATTTCTCAATCTAATATTGTCAGGTAAGTATGTCTTTTACAGTGTTGGGTCAAATTTATCTTCATGGTCATTAGTACTGTATATATCTTAATACATTGTGATATTCATTATTTCTTTCTCTGGAAAAATTCCAAAGGTTTCAGTTCAAGCTTTGCTTTTAACTTTTGTTTTAAATAATGCTGTGTATTTTTTCCAGTAGTTTTGAATTTTTTTTCACCTAAACTACCTATGGGTCTGATCTTATCTTACTCCTCATTTAGGGAGTAAAGTGTTTATCCATTTAGTGCCAACTCAATTGAAAACTAGGTTTCTTGCAGCAAGATGGCAATGTAGTTATGAACCTTAGAAGATTATCTCCACATTTTGACAATGAATCGGCCACATTCCAACTAATTAAGGTATTGTAGCTTTGTTCTAGTGGGCTTCAAGTCAGTGTTTAATAGGGACGCATGTTGTAATGGCTCTGTTTGGGATTTCTGATTTTAGTCTGGTTTCTCTCCCCCTTTCCAAATAAATTTGCTGATTATTCTTTGCTGACCTTGCAGAATTGTTTCTGGGATTAAGACTGATGCCATTTGAACTTAAAAAATTAATCTCAGTTAATATAAGCAATATATTTAACAACTGCAATTGATCCTAACCTGGAGTTTTAAAATTTTCCACCCTTCAAATTAAAAAAAAAATGTCACAGAGAAAAAGGATTTACTTTATCTCACCATGCCATGATGCCAAACTGTCAGCACTCTTTGGAGTAGCTTATTCTAAATAGAAGGGTTTTGGGGTTGTTCCATGTAATATATAGCTTGGCTCTTAAAGCAAAAGGCAGTTTATGGAACTTTTCTGTCCTGCTCTCTGAAAAACGAATTGCTCTATTGGGAATGGCAAACGGTTTTAGGTGATGAGGATAATTACAGCTGATTAACAGATCCCAGTCCACAAGCAGTTTCTCCCCAAATTCCAGAAGTTGGCTGCATTCAACTCTGCATACAACTCAGCTGGAAAGCACAGGTAGTGCCTCCTAAAAATAGCTTCTTTCCCATCATTCTGGCATTTAGGAACTGACCTTCAAAGTTAGTGCCTCTCTTAGATTCCTCACCAGTTGGCTTTGTAGCATGGATTAACAGGAGTTGATGTCCACTATATAAATTCTAGTGAAAATGTGAGACTTCAAATATATTGATATCTGCTGGAAAACTTACTCCATTAACAATGGAACATCCAACAGATTGCTGCCTCTTCTGTCTGACAATGTTATTTTTCAGAAGAAATAAGGGGTCAGCTATAATAGGCCTCATCCCGACAATTGGTATTAAGCAATAGATTGAAGGCCTTAAGTACCTTGGATAAAAGCAACTGTGTGAATTCATGTTGGAATTCAAGGGAAAATCTGAGAGACGTCAGTCAGGTGTCTAGGACTTTGTGAAGGTGTCTGAGGAAGAAGAGGCAATTAGGGTGGACATTTGTGTTGTTATGTTGTGATGCAATCCCCATGATTTATGCATTTGTGTTGGAATCCAAGTACAAAAGGGTGGGAGTTGCAAGTTGAAGATACTCAGCTCTTTTACTCATTAAGAGAAAATGGCGACCCACCAATATCCAAAAGCTGTCCTGTGTAGATCTGTTCTTTATTGAAAATGAAGACAAGACAACCAATTAAAAGAAGGAAACATCAGATTGAGTTTTCTGATTTTTTAACAGCGATGAAGCAGTAAAATAGTTTGCCTAAACATTGATAGGTTCTCCCTCACTGGAGATTTTTTTAAATAGGCTGGAAAGCTATTTGCCTGGGTGGTTTAATGGTTTTCCCACTGCACTGTAGTTTAGAATAGATGATCCATATATTGTATGATGCCACGCAACTGATTTGGTCCAAGATTTCTGCAGATCTGATGTGTTTTGCGAAAAACATAGGAGAATTCCAAAATGTCTTCCAGGAGAAGAAGAGAAACAGTGCATAGGTCTTCTGAAGTGTTTTGCCTACAGATTTCTGCCAGGGATATCCTCCATGACTTTAAGGAGACACATTCCACTTTTTATTAGATTACAGTCGTGGTTATGTATTACATTGCCACTCGACTATGGGTTTGTCAGCATTTCCATAATAAACCTTTAACTTCTGTGATTTATTGCCTAACTATTAAAAATATTGCTTAAGCAGAAATTTGTACGCCTGAATGTTTTGGGAACACAGTGAGGGAAATCTGTAACAGGAACCACCACTTAATTCTATGAGCATTTCATCATGGATACTTTATACCTGAAGCTGATGTAAGGTTGAGGTATATTTTAGACGTCCTTTGATAATATTGTCTATAATTCTGCCAGATACATTTCTGGTATGCCTGTCTCTTCCAATAGAAAATTGTATATTAAAAAATAAAATACAGTACAAAAATAGATCTCAGCATTATTTTTCTCAACTATGTTTTATCTATATACTTCATAATGGGGAGATCTGTTTTTGTATTCTTTGCAATTTTGCTCCATAGCTCATTTTTATTTTAACTTATTAGTTTATAGAAACACAAGGGGAAATATAGAACACTTCCTCCTAGTCTTCCACGCAACAACCCTGTTAGGTAGGTTGGGTGAATTGCTTAGTGGGTTTCCATGAACAGATTGGCTTGGAATCTAGGGCTCTTTACTCTAATTCAGTGGTTCCCAACTTTTCCGGTTTCACGGCAGGTGCCATGGGATGGTTTTACGTGCGCACTTGCTGCTTGCGCAAATGGAGCTTTGTGTGCTCATCTGCTGCTTGGATGGCCCGCTTCCTAATATCGGGCCAGGGGTTGGAGACCCCTGCTCTAATTTACTACATCACTGGCTCTCTTAGTAAGTGACAATTGCGGCTCAAATCAAATCAACACTATCTTCCTCCTCCCCCTCTTTCTCCTTTTTTTTTCCATTTTACAAAATGTGCCTGCTATCATCTTAAACAACTTTAGCTGGTTTACAGCAAAATAAATATAGGCAATCCTTGCTTAGTCACAACAATTGTAACGATTAGCAAACTCAGTTGCTAATCGTCATGGTAATTTGGAAGATCGTATTACTACAATAGACTAACAATGTCAGTTCCTTTCCCGCCATTAAACATGTCACCATAGTTGCAAAATGAGATGTCAAATACCAGTAGGTTTTGCCCCATTTTACAACCTTTGTTAAGTGAATCACTGCAGCTGTTAAGTTAGTAATACAGTTATTAAGTGAACCCGGCTTTCCCATTGACTTTGGTCAGAAAGTTGAAAAAGGTGATCATGTGACCAACCCCCCTCCCCAAAAAAAACACTGCCAACCATCATACATTCCAGTTGCCAAGTGTCCAAATTTTGATCATGTGATGCTGCAAGAGTCAGAAATGTGAAAAATGGTCATAAGTCACTTTTTTCAGTGCTCTCTTAATTTTGGAGGTCATTATAACAAATGGTTGTAAATTGAGGACTACCTGTACTTGGAATGAAGGGGCCCACTTTTCAATAGTTTTGCTCCTACCATTTTTGAGCAATTTAGGTTAATACACGTGTGGGGGGGTGGATGTGTGGTGCAGGGATATTCCATTTTCTCATGTGAATTGCTCTTCAGAGTCCCATATTCATCTTGCATGCTTCTTAAGATGGTTTAGAAAGTTATTTTTTTACTGTAAAATCAGTATTACTAGACTGATCTTTTAAGTTCCTTATTGATTTTTGTTTTCTGATGCAATGGTTTCCCCTTCCTGGTTTTTTTAAAATCAAATTTCTTTTTTATCCTTGAGTCGTAGAGATACTGACTTTACATTGATGAAAGTATCAATTTCAAAAAGCAGCTTTATTTGGAACAGCTGAGATCTTGCAACCATACCTTTAATATCATCAAACAGCAATATCTCCCTATCCCAGGTCCTTGGGCATGTCTTGGTAGGTAAATAAAAATGCGAAACAGTCTAACTATCTGATAAAAAAGTCATTTCACAAAAAGAAGTGAGTTACAAAACATCAATTTATTTAATTTCCCCCTCCTGCAATGCTCTCTGCTACCTATTTATTTAACATTTCAGATGGGGTGGACTTCCTATAATCTAGCTGCAAAGCCAATAGCAAATACGCAAGGAATCCCAGCCCAGGAAATCAATCGTTGTGGTATAGTACAGGGATGTCCAACCTTGGCAACTTTAAGCCTGGCGGACTTCAACTCCTAGAATTCTGCAGCCAGCAAAGCAAAGCTGGCTGGGGAATTCTGAGAGTTGAATTCCGCCAGGCTTAAAGTTGCCAAGGTTGGACACCCGTGGTATATTATATTTGGCCCAGATAATCTTGTTAACTCTTTGGAACTAACTTTCCGTCTGTATTGTTTCATAGCAATTCTGGGGTGAGGGGTGAGGTGGGGGAGAATGCAGCTTCCTTCCTTGTCATCCCATGTGATTTCTATCTTGATTGACTCCCACTGCAGTAGAATTCAGGTAATTCTCGACTTATGACCACAAAATTTTATGGTGCCCAAAATTTCCTCGGCTAATCGAGGTATTTGTTAAGTGAATTTTGCCCCATTTCTTGCCACAGTTAAATGAATCACTGCAGTTGTTAAATTAGTAACCCAGTTGTAAAGTGAATCTGGCTTCCCCATTGACTTTGCTTGTCAGAAGACAGTAAGAGTTGATTGTATGACCCTGGAACACTGCAACCATCATAAATATATGCCAATTGTCAAGCATCTGAATTTTGATCACATGACCATGGGGATGTTGTAACGGTCATGTGAAAAATGATCATAAAGTCGCTTTTTGGGGGGTGCCCTTGTAATTTTGAACAGTCACTAAATGAGTGGTTCTAAATCAAGGACTACCTGTATTCCCTTAATCATCTAAAACAATACAATCTACCAATGATTTTTAGATTTTCATTTTGGCTGTATACAGCATCCTAGGAAATATTCTCAGCAATTTAGTGGGGGAAGGATATATTGAGCTGGGCTTTTACAGCGTTAGTCTCCCTGAGGCTAGTGATGACACTATTAAAAATAAATATGAAAGTACAGTATGAAGAAAACTCAGAAGCTATGACCCAAATATCATTAGCCATATAAACCATCCAGCACGGCAATTCGAAATGAGTTATAATCCGCGGAAATCCAGGTCGCAACCAAGGCGTAAACTTTACAAAATCTTTGTTGAATATTTTTTTTTGCAAGAGAGCCAGAGTTTTGCCATCTTGTATTCATTTAAGCTACGAGAGCTGCGGAAGGGAAAGCGTTCGCCAAGCTTCGTCGTGGGAATGGTCACGCAGGGAAACTGGCCGATGGCGGAGGCAGACCAGCCGGCTGTACCACGCAACGTACCTCGGTCTCTTCCTTTCAGCAGGGCAACTCGTCTCGTTATGAAACTGCCAACTGCTAGATAGAAGATCTTGCAACGTGGTTACAGGCGAAGTCTGCTCTCAATACTGCCTCTTTAACCGCCGATGGATTAGAGAACAGAAGACAGTGAGCCGCCGTTTCCCTTTTGCAATGATAGTGGAGATCAAAGCATTCAACCAAATCTATCGATTGCCTCCAGGTAGATGCCTCCTCTTGCACACCTCGTCGACTATGAAGCCGATAGTCTTTTTAAGGGACACCCTCGCGTGAATATTCGGAAGAACTACATTACCCAGAAATCAGCGCGCTAGTCGTGCAAAGGACGTCTGCGCACTAAGACACTCGGATCCAAGTTTGGAGCTTTTAGCTGCCAGTCCTGGCCCATCATGTAGGTGCAGCACAGCTTTCCTTCCCATTGCAATAGCGGGAGAAACCCCACTTTGCAATCTGTTTTGCAAGGCGTGCAATTGCAGCTCCTTCCTCTGCAAGGAAATCTGCTGTGAGAAGTCAGAAAAACTCCAGTTGCATGAAGATTGAGCGCTTGCAGTTTGCATCTTTGTTGCAAAACTAGCTACAGAAGGCAAAGTCTTTTGTGTTCCCCTCCCCCATCAAAGCAGAGGGGAAAATGTCTCAGAGAGGTAAGGCTCGGACTTGCGTTATTTGCAGATATGCAAAAAGTCGTTCATGCATTTTGGAATTGCATGCATGCAATTTGCGGGATACCATTGCATTTTGAAGTTTGAGGCGCTGAATAGCTCTCAGTTGCATTTCCTGTTTAGTATCTGTGTGCTTTTTGCAGGCACACAAGCACACACACACGCGCGCACATACTCGGGCGCGCGGCGTGCACGCACACACAGAGTTCCTGTAAGGCAGGGCTTGCAGTTTAGTTGTGCATTGACGTTATTTGCATTCTTTTGCTGGGATTCCTGAGCTTGCGCCCCCCCCCTCCGCCTTTTGCAGTCTAGATTGATAAAGGGTTTTGAAAAGCTTATGCATGAGCAGCTGTAGCAATTCCCCCCGCCCCCCCCTTAAGGCCAATGCAGATAAATCTGCAGACAGTTTTCAATGCAGATTTAAATCCTTGCGTGCGTTTTAAATCTCCGGAGGAAATGGAAGGTGAAACTTGAGTGGAGTTAACCAAGAATTAAATATAAGTCTCGGTTTCTATGGGAAAGTATTGTTCTGATGCCCAGTGTTGAGCTCATTTTCCATAGACTTGGCTCCCTTCCCCTCGTCGCAAGTAGTATGCGTATTGCAAAGCCTAGATTTGAGAAAGTTACGCAGGGGGGGCTCGCCTGATCTTACTTCGGAACGCGGTTTTTGAAGATGAAGACAGAGCAGAGAGGCTTCTGTGAGTCTTACGTGAGAGTACGGTTAAAGGTTGGGAGAAATGGAAAGCTTGCATTTGACACGAATTCGGGAAGAAGCGCGGCTTGCCGTGGCTCATTCAAACTTTAGGGAGAATTCGCTGAATGTAGGAGGAGTTGTTCTTTGAATCGGGGGCCCCTCTCGTTTCGGGGGTGGTATGTTCTTGGAGTTTTCTTGGCTGCATCTTGGGGGAAGAGTGTGGATCCGGGACAGAGGCTGCGGGATGAGCTCCGAAAGGCCACTTGTAAGAGTTGCTCGGTGAGTAAACAGCGCCTAAACAAGACAAGGACAGAGACAGGCGTCGCGGTTGCTGTTTGGAAAGGAAAAAACTGGTGACCAGCCCTCTATTTTCCCTTTTCTCTCTCTCTCTCTCTCACACACACACACATATACACACACGGCAGGCACACAAATGTTGCTGCTTTTCGGGGCGGCCGGATTGCATAATTGATTCCCCGTTTGCTGCAGTGATCTCTCCCAGCCAAATGGAGGTTTTGGTCCTATAAAAGCTCTCAGTTCAGTCCTTATGGCCAGGCTGTCTACACAGGGTTTTTCATTCAAGGGGCTAATTTATTGAATAGTGAGAAAGGAATCCGTCCTTTGATACGTGGAGGAGGAAAAGTGGTGTAACTTTTTTTTAACGCCTCTTTCCAAAGCCTTGGAAAAACCGATTGAGGGCTGAAGTAAAGATGCGGTGATTTCTCACATTTTAATCCCCCCCCCCCCGTCTTCATTTACCGCCAAGCATAAGCTAGTTTTTTGCCTGCCTCTAGGTTTCTGGGATTGCTTTGGCCACTCTGATCTTTCTTTGCTTTCCAGCACTATCCAATCTCAGCTTCCTCATATATTTAAATGTACAATATAGCATTTTCAAAGAGAAAAAATGGCAGTTATTTAGACATTGTAATATGGAAATGGACATCCTTACCTATGATCTCCTCCTCCCCCCTTTTGAAGAAAAGTGCAACTTTTAATAGTAGGTACTGAGAACCGGAAATATGTCACTATAAAAGTATCTCACTGTTTCTGGGCCTTTATTGAGTGTGGTATCTGGTCTTACCAGTTTAATATTTGTTATATTCCGTATTTGAGAACTAGTGTTAAGCAGTTTTGAGGATGTTCCAGATCTTATTGGCGTCTGAAGTGCCCTCGTTTCTCTGGCTATATTGGCATCTATGATGATGACATTTTTCCTTGACTGCCATATTTATTTACTTTTCTATTGTGTAGTAATTGTTTTTAATTGCTTTATGATTGTTCACAGCCCAAAGTCACTTGTTTTGAGATGAGTAGCTATAGGAATTGAATAAATAATTTAAATAAATAAATATATATTTTTAAAAAAACACGTGATTATGAGATGATTTGCTATTTTCTGTTGTTTGGTTAGCACATGCATGGAACCTTACAGAATAACATGAGCTACAGACAAATTCCTTCCTCAAAGATCTTAAAATCAACACTTAGCTAGAGAGAGTTGAGGCATCTTAATAAAGTAAAAAACAATGGCATTTTCTCTGGCCTCGCAGTATTTTTCTGAACAGAAAGACTAGGATTTTGTAAAAATGCAAACTGTTGAGTGTCCTGAAGAATATATTTTAAAAAAGAAGCTTGGTAAGCTGAACTGAAAGTTTCTAAAAGTGGTTGATTAAAAACATAAAAAAGAAAATAAACCTTGCCACCCAAAAATAATATACAGTCAGACTTCCATAAAATGCAGTGAGTGTCACACTTCCCAAGAATATCTATGATATTAGTGAAGTTGTGGTTACATTTTGGTTATATTTTGAGGTCAGTATTGTGGAATTTACTTTAGCCCACAACTCTATTTTCATCTGCAGAAATGGTTTGCCTATATCTATATGGGAAAAAATTAATTATAGTACTAGTAACTCTAATTGTGGCTTAATCTTTCTTTATTCCATGTCCTGCCATCATTCCAGTGCTTAATTACCTAATGTTCCAATACCTCTGTTCTGAGAGTCATTTTTGCTCTCATAATGCAGACTTGTTTTAGAAAATCTATGGCTTGTTCCATTTAATAAATACTTAAGGTATGCCAGCTGGACATGCAGCTTGGCTCCTTCCTTATAATGGATCTCTGTGCCATCTTGTTCTCATTTCAAGAAGATTTGGCAGAAGGTTGGAGACAGATTACAGAATGAATTTATCCATGTGGCATGCCATGTGCAGACTTGGCATGACGAAGCAGTTCTGGGTAGCCTCCAACTATCAGTATTGACTTCAGTGGTACTATTTTCCATCAATCATTTGAATAGTTTTCAATTGTGTCAATGATTGATTGATTGGTTGCCTAAGTGTCTTTGTTGAGTGTTAGTGATCACATTCTGGGGACCTCATCAACCCCTTCATGAAATTTCAGATTGTTTGTTGATCCCCCAAACATTGTATTATATGAAAACAATTTACTAAACACTACTTAAAGTAATAATATTTTTGTTAATAGGTTCCTTGGGTGTAATACCAAAATCATTGGAGTGCTACCTGAACACTATTGGCATTGACAAATTCATCATCAGTCAATTGCAGAAGGCAATTGGAACAACTTAGATTCTGCAATAATATCTTGTAACATCATCAGACTTCCACATCTGCCTAACCCTTGGGAAGGACTCAATAGGCAGATAAAAATGCCAAATCCAGTCTGAATATATGGATGACTGTGTGACAAACCATAATAAGTTTGACTCCTTGGATATTCTCATTGACCCTTGGGTGTCAATACTGACTCCTTTGGAGAATGCTGACATAGACAGATTTTCTCCAGGTGGATCTGATCTGCCTCTAACCTGATTCTTCAGGTTTTCTAATGGTCCATCCATCATTGCAATTATTTATTTAAAACGTTTTTGTAGCTGCCCATTTTATATTGAACTCTGGGTAACTCCCAATTAACAATTAAACCTCCATCAATAAAACAACATAATACATATACTATAAACTTAAAAAAACCCCTTGGCACTGAAACTAAACTTCAGTGCGGTCCCTCATTAAATTCTTTCATCCACCTCACTCTATCCCAAGTGCTCGGGGAAAAGATTTAAGTGCTTTTTGGTAGGCTAGGGGAGCAGAGACCTACCATACCTCAAGGAAAAGGGTATTCCACAGGAGAGGGACTGTCATGGAAAAAGCAGGCTTCCTAGATTCCATAATATAGCAACAGGAAGGGACTAGGAGTGCACCCAATGGATCTGATCTGAGAGGACAGGTAGATGTCCTTAGGGAGAGATGATCCTGCAGATAACCTAGCTTTGTGCTATATAGTAAAATAATAACCAGCATCTTGAACTGTACCTGGAAGGAGACTGGGAGCCAGTGTTTTGAAGGGTTCTGAAGACCTGTTCAAATTACTGCTATGTGCTCTACATGAGGCTGTTCTGGAAGACCACCCAGAAGCTACAACTGGTTCAGAATGTGGCGACGTGTACAGTGATGGCTACTCCTAGGTTTACCTATGTAATGTGATTTCATATTCATCCTTAACAAAATTATTTAAATTCCACAGTTCCTCTCGTTCCAGAGCAATAAGGTTCAAGCAAAGTGATTCCTGATGTTCTTCATGAAGATGATGGGAATAAGCTCAACTTCACATTGTGATAACTGGTTGGCTTTCTACTTTCACTTATGGTAGTTTAACTTGAAAGTTTGTGATTTGTTCCTCAATCAGTCACTGACCACGTATTTGCTGTTACAGTAAAATTGAGCCTTTCTACTTCTTTCTACTAGTAATAAAGTTAATTTGATTTGGTGATATTCATCTGTGTATGCATGTGTGTGTATGTAGACACAATTCTTTTAGTTATTTGAAGATTGTGTTGGCAGTGAAGAAATCATTGGATTGCCAAAGTTCATAAGAGAGTTCCGAACAGAATATGAATTCACTGCCTTTATAGCAGCTGCGTCTTCTGATCAGTAGTAATGCTGTCTGCATATAGATGTCTGTGTAGAAAACCAAAGACAACTTTGAAGCAACTGAGCTTTGTGAGTGCAGATGTTTTAATGTTTCAAAAATAGAACTTTTGTTTCAATTGATGTGCTTCCATAACTCTCGATATATTCCCATTCATTCATTGTTGGACATTGGAAAACTTGGATGTTATTCAGGATTCTGGGAACTGCAGTGCAATGCATCTGGGAGGTGCTTGATTGCGACAGGTTGCTATAGATACAATTTTCATGTCTTTTCAGGATCAGCTCAAGTAATTTTCTCCACGATGCAGGTTCAATGAAGAGTGATGTAGATAAATATTTGAACTAATATTAGGTGTGTTTTGAATTAGTTGACATACTTGTTTAAACTGTGTGTATGCATCTGTAATTGTGAACTGCTATGATTCTTGACTGAGCCTGAATACAGCATTGCATGGGGAAGAATGTTAAATAATTGGGTTATATTAGTAACTGGAATATATTCTATGTATCCCATCTGGAGGCTTTGCAATCCCTTAAATCACAAGGAAATTAATTTATGAGGTATGACTTTACTCAATAGCTGAGGAACATATAAACTATTAAGTTTACTAAGTTCTATTAGTAAACCACATTTGCTCCTTTTCCACTACATGCTAAGCTGTATAAATCATGATTTTACACATTGCAGTGGCTAGATTTACCCCAAATCAACCAACCTACTTTATGTCTTCTTATGTTGTGAACCCAGTTGGTATTTATCTTACTGTTATTTTGACCTTTGGATAGCCTCTATGCTATCTGCAGCTATCTGAATGTGAGAATTTACCTGTACTCTTTCGTTCTGTTTAAAAAGGCTTATTTGAAATAATCTCCGTGGTGTTAATTCCAAAGAAAACTTCATGAGAAATAGCATGCATGACTTCTGCTAAGTGACTGTGCAAGTCCCGTGCCCTATCTTGCAACTAACATATTAGTTGAATGCCACTCAAGAATTAAAGTGAGTATTTGAGCTTGTATTTTGTGAGTGGGTGAATTCAATCTTTTTAATGAACAGTCCTTTTAAGTGTATCACTGTAGAGCAATTTACAAAAATCTCACTTTTTCTTGAAAGCTTATTGAATGTGAACCTCTTCAGAATGGAATTCCACAGGTATTTGATCACTTCTGCACCACAGAGCCTGGGAATGAAACAACACTTAATAAAATTTCTGCCCGAAGATGTCAGGTCGCAGTAACCATATTTGCTGTGCTTTTTGTGTTATCTCAGTCATGTTGCTGGTGTAATGCAAGGCAAATGACTTTTTACAGACCCGTTAAAAAGGATAAATACTGAAATAACACCAATTCTGTTTTTCACCAAAGGATAATTAGTTCTTGCAAATTAGTACTTAGTTGAAATAAGTCACTGATAGTTATATTCAGTTAATGAGCATTACCAACTCCAAGAACTGGAATTCTCTGCTGCAGTGGAAAATGTAACAGCACTTTGGTGTTCAAGTGAAGAGTCCTTTTCCAATTCTGGTTTACCTAGAGCAGGGGTATCAAACTGGCGGCCAGCAGGCTGGATGTGTCACGTGCAGACCACGCCCACTCCAGCTCCGCGAATTGGAAAAAAGTCACCAAACTTCACTTGACAGCAATGTAATGCCACAAGTTTGACACATTGTGATTTAGAGTCTCTTCCCAGAGCATCCACTTGTTTTCACAAATGGCATTTTATTTATTTGTTTGCTTGTTCGTTTGTTAAATTTATTTGCTGCCCATCTCAGTGTGGGTCTACTGTGGGTTACTTGCAACGATCAAATGGGGAGGGGGGAATGATTAAAAATGTAAACAATAACAAAGGAATAAAACAGTAAAAAAAAACAATGGAAACATGAAATGAAACATTTAGAGACAGTGGAGCCATTGGGGGATTAAAAGTTTTCCCTGTGCATACCAGGTAGATAAAAAGTCTTGACTTAACCTACATGGTAAATAAAGTTTTTTGACTAACTAAAAGAAGTATTTCTTCTCCTTTGACAACCCTAAATACAAGAAGGGCCTGCCTCTTTGATTATGGCTGTGACTTCATTCTGGAAACTAGCTTTCAGATTTCCAAAGCAAAGCAGAAATCTATAAGCTTAAATATCATAGAGGCTATATAAATCCTTCCACTTGTCCAATGAACATTGACTTTTTGTACGTCGCTGAACTATATGTTGACTCTATGGTAAGTGATACTTTCTTAGTATCATGGCTAGTTGTCTTCATGCTGCTGTATATTTTGGTTATATGGCCACCTGATTGTGATGGAAGATTTTCAGTTTGTGTGGTGTGGTCAAGAAATTTTGTGGCCATATTTCAGCTAATTGTATACTTTGTCTCTGCCCTTTTTTGGCAGATTAAGTCTTAGTTGAATGGGTGAGGAAAGTCTCTTAAAAGAACACATGGCAGCCATAGTAAATTACCTACTAAAAACACTCTTAATTAAACTGTTAATTAAACTGAGAGCTTTTCATTTCCCATTTTATAGAATAAACTACAATTGTATATATTTTACTACATTTTCTCTCTCGTCTTTCCTCTTAGATGTTGTTGGTATGTCAGTCGTTCCATTCTCCAGTTTTTATATAGCTGCCATATGCTTTACCTGGTGCTGACTTTGAAGGCCACTCAGCCTATAGTTGGTGCAGAACACAGTCCCTAACTCCTGGCAGCTGAGAGCCAAATATTCTGTACAGGTAGTCCTCGAGATATGACAGTAATAGAGCTTGCCCATTACAGTTGCAGTTGTGGCAGTTATTAGGTGAAACATGTCACCTAATGCCACACCCCATCCTCCCTGCTATCTCCAGTGAAACATAAAATGAATGTATGGGTCATTAAGCAGAGTGTGGGTGCCTCCTGGCTGGGAGAGATTGTTGGAGGCCTAACACAAGACAAGGCCCACTTGCCCTGGGATTCCCAAGATCTCCCCACCCCCAAGAGACCACATTCTCCACGTCCCATGCCTTGGGACCCCTGTAGGCCTTTTTCCACTGCCACCAGGTTCCCCAGTCCTTAGGCCTGATTCCTACCAGGGGTGAAATGCTCCTGGTTCGGACTGGATTGGGCAATCTGGTAGCGATTGGCGTGAAGCTCCGCCCACCCACCCGGGTGTTTTTTACCCTCTGTGCATGTGCAGGTTTTGCACACGTGCAGAAGGTCTGCACGCGTGGGGTGCGTGCTCTTCCAGACTGGTAAGTGGAAGGTAAGTGGATTTCACCCCTAATTCCTACCCCACTAGACCAAACTCACTCCTCCTCCCTTATCTTTTGAAGAGCTCTGAGATCTTCCAGGGCACTGGAATTATTTCCTTCTGTGTGCAACCTATTGGCACAGTTCTGAAAGCGGCCATCATTTTGTCCCACTGCAAAATGGTGGTTGCATTTGGGTCGCCCCCGCACAGTTTGGGACAAACTGCTTTGTTTTGCTGTCTTTCCAAGATCTCCAGTGCTGGAAAACCTTTCTGCAGTGTATAGAAGCAGACCTCTCTAAGGCAGCAAATTGATGCAATTTTGCTGGCAGCCACCATTTTGTCCCGCCCAGAAATGAGCAGGACAAAATGACAGCCACATTTAGATTGTGCAGAGGCCTTCCCTCTGTCCACAATATGATGTCCAGAGAGCTTCAAAAGGTAAGCGTGGGGCATGATGAGCATTTGGAAAGGAGGCCCAAGTGCTCCAGGGTTCCAGTGGGATGGAATGGGAGAGAGGCAGGGGGGTGTTGTAGCGACCCTGTGGTGAGTCAGAAGAGTGAATAGTTGTAACCTTGAAATGGGGTTGTATTTAGCTTTGGGGGGGTCTGTTGTATCTCGACAATTACCTGTAATAGATGTTTCATTAGAGCCTCCTAGTAGGCTCTTGACCTTTTAAAACAGCGGTTCTCAACCTGGGGGTCACGACCCCTTTGGGGGTCGAACGGCCATTTCACAGGGGTCGCCAAAGCCCTCTCTCGCCACCCCCACGCTTTCCCTCACCCTCACCCTCTGTGTCTGTTGGATCACCAGTCGCCGGTCGCTTACCCCGCCCACTCCCAATCTATTGCTGCCTCCTGAGTCCCAGCTGATGGCTAGAGGGAAAAAAGTTTAATGTTTAAATTCTTGCCGCGGGGCTTCAAAGGACCGCCCTACAACTGATCAGTGTTAAAAGAAAACAAATGATAAGATCGGTGCCTGCAAAAATAGAAAAAACAGCCTCTTTCAGCTTCAGCATAGGTTAATTACCATAAGATTAATCCGCCTTCAGACTCTCAGCTGATTTGCTCTCAGCTGTTTTGCGCAGGCTCTTTTGCAAGCTCTTGTTTTCCAAGCACTTTGCCTGCTGCAATTTTTGCAGCACACTTTGCCTGCTGGAGCAATTTTTTTTCCCTAGCTAAAAGGAAACTGAAAGTAAAGCAGGGTCTTTGCTGCAATGTGACAAAATGAAGCAGGGAGAGACATTTCTTTTTCTTTTTCCTCACCAAAAAAGTAGGTGCAAAACTGCAAACAATGGGAAATTTAGGGCAAAAGAGGAGAGTTCAAGATTTTAAAACAAAAGAAAAAAAGCTCTATTTAACTAGGGAACTGTAATAATTGAGATTAATTGTATATTGTGTTGAAAGCAGAAATGGTTAAGTTGTGGTTTGGAGGAATATATGGGGGAAATTATTTGGTTTATTATCATTGGTAAATATAATTAATTGATTTGTAAGAAATTGGATTGCATGGAAATAATTGGAATATTCATGTTCATATTGATTAATATACAAAAAAGATAGTTATATAACTAATTGATTTTTATTAAAATGTTGAATTTGTATTGTATTACATAATTACATAATTACATAATTAACCAATGTGAGGATGGATATAAAAATAGATGACAACGTGAAGGGGTATAATATAGAATAGAAGGGAAAAATTGAATTTGATTAGGATTAGAGATAAGGATGAAGGGTAATATTGGTTTTTTTAAAAAATAGATGAGGAATAAATTGGCAAAAAAGAAATATAGAAATTGTAAATGTAATTGAAATGACAAAACGCTGTTTAAATTTGTGAACCGGCCAAATACTCTGTTCAAAGAAAATATATTGTATGTTTGTATGTGTGTTTCTAATTATTGCTATTCATTCATATTCATATATTCTTTAAAGTTTAACAATTCATTCTTTATCTTAATATCTTTATATTTGTTTGGGGTTGGTTTTCTTCCCTTTCATCTTTTTTATTGTACAGCAATCTTTCATCTCAAACCTACCACCTCTCTCTTTTCTTTCCTTCTTACTTTCTCTTCCCCCCTTCTTCTCCTCCCTACTTCCGCTTCCTTTCTCCTTCTCCTCCTCTCTTCTTCTTTCTCTTACCCTCACTCCTACTCTAATTTCCCTTCCCTTCCTTCATTCCTCTCTATTGCTGTATCCTTTTATGCATATGGACTACTCAGAGGGCTGAAAAAGTTATTTTTGATTGGTCCTCGCACTTTTGACCATTCCTCGAACTTACGACTGTCCTCACATTTTATGTTTTTGCCCTATCTTGTCACCATGGTGAAGAGAAGCAGTTGTGAAATGAGTGACACCGTTGTTAAGAATGCTACAATGGGCATAAATGATGACCAGTCATAGGTGCGAAGACTGGTCAAAAGTGCGAGGACCTGTCAGAAATGACTTTTTTCAGCCCTCTGAGTAGTCCCTATACACATAGCCATGGCCACCCGGTCACATGCCCAGCTAGCCATGCCCACCCAGTCACATGACCTCCAAGCCACACCCACAAAATAAGCCACACCCACAGAACCGGTAGTAAAAATTTTTAGAACCCACTCCTGGTTGGGGGTCACCACAACATGAGGAACTGTATTAAAGGGTCGCAGCATTAGGAAGGTTGAGAACCACTGTTTTAAAAGGTTAGAAGGGGGGGGCGGAGCTTTTACTTCCTTCACGCAGAACCGATAAATCCATTGGGATTGATGCATTATTTGAACTTGTCTTGAGAAGTCAGTGGTGCCTAGGATGGGTCAGCAACCTGCGGCTCTGGAGCCACATGTGGCTCTTTCACCTCTCTGCTGCAGTTCCCTGTCACTCAAAATATGCGTCATAACTGCCAATGTGCGACACCCGCCAGCACGCTATTTATTGAGCTTTTCAACCCCTGATAGGCCAACCATGGATAAATCCAAGAAAAGAGAAGTTTCAGAAGAAAACAACATTTCATTCAACTACATATGCTAGTTTTGTGGCTGCTCAAGAAATAGTCAGGCACAGTGTGGCTCCCGGAGTTTTCTTTTCTGTGAGAAATGGGTCCAAATGGCTCTTTGAGTGTTTAAGGTTGCAGACCCCTGGCCTAGGAGAACCCATGCCTTAAGTACACCACTTTTGGTTACAGTACCAAAGTGCATTTTCATGGGGTTATGAATGTAGCAATAAGGTTGTAGCTCAGGATGCAGTAGTTCAGGTTAAGATCTTAGTTTTTCAAATGTAAAACTGCTTGGATATCTCAGAATTATCTCCTTCCTCGCATCCTCCCTTTCTTCTGGGATTCTTGTTTTTTACTTCCTAATTTAGCCCATTGCCTTGGAGGTCTCCCATCAAAATATTAACCAGACCCAGGTCTGCTTTTTTTTTTCTTCTAACTGAGACAAGGCTAGCCAGAGGTTTACTGCCTGTCACTGAATATTGATGTGCCTTCTCAGATTTTCTTCTGGCAGGTTTTGGTTGGTTTAGTCTGATTGATCTGTGATCTCTGTTTTGATTGGAGTTTTATTACTGTGTTTTACCTGCAGTTTATTCTTGTAAGCTCTCCCGATTAGTCATAGACCCTGCAAAGCCTACTTGATAAAACACTTAATACTGTATAAATAAACAGATGCCATGGTGAGGAAGATATGTCCCTAGATACACACACAAATCCCAGTGTATTTATTAGCATGATCCTTTAGAATCCCTAATTTTCCTGCTGTTTTGAAAGGGAGGGGTGTAAGGGACAAGGAAAAGATAGCTTAAAATTAAATCAGCTCCCTTTTTTTTTCTTTCCAGCCTAATACAGTGTTGCGTGTCTTCTAAGGTAGTACTCTTTCAGATCTCGATATCTGAATCATGTGTTTCCAATGTGGAATTAACCTGAGAATTGGAATGCTATGAAGTCTTAGTACAAAATATCCACTCAACCCTAGTTGAGCATTTGTTGCGCTGAAGAAGGTGTAATGATTTATATCTATTGCATGGGTTTTAGCTGGTTGTGTCCCTGCCTCTTGTTTTTGGGAACAAGAACCTCCCTTTTGTTCAGTATCTGGGAGAAGTGGTAATATGACAAAGGGGGGTAGTGGTTTTTACTGTTATTATTTTTTTAAATTTGATTTATATACCGCCCTTCTCTGGAGACTCAGGGTGGCTTACAGTGCATTAAGCAATAGCCTTCATACTTTTGTATATTTATACAAAGTCAGCTTATTGCCCCCACAATCTGGGTCCTCATTTCACCTACCTTAGAAAGGATGGAAGACTGAGTCAACCTTGAGCCTGGTGAGATTAGAACTTGCAGTAATTGCAGGCAGCTGAATGTTAATCAGTGCCTTAGTCTACTGTGCCACTCAGGCCCATTTGAGCCATGAAGACAGTATATTTACGTTAGAGATACGAACACTCTGTTCACAAAATAGGTATGTAAAGGTGGAGGGGAAAAAAACCTAGTATAATTTCTGTATCGCTGATATTGTGTATAAGAGTTATGTAGACCGCCATTTAGCTTTTTGATTGCTGTATTGCTAGGGCTGCCCTTTCCTATGGCTCAGGTTGCTGCTGATTCAGGTGATGTTTAGCAGACAGTGATGTCAAAAGTACATCCAGTTAAGATTTCTGCACTCTTTATCATTAGAATGAACAAACATTACATTTCTATTTTATCTTCTATTTCATAAATACAGAATTTGTTAAAAGTCCACAACGTTAATCATATTTTTAAATAGTATATCATGTACAGGTAGTCCTCAACTTATAGCCATTCATTTAGCAATTGTTTGAAGTTATAACAGCACTAAAATAAAGTAAACTTGCAATTATGGCCATTGCAGCATCCCCATGATCACATGATCAGAATTTGGGGGTTTGGCAACGGGCATGTGTTCATGATGGTTTCAGTATCCCATTTGCAACCTTCCCAGCTGGTTTCTGACAGGCAAAGTCAATGAGAGAAGCCAGATTTAGTTAAAGACAACTTACTTAACAACTGCCGTGCTTAGCAACGGAAATTCTGGTCCCAATTGAGATCGTAAATCAAGGACTACCTATGTAGCTTCTGCCTTCAGAGTTTTTAGTTAGCAACTTAAGATAATACTACAGTCAGCAGAACTTGACCTACATGATACTACGATGTGTACAATGTGTACACCATTACACAGAATAACACTTGATTTATTATAGGCATTCAAACAAGACGAGATATTATAACTATTCAGGGCTTTAACCCTATGGTTTTACATTTAGCTGTGCTTTCATTAGTTTGAGGATTTCTAAAATACATAAAGAGGCATTGTATACTATTTATTCAATATCTTTTTAGTTGAGAAAGCTCTGATGGCTTACAAAAATTTGAATAATAATAACAATAACAACAACCTTAAGTTTATAATCTGAAACACAACACGCATGAGGAAAAGACGTGTGGGAGGGATGAGGGAAACCACCCAACAAATGTAAAAAACTGTTTCTATGATACAAGCAATCCTTGATTAATGACTACAGGTAGTCCTCAACTAACAACCACAATTGAGCCCAAAATTTATGTTGCTAAGTGAGACAAGTGAGTTTTGCCCCATTGTACGACCCTTCTTGCCACAGTTGTAAAGTGAATCACTGCAGTCGTTAAGTAAGTAACACAGTTGTTAAGTGAATCTGACTTCCCCATTGACTTTGTTGTCAGAAGATTGTAAAAAGTAATCACATGACACGACAACCATCATAAATATGAGCCAGTTGCCAAGCGTCTGGATTTTGTATTTCCTCATTTTGCAGATCTATTACCCTTTTGATAATAGACTATTTTTGTCCAAAACTGTGCTCAATACATTACAGGCTGCTTCCCATAAGTCCCCTAATGTCGGATGTTAATAATCCTTGCAGTATGCTGTGGTGACTGATCAGTTGTAATTGAATTAATATAGATGTTCGCTAAAAGGGTAGGTTTGGCTCAAGGATGTGAGCTGCTGAACTTTTGTTCCTTTTTGTGACATTAATATTAATATAATATAGTAGGTAGAACAATCCTGTGGGGGTGACTCTTTGTGCCAGCTTGCTGTGAGCTGTAGAGGGTGAGGTTTCCTTTCCTAAGAACAAGCAGAAGGGACCAAACCAAGTCCATTGGGCATGGAGCATGCCCAACTCCATTTGGGGCAGGAGACCAACTAACAGAGCCACTCAGGCTTTATCCAGACAAATATTGTCCTCCAAGAGGATATAGTTAATTTACAGATTTTTAAAACGGCAATATTACATCTCTTATCAACAGTAGAAAGACATCTTGTCCAGGACTTCAAAACTAAATATAAATCTGAACATTAAGAACTTTCCCCTTCCGTTAGCTATTTTTCTGGGCTGCCTAAACTTTTTAAGCCTTTTAACTTCTCTGTGATGTTTTCCATGGATCAAGTTGTGGATGTGTATTGTTATCTATTGTTGGGATCACAATTCTGTAAGTGGAATCATTAATTAAAAAAAGAGTTCTTTTGTTTCCCTGCCCCAAATGCATTATGCATATATGATCCCTCGTGCATAGTATTTATAATGGCTTTTGTATCTAACAAGTCTTTTTTTAAACAGCGACCATATAAATAGTTTACGCTAGTGGTTATCCCTTAAATTTTATTTTCCGCTAATGTCTCCTTTTACTATTCTTTCCTTTTTTTATCTTCTCCTTCAACAGTTGATGGATATATAATATGTGTCCTGGAAGAATTCATCTCCATGCATCTGATGAAGCTGATTATTGCCACAGAAATCAAAGTAATTTTTTTTTAGACTAAAGAGCCAAAAGACACCTTATTTAAATAACAAAAGAAGTGCATCTGTTCTCTTGTTATTTTTTTTTAGTGAAAAGTGCTGAAATTTCTATAGGCAACGCTTTTGTTGTTTTAATATGGATAAGGCTCTCTATGCTAGAAACGTTGAACATACTGCATTTTATTTTGCAGCCTACAATTTGCTTTTTATCTCTCAATGATGTTACTCAAAGATTACCACTTAGGTGTTCAAAGAGATTTGAAAATATCGGTTGTTCATTTTAGACCATCCGAATACTAGCCTTCTCCAACTGGGCATTGGAGTTTTCCCAAAAGTGTTCAAATTGAAAGAATAAATGTATGGAAGTGGGGGTGAAATCAATAGAAAATGCACTCACTGAATAAATCTTACAGTTCTTTGTTCTAATCTTTCTCCTTGATAGACTGAGAGATATTTGTTTTGGTCTTCTTAGAAACTTATGCTCCTTCACATTTATGGAGGTTGAAATGAGGGCAGATTGAATTCAAAGCTTCTTTTCACAGTCTTCAGTCACATTGCCGATCCAGAGGAAAACGTATGTTACCAGGGTAAATTTCTTTATTTGTTCTATTGGAAGAGGGTTTTTTTTGTTTTTTTTAAAAGTCAGAAGGTAAATTTGTCTTTGTAAGTAAGCCCCTGCAGGGGCTAAGATAGCAGAAATGGCTTTCTCTAGCTGTTTAAGAAAATTGCTTTGCATAGTTGCAAGAACTGTCAAGAGTTAGAAAGTGGTGGAGAATCTGCAGCTTCTTTAACAGCCATTTAACCAGGGGTGAAATGCTCCCAGTTCGGACCGGATTGCCTGATCCGGTAGTAATGATGGTGAGTGGTTCGGAGAACGGGTAGCAAAAATCCATGCCCAGCTGAGCCGCGTGATCATCAGAGGCTTTTAAAAAAACTTTTAAAAGCATTTTTTCTTCGGCTGAAAAAATGCTTTTAAAAGTAAAAAAAAAAAGCCTCTGATGATCAGGTGGCTCAGCTGGGATCGTTAGAGCCTTTTAAAAGCATTTTTTCTACAACCTCTTCAGCCTAATCATCAGAGGCTTTTAAAAGCACTTTTTTACAACTTCGGCCGAAGAGGCTGTAGAAAAAATGCTTTTAAAAGTTTAAAAAAAAAAAAAAGTTGGCTACGCCCACCCAGTCACATAACCTTCCCCCCACCAAGCCACGCCCACAGAACCGGTAGTATCAGATTTTACATTTCACCACTGCATTTAACTATTCAGAATAAATCAAATGCATAACTTGGAAATCATTTAAGACTACACACACACACACACACACACACACCAGTCATGATGGTTGTAAAGCGGTTCACCATATGGCTGGATCCAGTTTTATTACTGCTGCTGTTATTAAGTGAACCCAATATTTGCTATGGACATTTTTTTTTTTGGCTGGAAACTATTTTCTCTACGGGCTTGCTGTAAGTGACAATACCATGCTCCAAACGTAATACTCTTATGACAGAGCTGTTTTTTACTTTTCCCTTAATAGCTCTTGCATATCTTTATCAAAAGGGATGCAGTGGCTCAGTGGCTAAGATGCTGAGCTTGTCATTCAGAAGGTTGGCAGTTCAGAGGTTTGAATCCCTAGCGCTGTGTGACAGAGTGAGCTCCCGTTATTTGTCCCAGCTTCTGCCAACCTAGCAGTTCGAAAGCTCGTAAAAAATGCAAGTAGAAAAATAGGGACCACCTTTGATGGGAAGGTAACAGCGTTCTGTGCGCCTTTGGCGTTTAGTCATGCCGGCCACATGACCACGGAGACGTCTTTAGACAACGCTGGCTCTTCAGCTTTGAAACGGAGATGAGCACCGCTCCGTAGAGCCGAAAACGACTAGCACGCATGTGCAGAGGAACCTTTACCTTTATCTTTATCAAGGTTATTATCTCCATATTATTCTACAGCAGCTTATGTACATTCCTTTTTAGAATAAAAGGGTTAAGATGCAAAAATAAATACAGGTACTTCCTGATCTACAACCACAAACTTCTGTTGCCAAGCAGGACAGTTGTTAAGTAAGTTTTGTCCAATTTTAAAACCTTTTTTTGCCACAGTTGTTAAGTGAATTACTGCATTTGGTAAGTTAGCAACATGGTCGTTAAGTGAATCAGGCTTCCCCATTGACTTTGCTTGTCAGAAGGTCACAAAAGGTCATCACATGACCCTGGGACATTGCAACCGTCATAAATTTGAGTCAATTGCCAAGCAGCTGAATTTTGATCACAAGACCAAGGGGATGTTGCAATAGTTGTAAGTGTGAAAAATGGTCATAAGTCACTTTTTTCAGTTCTGTTGTAACTTTGAATGGTCACTAAATGAACTGTTGTAAGTCGAGAACTACCTGTACTGCATTCTCCAGCGAGGAAGGAAATGGCAGTCAGTCTGGGGATTCGCTCTGTCTAGGCGTGTGACCGAGTCTGTCAATCAAAGTCTCCGCCCTCCCGGGCCGCCCCAGTTCTTCGACTCGGTCTGCGCTATACGGATGTGTTTTCCAGACCAACTGCCTTTCCTCGCATTTTAACAACTGCAAACCTCTCATCATCGTCTTCCACCTATCTCCCCGTTTGGGTGAGTGACTGCTTTTCAAAGGCCTTTGCCTAGCAGTCTTTGACGGCTGGAGCGGCTGCTCGCCGATTGCCTCTGCCTCACCCGGTTGCCTTCCTCGGCTTGAGCAGCTGCTTGCCGAGCGCCTACGTCACGTTTCAAAGCCGGACGGCTAGCGACCTCGGCCACAGCATATCATCAGCTGTTTGGCGCTCCCCTTTATTCCAAAGGCACCGGGGACTTCCATTATCCCTTCGTGGCAGCGACTGGACGGCATTCAAAATGGCGACCGCCATGCGGTCAGGCGCAAGAGTGCCTTGTGGCTCTTCCCTCAGACGCCGCCATCGCAGTGACCCTCAAGAGGGATCGTCTGCCTCCTTGACCCCTCCGCCCAAGAAGCCCAGGGCGAAGAATGCCACAGCTGCCTCCACTTCCTCAAGCTCATCTCGGGAGGAGCAGTGGAGGCATAGGGCGATGGAGAAAGCCTTTCTTAAGGCTCAAGCTCAAGCGTCTTCTGTGGATGCTGGGGCCCCACCTACCACGAACAGGGCTGTTCCCAGATCCCCTTCTTCTGTCGGGGACCTATCTCCTGATGTCCCCAGAGTCTCCTCAGGGGCTTCCCCACCTGACTCCCAGCATCTTTTTCAAACCATGCCATTGGCTTCTCAGCCTCCCTCCACCTCGGTGGCCCCTCCCCCAGAGCCAGCCCCTTCTCCATCTGCCATGGCTGATTCTCTGGAGGCTCTTCTCACCAAGGTGATCAGGTAGAGCCAGGCTGAATGCATGCAGCAGCCTCCACCTGCTGCTCCCTACAGTCAATACCGCCCTTCCTCTAGGGATCTAGAGGAGGCCCAATCTGACCAGGAGCGTTGGGAAGATCATGCTCCTGCGGACAATCCATCTCCATCAGAAGCAGATGACTACCTGGACCAGGCCTGGTCCAATGATGAAGGTTTGGGACCGGATCAGCCTGCCTTCATAGGGCTATTCAAGCCCCAGCTTTTCCGTTCTCTTCTCTACAAGGCCATCACCACAACTCACCTAGGCACCCCGCCTTCTTCGGCCAGCTCTTCTTCAGCCTCCAATCCAGCATCTGCTATGTTTCAGGAACCCATCGTGGATCCTGAGACCATCCCGGCTCCAAAGCTGTTCACCGACATCTTACAGCGTCAATGGGCTCTCCCGGGTGCGGGACCTAGCCCCAACGGATTGGACAAGCGCCTGTACAATTCGGCGGCCCCCCTGCCGGACCTCCTGCAATTTCCCAAGGAGGACTCCCTGATTGTGGCGCTGACGGACAGCTCCCATCCCACTGGGCCTGCTGAAGACTCCCTCCGGCCGGAAGACAAGAGGGCGGAGAAAACCCTTCTCAAGGGTCATCTCTCCACAGCCTGGTCTATTCGGGCTTCCACCTCAGCCTCATTTTTCAACAGGGCAGCCCTGTTATGGCTCAAGCAGCTGCAAGCTCGCCTGCCCTCTTCCGACGGCAGGTCTCACCAGGACCTAAACAAGATTGCGGCTGCCCTCGAATATTCGGCCGACGCAACCCTCAATGCCACCAGGTTCTCGGCCAGGGCCTTAGACTCCAAGGTAACTTCACGCAGCCTATTGTGGCTTCGCAATTGGCAGGCGGACATGCGCAGTAAGTGGCAGCTTGCCTCAGCCCCTTATGTTGCCGGCAATCTATTTGGTTCTTCCCTAGACCCTCTTCTAATCGAGACTCGGGATAGACGCAAGATTTTGCCACACTCTTCTCGTCGGAGTGACTCTTGCTTCTCCGGGTCTTCACGGTTCCAGTCCTTTCGGACCTCCGCCTTGGGCCCCTTCCAGTCCCGATTCCAGCGCTCCTTCGCATCCAGGCCACAGCCTGACCCTCTGGTTAGACAGGGTTCCAGGTTTCCCCCTCGCCGCTCCCCTAGAGGGGGCCGGGGGCGTTTCTCCCGTAGGTCTCGCTAGCCCTTCCTCCCCTCCCATTGGTGGCCGTCTCTCCCTTTTTCTCCCTCAATGGGAGGAATCGGTTCAGGACCCCTGGGTGCTTGACACCATTGCCCGGGGTCTTTCCCTGGAGTTCATCTCCCCCCCGCCTTCCCGTTTTATTCCCTGCCCCATTTCCAGGGACCGGACCAGGGTTTCTTTGGTTTCAGCCTCCATTGACCATCTGCTACAAATTGCGGCCATAGAGCGGGTCCCTTCCCACCAGCAGGGTCGGGGGTTTTACTCCCGTCTCTTTATCGTTAAAAAGTCCTCAGGGGGTTGGACGGCTATTTTAGATCTGAACGCATTGAACCGGCATATTAAATATCGCCGGTTCAAGATGTACTCATTATTTTCTATTCTGGAATCTATCTGCCCCTCTGATTTCCTTTCCTCTATTGATTTAACGGAGGCATACCTCCATGTCCCCATTTTGCCCGCTCACTGCCAGTTCCTCCGCTTCGCCTTTAGGGGCTCCCACTACCAATACCGAGCCCTTCCCTTCGGGCTTTCTTCAGCCCCCAGGGTGTTTACTAAAGTTATGGCATCCCTCATTGGCCACATTCGTGCCCAGCCCATTCGCCTTTTATTTTATTTGGACGATATTTTGATCCTTTCCTCTACGCTCCCTGCCGCCCGGGCTGATCTCTCTTTGGTCCTTTCCTCCTTACAGACCCATGGGTTTTCAATTAATTGGGCTAAGAGCCACCTATCCCCTTCCACCCGTATTGTTCATTTGGGGGCCCTCATTGATACCATCGAGTCCTCTGTATCCTTGTCCACCGACCGTCAGATCAGCCTGCGGTCTTTGGCTCTCAGGACGCTTAACGAGGGGTTGGCCACCGTTTTGTCCCTTTCTCGTCTTCTGGGCAAAATGGTGTTGACCTTCGGCATCACACCCTGGTCTCGGTTACACAGCAGGGAACTTCAATGGCTCCTGCTGCCATTCCAAAGGGCCCGGAGAGACACCTTGCGGCGGATTCAACTTCCTCATCCAGTGCTCCGCTCCCTTCGTTGGTGGACCTCGGACGCTTTATCTCAAGGCTCCTGCTTCAGAGAACCTCAGCGCCTCACCCTGACCACGGACACCAGCCTATCGGGCTGGGGGGCTCACCTTCTCCATCACGTCGCCCAGGGTCAGTGGTTGGCCCAGGAGTCCCTTCTCAACATCAACCTGCTGGAACTAAGGGCTGTCCGCCTCGCCCTCCTTCAGTTCCGGGACCTGGTGGAGGGAAGAGAGATCCTTGTCCTCACGGACAATACTACCGCCAAAGCCCACATAAACAAGCTGGGGGGCACCAGGTCCCGGGCGCTCATGGACGAAGCTCTTATTCTGGGCCTCTGGGCAGAAAAACATCTTTCTTCCATCAGGGCGGCCCACATATCGGGAGCATCGAATGTGCAAGCGGACTCCCTCAGCCGGAAACTGATCGACCAAGGGGAGTGGTCGATATCCCCTTCCCTCTTTCAGGAGATCACGGCCAGGTTCGGGATTCCAATCCTAGACCTGTTTGCCTCACGGACCAACCATCAAGTCCAATGCTACTTTTCCCGATTCCGAGACCCTCAGGCGGAAGCCACGGACGCCCTGTGAGCTCCTTGGCCTCCCGGCCTTCTTTATGCCTTCCCCCCTTCCCATTATCCCGAGAGTGATCCGGAAGATGCTCGTCGAGAAGGCGGAGCTCATACTGCTGGCCCCTCACTGGCCCATGCGACCGTGGTTTGCAGACTTGAGGTCCCTATCCGTCGCCTCACCGTGGCAGATTCCCGCCTCCATGATCCATCTGTCCCAGGGATCGCTGTTTCACCCGGACCCGGCCTGGCTTCACTTGACCGCTTGGCGGTTGAGCGGCTCATTTTGACGGAATCCAAGCTGCCTCCACGGATCGCCTCGACTGTCCAAGCCGCCCGCCGCCCCTCCACAATCCGCATATATGAGGCTACATGGCAGGCCTTCTCCACTTGGTGTTCTTCAGTTCCAGTGTCTCCCACGTCAGCTTCCATTCTCAATGTCTTGTCCTTTCTCCAGGCGGGCCTCGACCGCGGCCTTGCGCCTAACACCTTACGCCGACAGGTTGCGGCCATTTCCTCTGTCCTGTTCTGTGGTTCTCCAGATCCCATCTCCAGACACCGCATCATCAGGGAATTCCTCTGGGGGGCTACGAATCTGCGCCCCCCGGTCATCCACAGATTCCCCACCTGGAGGCTTAACAAGGTCCTCGCAGCACTCACGGCTCCCCCATTCGAGCCCCTCCGCCAGGTTTCTCTGCGGTTCCTGTCTCTGAAGGTCTCCTTCCTTGTGGCGATTACTTCTGCCCGCCGCATTTCCGAGCTAGCCACCCTATCCATTAGGTCGGACCTTTGCATATTTCATACGGATAGGGTGGTCCTGCGCCTCGACCCGGCCTTCATGACTAAGATTAATTCCACCTTTCATTGCGCCCAAGAACTGGTCCTCCTGGACTTCTGTCCTCGACCATCTCATCGGCTGGAGTTCTCCTGGCACTCCCTAGACGTCTGCAGGGCTCTGAAAGTCTACATTGACTGGACGGCCTCCATTCGCAGAACAGAGGCTCTCTTTGTCACCTTTCACCCTACCTTGCTTGGCCCCCGGGTGTCCGGTTCCACCTTGGACTGCTGGCTCAGGGCAACGATCACTCTGGTTTACCGCCATTCTGGACTCCCTGTGCCACCTCACATCACGGCCCACTCGACCAGGAGCGCCTCCACCTCCGCTGCCTGGTCCACTCAGGCTTCACTTGAGGAAGTCTGCAGGGCCGCTACATGGACTAGCTTGAGTCCCTTCATCAGGCATTACAGGATCGACGCCTTCGCTTCCTCTGATGCCTCCTTCGGCAGGAGGGTCCTGCAGGCGGTCCACGCTCCCTGAGGGGCACCGGACCAGTCTTCTCCCACCCTGATGGACAACTCTCTTTGGTATGTCCCCAGACTGACTGCCATTTCCTTCCTCGCTGGAGAATGGACGTTGGACTTACCTGATACGTCCCTTCTCAGCTCAGGAGGAAATGGCAGTCAGGCCCACCCTCTTCGATCGGTCCAGTGTCGGGCTGGGAGGGGTGTATTCTAACTGTTTATCGTTCCAGGAAAACACGTCTTTCGGGTCTGTCACTTCGTCCTCGCCGAAGAACTGGGGCGGCCTGGGAGGGCGGAGACTTTGCTTGACAGACTCGGTCACGCGCCTAGACGGAGCGAATCCCCAGACTGACTGCCATTTCCTCCTGAGCTGAGAAGGGACGTATCAGGTAAGTCCAACGTCCATTCTAACCACTGATCTTCCACAGTCATCTAAGTTTTGACTCCCTGGTCTCTGTGATACATTAAATCTTTTTGTAAAAAGCGACTCTTCTGTGGAGGATACAGGGATTATGATAAAGACAAGAAAAATAGATTTGGTTTACTCAGCCTTAGCAACTTTAAGATGTGTGGATTTCAACTCCTAGAATTCCCCAGCCAACAATGCTGGCTGGGGAATTCTGGGAATTGAAATCCACACTTCTTAAAGTTGCTAAGATTGAGATACATTGGGTCAGGGCATCCGTAATTGACTATTTTGGCACACCTTTGCATATATAATGTTTCTGGTACAGCCACTTCCTTTTATTCTTCAGCTTTTATGGTTGAGATGGGGTGAGGCGTTATAGATTGTCATGTGTATTACTTTAGCTGTAAAGCAAACAACTCATTTAGAATTGGGAATTGGCACTGTTCTGTTCCAGGAAAGGATAATTTGTTCTTACAGAAAAATAAGGGGAAAAAAATCAGCTTGTGGAGCCAGGCAATAAAACATTTTGAAAAAGAAAGAAGAAAGGATGTTACAGCAGCGAGTGCAGCCCCAGTCCAGGTGTTGATGCAAAGGGTTCTTGCAGCACCACTATTGTCTTTTAGCTTCTTGGAGCTTTTTAGGTTGATGGATTCTGAATCTCCTCCATGGGTGCCCTATTATTTGCAGGAATACAATTTTCGACAAGGTAATTCATTGCAATACTGTATGGTAAAGTATTGTTCATCCTTATTAGAAGATCAGGCGAACATATAGCATGGATCCTGGGTCTTGCTAAATTTCTGGCATTTCTTTTAGAACAAAAATCAGTTACCTGCTTCGTCCAGTTCCAAGTGGCCCTCAGTAAGCAAGCAGTTCAGACTTCAGGCAAGGTAGCCTGCTGACTGTGTTGGGGAAGAAAGATTAGCGGGAGGGAGGGAGATACAGGTACTATTCGAGTGGAGCCTTCCCACCACGATCACTGTGGTCATAAAATGGGTCGGCCACGTGACCAACCCAATTTTACAACTTCTTTGTGGTGGTCATTATGTGAATCCACAGTTGTTAAGCGAAGATCATGGTTATTAGGGTTACCTTACAAGTGCAGTTTTGCTAAAAATGAGAAGTAAATGCCAAGTTTTGGCAAAACTTGTGAAATATAGTTCTGTCACCATGGGAACAGTTAATTTAGTGACAGTTCAAAGCCCTGAAAAAGGTGACTTACGACCATTTTTCACACTTATGGCCATTGCAGCATCCCCATGGTCACGTGCAGCGGTGAAATCCTCTGAAGTCTGCTACTGTTCTGTGAGTCTGCTAGTGAGCATGCGCTTTGCATGCGCATGTGCGCCTGAGGTGCGCGCGGCGCTAAAAAAGGAACATTTTGAAGCCTTCTGAGTCTGCAAAGCTAAGTAGAACAGTGAGGGGGAGAATCTGCTGTGCCACACGATTTAGATTAGCTAGGAAGCAGGAAATCTGACGATTCTAGCTAATATAAATCGCGCGTCACAGCTGATCGTCGCCCAGCTGATAGTTGGAAATACAGGGTTGCCTGAATCGGTAGCATTTTTTACTATCCATTCGGGAGAACCAGTCCGAACCAGTAACATTTCACCCCTGGTCATGTGGTTTACATTCACATTGGGTGGGTTCTAAATTTTTTTACTACCTTTTCTGTGGGTGTGGCTTATTTTGTGGGCGTGGTTTGATGGTCATGTGACAATTCTTTAGGATTTAGTAGAGGTACTGGTCTACCAGGCTTTTAACTGCTTGCAGAGCTGTACTGGTCTACCCATTTGTTTTTGGAGGCACTAGTCTACTCATTTATTTTTAGAGGCAACGGTCTACTCATTTGTTTTTAGAGGCAACGGTCTACTCATTTGTTTTTGGAAGCACCGGTCTACCACCACACTGCCTTTTAACACTGATCAGCTGTAGGGCAGCCCTTTGAAGCACCGTGGCAAGAGTTTAAACAGTTTTTTTCCTTCTAGCTGGGACTCAGGAGGCAGCGAATAGATTGGGGGCGGGGCTGAATAAAAGGTAAGAATAAGGGGGGGGGCAGGAGGGCCCAGCTCCCGAACAAAGAGAACCGGTTCGGTGACATCATATCGTCACTGCTACTGGCTCGGCCGAACCGGGAGGAACCCACCACTGATTCACATGCTTGACAACTGACTCATATTGATGACCATTGCAGGATCTTGGAGTCATGTGAGCCCCTTTTGTAATCTTCTGACAAGCAAAGTCAATGGGGAAGCCAGATTCACTTAACAACTGTGTTACTAATTTAAGAACTGCAGTGATTCACTTAACAAATGTGGTGAGAAAAGTCATAAAATGGGGCAAAACTCACTTAACAAATTTCTCACTTAACAACATACATTTTGGTCTCAATTGTGTTTGTAAGTGGAGGATTACCTGTATATATAAAAAAAGTGTCAGAAAAGAAGGTTGCCAGAAAATGAGCAGGGAGCTACATTCATTTATATCTCATAAATCCTTAACCCTGATTCCCCAACAGATAAATATTCCGAAGAGTATGTAGACCCTTAATGAAAAATGTTTCCCTAATTCTGTGTTAGGCTGTCAAGTGATACTTCCTACTCCAGCCATTTTTTTCAGTACTTCCTACTCCAGCCATTTTTTTCAGTTGTTGCTTTGCATATTCTGAACTTCAGATACGTTGCTCATAAATTAAGTACTTTGTTGGAATTGCTTCAACATAGTAGAATTTGGTTCCTAGCCCTCTGTCCAAATATATTTATTAATGGAGGATGGGGCAGGGAATGGGGTTTTATCTTATGCAAGGAAGAAGCAAGCTTGTTTCCTTAAACTAAATAGGGAAAAGGCAGTCTGGGGTGCTTTTCCTTCTAGCGAGGGCCTAAATTGAATTTTCTGTGCAAACCATGTGAATATGATTATAGAGTTTTTCTTACATAAATGGAAGTTGTAAGAGGACTTGAGTGGCTTTTGAATGGTGTATGGGGAAATAATGTTTTCATTTCATGGAAGTTTCAAGAAAAGGCAGAAGAAGGAAAAATGAAACCCACTTTCACTTCATTGATTCTTCACTGTCTCCTTTTCTCTTTTTGGGGGGCTTTTCTGCATTGCCAGCAGAGGGAGAAAATAATAGAAGAATAGAATAACAGAGTTGGAAGGGACCTTGGAGGACTTCTAGTCCATCTTGGTTTTTGTTGATGACCCTGATTGATCATAGCTAACACTGAAGAACAACAATATCAAAGAGTTTTACAGGAAAGGCGTAATGGTGACCAGCATCTGGCATAATTTACATCCCACCCCTATTTTGCTTAACTATCTATGCTGGAGTTCAGTCCTGCAAATATTGTACGGTCACTGGATATTCTTATGGTTTTTATCCGGGTTAGTCCAACTCCTTTAGTATCCAAATGGAACTTTTTCTATCCTCAGAAAATTTCCACTTCCAGTAGATCCTTGAAGTTCACACATCTTAAAGTGTCCGAGGCTGAGATTGTAGGAGGAGAGGTAAACAGACAAAAATGAGTTCAAGTCCTGCATTAGGAACATAAAAGCAAACTAGCCAACTTTGGGCCACTCTCTCAGCTCAACCCACCTCATAAGGTTGCTGTTGTGGGAAAAATAGGAGGAAGACAGTGTGTTGGATATGATATGTTCGCCTCCTTGAGTTATTTGTAAAAATGATAAAGGTGGGATAGAAATACATAATAAAATAAATAAAAGCTCTGGAGCCAACTGTGAGATCTTTCCCCTTCTTCTCTGCCCTTCAAATGAAAAGTATCCCCACAAGGCAGGTTCGTGGAAAAACTGCCTTCCTAAATTATTATTACAAGATATGTGAAGTGGAAATAGCTGGCGTTTCTTTAAAGAGAATCCTTTTGAACTGGAAAACTGAGTCGCCAACTTCTTACTCACTTACTTGGAAGAAGCAGCCTTAAATACAGTAATTCAGGCTAGATGTGGGCAGGATTACATCAGTATTTATTTTCTACTTATCCACAGAACCCTTAAGAATGTAGTTTGACATTTTAATGCATTGACGTCTTCAGTGGATTTTGGTGAGGTTGGAGATACTCTGGTGAAGTGAATTGGCCGACCTGGGCTCAGGCTACCTTGTTCTCCCTTTAGGGGAGAATTATATATTTTTTTACTCGCATTCACATCAAAAAATAATAAGGATAATTTGTGTAAAATTAAATGTCAGTTCATTTTTAGCGTAATAAAAAATACACAAAAAAATTGTTGAATAGACTATAAGCAGCTTCCAAACACTTTAGGTATTTATTCTTTGTTGGTCTTCCTGTTTTGTCCTGGCAAACAATACTCCAAAATAACCATAATTTGATGACAGTGTTTGCATAATGTTTGCATAATACATTAAGTGTGGTTTTAGGTTGACCACAGTTAAGACCAATAAATGCATACCACACAACCCAGCACACCATTGGCAGTGATGCAATAGCACTTCTCCATCTTTGTTCTGACTATCACTTCCTGGTTTATTTATAGGCAGTCCTTGACTTAAAACCATTCATTTTAATGACTAGTCAAAGCTACAATGGCACTAAAAAAAGTGATTTACAACTCCTTGCACTTATCGCTTGTCCCAGCATCTCCAGTCATGTGATCAGAATTCAGGTATTTGACAACTGGCATGTATTTATGACATTTTTAGTATCCTGGGATCTTGTGATCGCCATTTGCAAGTTTCCCAGGGGCTTCTGACAAGCAAAGTCAATGAGAGAAGCCCTGATTCACTGAGCACTGGTGGCGCAGGGTTTAGAATGCAGTATTGCAGGTAATTCTGCCAGTTGTCTGCAGTTTGATTCTCACTGGCTCAAGGTTGACTCAGCCTTCCATCCCTCTGAGGTTGGTAAAATGAGGACCTGGATTGTTGGGGGCAAAACATTGACTCTGTAAACCGCTTAAGAGAGAGGGCTGTAAAACACTGAGAAGCGGTATATAAATCTAAGTGCTATTGCTATTCACTTAACAACTGTGCAATTCACTAACAACTGCAGTGATTCACATAAAAGCCACTGCAAAAAAAAGGACATGAAATTGTGTGCAACTTCATAGTAGTAAATTGAGGACTAGATTTCCTGCAGAATTGGAACATTGAAGCTGTAGTGGTTTCATTCTTGACAAAGCCAACATGTGCAGGACAGAGAAAGCTTAACTTCCCCAACCTCCTTGTTTCAAAAGAAAGTTCTCATGAACTGACAGGGGTGAAGAACAAAGCAGGAAAAGTTTTATTTTGTGGTGGCTTCATTTTGTAAACACTTCTGCACTGTGAACTGTTTTCATGGAATTCCAATAAATTGCTGGTTAACCATTAATAAAACTAGTCATTAATCTGAGTTTGGACAACACTCTAAATTAGTATTTGGGTAAGTAACCTATAACAAGGTTTGGTTACAGATGGTAGCTAAGGAGAAAGGCTTCATTGACAATGTGGCTTCATTTGGATAATATATAGTATATTACTTTAGGTTTTGTAGATGGCATCTGTTCATTTGAATGAAAAAAATGATAGACGACTAGTTTAACGACTAGGACCGAATGCTACACTTACAAGGAGTAGCCAGGACTGTCCATTTAATTCAATTATACTCCAAAAAGATGAGCTGCTAACAGCATGAGAGAAACTCAGGGCTTTTACATATTTGTTTTTGATAAGGGAGAATATTTGTGGCTCAGGGTTGAAATGAGGGGTTCTTGATGCTCTCTGAACTTGGTTGCTTTCTTGCAGACGTCTCATTATCCAAACTAGGTAACCTTGTCAGTGCTAGTAAGGAATGGAATTTATATTTTAGTAACTCAGTTTATATTCTAGTGGCTTGCCTTATCAGTCGAGGTAGGCTGAGAGATTCTTTGGTTGGGCTGTTTAAGTGGAGCAAGATCACTCTGGGTTACCAAGAGCCCGATTTACCATGTGACAATGGGGATGCTGCAGCAGTCATAAGAACTAGTCATAATTCAGTTTTTTCAGTGCCATTGTGATTTTGATTGGTCATAAGTCGAAGATTACCTGTATTTTGCTCTTATCTTTTGTAAGCTGTTCAGAGTTTTAAGCAAGTAAGTAAATATAGCTGCCTTTTTGCATTAAAAAACCCAAAAGATAACTGCATCAGCCACCCAGTCCATTAATAAACTAAAATATTAGTAATTTTGGCAGTATTTATTGATTTTATTTATTAATTAAATTTGTACTATCTAAATGGTTCTGAGCGGTTTACTAGAAAAAGAAAACATAACCATAAAATCGTTACAAAATTAAGAAGATGGAGAGAGAGAGGGAAGGTGGGAGGAGGGAGAGAGAGAGAGAGATTGAGATTGAGATTGAGATTCTTGGGTCCCTCATGCCAGTTGACACATTCTGGTCTTAATGCTTTTTCAAAATGCCATCAGAATGGGCCAATGTTACCTTGAGGCAAAATGTTCTACTACAGGATGGGGCAATGGCAGAGAAGGCTCTCCTAGACACTACCAGTTGGCATTCTTTAACTGACAGGGTCTATAACAGTGGTGAAATGTAAAATTTGTTACTACTGGTTCTGTGGGTGTGGCTTGGTGTGTGTGTGGGGTAATATGACTAAGTGGGTGTAGCCAACTTCTTTTTTTTACTTTTAAAACCATTTTTTCTTCAACCTCTTCTACTGAAGAGGTTGTAAAAAAGTGCTTGGGTTTTTTTTGAGATTTTTTTAAATTTTAAAACAAAAACAAAACATAAAACCATCATCATTCCAAACAATTACAGAACGGTTCATATTCTCTTGTGCATAAATCCATTTCTAAAATACCAATTTATAACAGAAACTTATATCTGATTTTATACAGATTTTATCTTTACATCAACCCCATATTTCATACTTCAATTCCATGATTTATTATCTATCCATTGATAAAACAAATCCCATATCAAATAATATTGTTTATCTTCCTGTTCTCTAATTTCAAATGTCAATTTACTCATTTCAGCACATTCCATAATTTTCTTAATAATCTCATCATCAGTAGGTAGCTTCTCTCCTTTCCAATTTTTAGCAAATACGATTCTAGTCACTGTTAAAACGTTCACAATTAAATATTGCACTTCTCTGTTATATGTTTTTGGTAAAATCCCCAATAAAAATATCTCTGGTTTAAAGTCAGTATGTTTCTTTGTCATTTTTTCCAACCAGATGTGTATCTTAGTCCAATATCTTTTAGCTTCTACACATGTCCACCACATATGGTAATATGATCCTGGAGTCTGATGAAAATTTCCAAAACTTCCAAAATTTCTCTGATTTATTCTTGAATATTCTGGCTATCCTCGTCAGGGGTAGGTGCCACCTGTAAAACATCTTATACAAATTCTCCTTATATGCTGTAGACATTGTCATTTTATAATTATTTGAAAATTCCAGTCTGGGTATCTACAATTGAAGCATTTTCATATTCAGTAGTATTCAGAAGGGAACAAATTGTTAGATATAGTGAATTAATGGATGAAAAGGGTGAACTTAAAACAAAGCAAGAATTAGAAGAACAAGGTTTCAAGATGGATTGGTTTTCTTATTGGCAAATACGTTCTAGGTATGAAGAAGATTCTAAACAAGATTTTTATAATGTTATGACTAATTTAGATAAGATTTTAATGGGTTCTGATGACTGTGATTAAAAAATTATATGGATACTTGTTAGAGGTAAAATTGGAAGAAGAACAAGTTAAAGAGTCAACGATAGCATGGGGGAAAAACTGGTCATGGAATTGATTTAGAGAAATGGCAAAAATTGTGGTTGCAGAATTAAAAAAAAAATACTTTTAAAGCCTCTGACAATCCCAGCTGACTTGCCTGATTGGCAGAGGCTTTTTTTCCTTTTAAAAACATTTTTTCTACAACCTCTTCGGCTGAAGAGGTTGTAGAAAAAATGCTTTTAAAAGCCTTTGATGATCCCAGGGGCTTTTTTTTTTACTTTTAAAAGCATTTTTTCTGCCAGAGGTTGTAGAAAAAATACTTTTAAAAATTAAAAAAAAAAGCCCCTGATGATTGTGCGGCTCAGCTGGGCAATGGGTGCAGGCAGGGATTTTTGCTACCAGTTCTCCGAACCACCTGCCTCTATCGCTACCGGATCGGGTGATCCGGTCTGAACTGGGAGCATTTCACCCCTGGTCTATAACATGTCTAGGTGGGATGGCTCAATAGAACTGGGATGAGATGGTCTCTCAGGTCTTGCCAATAAACATAATTGCAATCTATTGGCAAAATTACTAATATGGTCCTTTTGAAATCTAAAGCCCTTATCACTGATAATTGTAAGGACCAGCAGCTCTGATTGGAGAATTGCAGAATGCTTTATTATTTGCATTTCTTTCTAATGCGACTTTTTGTCCTGGAAATAGAATTTGGGATGGAGGCCTTGTGAAGGGAGACCAGAGGAAATGTACTGATGCTTGCTTGCTGGGGAGCAAAGCCCAAAGTCATTTTCCTAACTAACCAGATTACTAATGTAAAGTCACCAATGTCACAGACAACAGGAGATCTGTTTCGAAGAACTTCAAAGACAGTTTTGGGGGGAACATAGCTTCTTCTTTTTCATCCGTGCCCCAGGCCGCTGCCCTAACCCTGAAAGCATACCAGATGGCATTGCATTTCTTTCTAAAATTAGACAGCTTTGTGACTTAGTAATTATTGGAATGCTTAAAAAGTGGACTCATTTTTAGAAATCAGCATTACAACATCAACTAAAAAGTAATCAAGAGTGTAATTAAAACTACTACCAAATACTGCAAGCCACTTTTCATTTCATCTTCAACTTCTTTCTATTTTTTTTTCTCCAAGCCTGCAGATGTTTGTGGAAATGAAATTTGTAGTCAAGTCCTGCATGGCTATATGGTAATCATAAAAATTTCCTTTAAGTTTCTGCTGAGGTAAACACTCAGATATGTTTATTTTATATTTTGGAAAAAAGGAAGGGATGAGGATTTGTGTGTGTGTGACAGTGCACGAATATAAATTATTTTTAACATGAATATATGTTTGTGTAGCTAAAAGCCTTGTATAGAAACATTTTAGAAATGTAATGCAGTATCAGAATACCAAATTATACAGGAAATATATGTTATTGGTAATTTTTCCTCCAGATAAAAGTTTAATCAGCTGAGGTCTAGTTAGATCCTTTATTCTTACAAGTAATGAAACACTATTCCCATTATATTCAAGTGAAAATTTTTCTCAGTGTAATCAAGGCAAGCCAGGATATAGAAATTGGGTTCTAAAGCAGTGGTTAGAAATTGGGTTCTAAAGCAGTGCAATTGGGGGAAGCTATTAATATTGTTATTCTTGTGTGCGTGTGGATGTGTGTTTGTAGAAGATTAAGTTGTTGGACTACAATTAGGAAAAATTAGGTTTGAACCTCCACTCAATTCTGAAGTTGACTGATTGATTGGTGGCCAGTTGTTATTTACCCTTCAACCCGTCACACAGATTTACTGCTATGAGGACAAAATGAGCGAAGATCCATGTGTGTTACTGTGAGCTCTGAAGGCAATAAACAATACAGTTGATAAAGCTGTGCTTAATTATACTTTATTGCAAGAAGTGATTGCTGGATCTTTGTTTACTAAACTGAGTTTTGATAGCAACAGCCACAATGTGTTCTGAGTTTGCAAATTTTCTTTAACTTCTGTAGATTAAGCATTGCTGTAGGCAAAAGGAGGGCTGGCCTGAATCCATCAACCACAGCTGTATAAGTTGTTCTTGGTTGTTTAGAAACTGTGTAGGCAGTAGTGATCAAATGAGGGAGAGATATAGTGCAACGCTGCAATTGCTTGGTGATTAGGCCAGTCAGAACTCATTCAGAGCCCAATAGTGGAATTTGAGGGACATTTACCTCCTAGAACAATGTTTTTCAACCATGGCAACTTTAAGATTCAGAAGGCTCCTGATAGACTTCAGCATTGGGCTGTATCCAACAAGATTCAGTTCTGTGATGAGAAAAGTAAAGTACTGCACTTAGGCAGGAGAAAACAAATGTGCAGGTATAGAATAGAAACAGTACCTGGCTCAATAGTAGTGCCTGGGAGAGCGATTTAGGTGTTCTGGTGAACCACTGCTTAAATATGAGCCAGCAGTATGCTGCAGCTTTGGAAAAAGCCAATGCAGTCCTAGGCTGCGTCAACAGAGGCAAAGCATTAAGCTCAAGGGAAGTGATAGTACCGCTTATACTCGCCAGTGAGGCCAGATTTGGAAGACTGCAGCCAGTTCTGATCGTGATACAAAAAAGATGCCAAAGCCTTAGAAAGAATGCAGAGAAGAGCAACAAACACAATAAAGAATCTGGAGGCTAAATTGCATGATGAATGACTAAGGGAACTAGGTATGTCTAGTCTGACAAAGAAAAGTCTTAGGTGAGACCTGATAGCAATCTTCCAGTACTTGAAAGGATATCATAGAAAAGAGGGTGTCAATTTATTTTCCAAAGCACCCAAAGGCAGGACAATATGCAATTGGGGGAAGCTCATCAGAGGGAGTTCCAGTCGGAAATGAGGAGCTGCCTGACAGTGAGAACAATTAATCAGTGAAACAGTTTGCCTCCTGGAGTTGTGGGTGCATGTTTCCAAGAAAAGATTGGACAATCATTTGGTCTGGGATGCTCTAAGGCCGTGATGACGAACCTATGGCAGATGTGCTACAGGTGGCACGTGGAGCCATATCTGTGGGCACACGTGCGCGTTGGCCAGCTTATTTTCGGGCCTTCTGGTCCCACCGAAAGTCGGGAAACAGGCCATGTCCAGCCTGTGGAAGGCCCTCCCCAGGCTCCTAGAAAGCCTCTGGAAACTGGGGAGGGCAAAAAATGGGCCTACTGGGCCCACCGTGCCATTGCGTGCCAAAAGCGGGGGTCATGCGCGGGGGTCATACACGCATGTGCGGGAGGCCAGGGCACATTGAATTGGTGTGGGCACGCACATGATCCCCCCGCACTCCCCCCCTTTTGGCACGCGATGGCAAAAAAGGTTAGGCATCACTGATCTAAGGTCTCTAAGGGAATTCTGGGACTTGAGCTTCTCATCATAAAGTTTTTGAGAATCAAATCTAGACTTAATTTACAGTCACGTAACTGCCTAGTCCTGTTTTATAGTGTATCAGAGCACATGTCCATCTGGGTCCTAAAAGGAAACATAATATGCAAACAGGACCAAAAATGTTCACAGCTATAGAGGTAGTCCTCGATTTATGACCACAATTGGGACCAGAATTTCCATTTCTAAGCAAGGCAGGAGGTGGTAAGTGAGTTACTGTGTTAGAATGTCCAGCTAGAGTGGGGAAGGAGTAAAGGGATTGGCGAGCCTAGAGTCCTTGCAGAACAGGAAGCGACACAGACAGTCCCCAAAGCCCTTATCTAGCTGTTCCCAGGAGAATGTAGTCAGTATGGCAAGATTGTTGTAAATTGGTTTGCAGTGATAAAGATGCAATTCTGATCAGCTCATCCAGGTGTTATTCTGGTTTCTTGCATCTTTTTTTTTTAATTTGATTTATATGCCGCCCTTCTCCAGAGACTCAGGGCAGCTTACAATGTGTTAATACTTTTGTATATTTTATACAAAGTCAGCTTATTGCCTCCACAATCTGGGTCCTCTGACTGTTATCCCCTGATTTTGTTATCCTTTTTTTTGCCATAGTTGCTAAGCAGTAGGTAAGTGAATACAGCTTTTCCCATTGACTTTGCTTATTGGAAGCCAACTGGGAAGTTCGCAAATGGTGATCACATGACCCCAGGACCCTGCAACCATTTTAAATACATGCTAGTTGCCAAGGCCAGGATTTTGATCATGCGACTTTGGGGATACTGTGGCGGTCATGTGAGAATTGGTTGTAAGTCACTTTTTCAGTGTTGTTGTAACCTTAGATAGTTGTTAAACAAATGGTTGTAAGTTGAGGACCATGTGTAAAGCATAGTAGATAATAGAAATGAAATTGCCTGGACTTCTTTTGGTATACAAGCAGCAGATAATTTTATCCCTTGCTTATTTAAGGAGTGAAATTAGTGGTAATTTCTTTCTAACTGAAATAGGTATTAAACTGGAGTTGATTATTTACTTGATTTATATGCTTATATTCTGCTCAAAATGAGCATTGAAGATGGATTTCAGTTAAATAAGTGAAAAGATGGAATAAGTGAAGTAGAAGGAATGAAGTTAAAACATGAATAATGAAATAAACTAAAAGTAGAATTGAGTTTCAGAATTTCATGCCGAACTTAATTCTTGACCTCTCCATGTTCATGAGAAGAAACATTGCTAAACATGATTAAAATACAAGGTAGCAATCAGTAATTGAAATCAAAAGTGTAGTTGTTACCATTCAGAGGAATCCCCGGGACTGGAAGGTTTTAGCAGAAGACAAAATGAGTAAGTTCCATCAATGATCTTTTGTAGGTGCAATGTCACAACATGCTTACAAAAGGGACACAACACTTTTTTGTCATTTGCCTTCCTGCATTTCTTGTTCCCCACCTACCCACAACACTAGTGGCAGAATTCATGGGTTCACTTGCCTACAGTTTATATTTGGCACCTTTCTGATGCAATTTTTTTTTAAAAAAAATAAAGTTTGCCTGCATGCAGTTAACTTCTATCAACATTATTCAGTTTTTTTAAAAACATGTAATTTTATGTAATAAAATTGTATGTAATAATATGCAGGCAGAAATTTGTAAACGAGGGAATGCTCGGTTGTAAATTAAAAATAATACATAATTTTTCTGTTTGATTTTGTTTTCAAGAAAAACATGGATCTATGGGAAAAATGAAATTACGCAGTAATCATTTCTATACATCCTTTTATTATGTCATTGTGGTACCTTATGTATGATTAATTTACTCTACAATCCTCAATTTTTTTAATTATATGCAAAAGTACACTTAAGTGAGAAAACAGCAACATTTTCTAATTGAATTCATTTCAATTTACTTAAAATGTTTTACATTCTTTCTTCTGCTGTTTCTTTGGGCTTTTTCTCCCCTTTGAGACCTACTGAAGAATAGAGCCTTAATCTTTAAATTAAAAAAAATCCACAATAGGCAAACTTACAAGTGTGAAATTGAATCTTCCTTCTTTTGATGAACATGGCAGTGCCCCAGGGTGTGTATACGTGTGTACGTGTGTGACAGAAATGCATATTGATTTTGCATTGGGCAGTTTTTCTATACTATTTGTCCTCTGTATATAAGAATTGCAGTGCTTTGATGCAGTAGAAAATATGTGGGATAGTAATTTATGAACCTTGCGTGTTGTGTCACCCATTAGGTTAAAAGGAAATCTACTGTTGGGATTTATTATTACTTTTTCCAATATTTTTCAGTTTCTTCTCTTTCTTGGGAAAATGGAAGGGAAAAAACCCCCAGGAGAAACGGTATTTCCTCTCATTATTCTCTCTTTGTCCCTCCATCCCCCCCCTTTATATCTAACCACAAAGGTTAAAAAATGTAAGCAACCACTAAATTAGACAAGATGATTTCCAGTGAAACTGAAAGTTTCAGAAAGTTTCCCACAAATTTTACAATGGAATTCTTGTGGGTTTTCTTGTTCCAGATAAGCAGTTAGGGAAACCATATTTGTGGGATGAGAAATAATAGTTTGCCTTTGGGCTGCGCTGGAAGGGAAATGCAAGCGTGATTTATGCTCCACTGGGGAATACTCTTGAGTCCTGTCCCAGCTTACTCTTACGGCTGATTTTTATAGGCATTGATGCAAGAGACGACCCATGGCAGAGGTTATTGTACATGCTTTGTGATGCCCAGAAGACCCTGGATGTTTTCTTTAGATAAAGAGAGGAAAAATGTGTGGGTATGTTTTGGGAGTAGAATAGTAGTAGTAGTAGTTGATGAAAAAACTTGATATAGTCTTCGATTGATGGCCACAATTGAGCCCTAATTTTGTTGTTGTTAAGCGAGACAGTTGTTAAGGGAATTTTTGCTCATTTTATGACTTTTCCTGCCACAGTTGTTAAATAAATTGCTGTAATTATTAAGTTAGTAACAAGGTTGTTCAGTGAATCTGGCTTTCCCATTGACTTTGCTTGTCAGAAGGTTGCAAAAGGTGGTCACGTGACCTGGAACACCATCGTAAATACATGCCAGTTGCCAAGTGTCTCAATTTTGGTTACGTGACCACGGGGAAGATGGAAGGGTTTATAAGTAGGAAAAACTGTCATAAATCACTGTTTTAAGAGCTGTTGTAACTTCAAACGGTCACTAAATAAATGGTTGTATGTCAAGTACTACCTGTATTCCAAACTGTGTTTCCACTTGATAGCGTGCCTATTGACTGATTTATTTATTTTTAATTTGATTTGATTTATATGCCGCCCTTCTCCAGAGACTCAGGGCGGCTTACAATGCGTTAAGCAGTGTATTCACTGCCTTAAGCAAATATTCACTTGCTGAGTGCCTCTGTTGCTGAAGCAAAACTGCTTGTAGGCAGCCATACCATTCTGCGTGAATATGTCGTTACAGGTAGTCCTTGACTTACGACCACAATATGACAAGTTTTGGTCATAAGGTGTTGCGGTTGTAAGTCAAGTCATGGCAGATTTGATTTTTATGACAGTTTTTATGATGGACATAAAGTGAGCCATCATGGTCCTTAAATGAATCACATGGTTGTTAATTGTATCACATGGTCAAAGGTCCAAATCCAACATACCTGGAAAATGTCAAAAAAAATTGCAAAACATGACCACATGACTGCAAAACACTGCAGCAGGTCATAAATATAAACCGGTTGCCAAGTGTCTGAAATGTGATCATGTAACTACAGGGATGAAGCAACGGTCATAACTATGAGGATAGGGGGTAACTTTGTTTCTGATCCCATTATAACTTTGAACTATAGTTGTAAGTCAAGAACTACCCATATGCCCTTTCTGTGCTCATCCCTCCTGTAATGGCCAGTAGCACGTTAAGATCAGAAAAGATCAGAAGAAGTAGCAGCTGCACTGTATTGTTGATGTTATACTAATTAACCCATCCGTGGCCCAAGTTCCTGGTCTGAACATATACTGTACACTAATTTTCACAGTCATCATCATCATCATCATCATCAAATGAAGGGGAAGAAAGTTTTGTAATATTTTATTTGGAGATACTGTTTCAATGTAACATTTGAAATGAGTGAAAAGATTTGCATTTGCCCTGTGTGTTGACTTAGTGCATCTACTACTTTTCTATGATGCCTTTGGTGTTCATCTAGATCAGTGGCCCCCAACCTTTTGGGCACCAGGGACCAGTTCCATAGAGAGAGGCTTTTCCGCGGACCAGAGGGGGTGTGGGTTTGCGTGCTGCTTGTATCCCGTGGATGGGCTTGTTGTTGCGGACGGTTGCTGGCATGCCACAGAATGGTGCTGGTCCATAGACCGGGGGTTGGGACCCCTGATCTAGATGATGATTCTTCTTGCAAAACTGAGTAAGTAGAAATATCCGATAACACGACAAGTGGTGATGGACATAATTATGCAAGTATGTCACTCTCATACTACTTATAGCAAATATAAGCGTAGATTTGAACACTAGTATTCAAAGATACCATAAATCTGATACCTCATTGAAGTTTCATGAGCCTCAGCACAATAAAATTTATAAGCTTCTGACTATCCCTCCTTACCTGGGCAAAGGTAAAGGTTTCCCCTGTCCAGTCATGTCCGACTCTAGGGGGCGGTGCTCATCTCCCTTTTTTAGCCGAGGGAACCAACATTATCTGAAGATGCTTCCATGGTCATGTGGCCAGCATGATTTTACGCCGAGGCATATGGAACGCTGATACTTTCCTACTGAAATAGTTTCTATTTATTTACTTGCATTTGTATGCTTTCAAACTGCTAGGTAGGCAGGAACTGGGCAAGAATAGGAGCTCACCCCGTCATGCAGTAACCCTTCCGGTCAACAGCCCAGCATTTTAACCACTACGCCACCATGCCACCTTACCTGGTTTAAAATTTTAAGCTTTAAAAATTTAAAGTTCTTGAAGTGCGATGAATTTTGATATTTAAGGATTCCCTAGTTTTCTAAAAACATTTGGTAGTAGAGATTCTGTGAATATCTTTATGAAATGGCTATTGTTTAAATAACTGTAGGATAAATAAGCTTTCAATTCCTAGAGAGTACATAACTTACTTCCCTCTGTATTTTGAATGATAATGGCTATGATTCAGGAGTTTAGGGAGCTGCAGTTGAAAACATTTGGAGGGCACCAGATTGTCTATGGTTTCAGGACAATAAAGTTTATTGTCTCTTGTTTGACAACATGAACACTGCTGAGTAGGTATATTTATTGCCTTCTCATTCTTCCAAACAATTTCAATCTGAATCATATATCCCCCCCCCCCCCCCTTTAATTAAAGTTTGTTTCTAATTGAAACAGTCTGCAAGGTTTATCTTCTGTAAAGATGTCCCTGCACCACGCCTGTGAGTAACACCTCATTCTTGGCACGGGAAGAGGGTTGTGTGTGCAAGCTGCCTGTCTACAGTCCTCTGTTTGGCCATTAGGTTGTTTTCCCATTTATTCTTTACTGTCCAGGGACTGACGGGACTAAGCTTGTACTCCACCATTCAGATAACTTTCTGGAGGAGGAAACATTTTTTATCAGAACAATCAGTCTTGTTTTTGCAGTTCCACATGGCCCCAACTCTGTGCAACAATTTGGAAGCTCATAATGTGGTGACAGTTTCTTTTTCTCATAATACTCATTTTTTTTCAGGGGCACCAGGGTGAGAAGTCAAGCATTGCGTAATTTGTCAGTGGAATATATAGAAGGAATGTCTGGAAATGTCAAGACTGGTTTTGATACACCCAGGGGTTTCTAGAACCAATTAATTTGAATTTCTGATGCTACTGATAGTAGTTCTGTGATTTTCCGAGTATGAAACTCACTGAACTGTATTACTGACAATTGGCTCTGAGACAAGTATTTAAAATGTTGAGTTCTTTTCAGGCTCAGCTCTGTCTGTCTGTCTGTTTATTGTCTCTCTCTCTCTCTCTCTCTCTCATACTTAACAGCCCCTCTGAGAGGCGGTAACAATTTAATTTGGAAAGAGGGACCCTGGCTTAGTGGCAGAAGAGAGGACCGCAGGTTCCACCTTGCCTCTCCTTAAAATAAAACAGAGGATCTAGATGCTGCTGTGAAACTCATAGAGGGAATCTAGAAGAACTTTCTCCTTAGATCTCACTAGAAAAACATATCTGAAAATTGATTGGCATGGAAATGTTTCTTTAGTTTAGTCAGTAAAGGCAATAAGAAAAATGGAATTTTCTGCAACAGGGCTAGGAAAGGAAGTAGATAATTTCATCTTCCTCTCTACTTCTCAAGAGGTCCTGGGCAGCCAACTCAGATGCCCTTGTGGGGTTACAGCACCATTGTAATTTTGGAAGATCCTTGCCTATAGCTTTCTCCATTCAGAGCATCTGCTTTTCCCTCCATGTGATCATCCATGGCATTTGCCAGCTTCTGTAGTTGAATGGAGTGTGTTAATTTATTTGAAGGATGTACTTAAAGAAACTTCTGAGCAACTTCTCTGTTGTACAGTATAGTACCTGATGAATCACTGTATTGCTTTCTTGCTGCTTGAAGATTATCATTATTTTTGTGAACTTTGCCTGTTCCATGAAATGCATGCAATTTCTTTCTCTTTTTTTCCCCCTAAATGCACTCCTTTCTTTATGCCAAAGAAATGAAAGGTCCTCCCACGTTCTCTTGACTGCGTGTGTAAGTGGTGGGTGTGGAAATGCGTCCAGTATTTAGTCATTCATGTCTCTTGAAGGCCCAATTTTATTCAAGAGGTGAAGTGAAAATATTAAACGCAACTGTGTTTGCAGAGTGGCTTAAGACAAACCAGAAGAGCTAAGCCTTCCCTAGTAACACGGCTATTATGTTCTAGTAGAATTTGGGACTGTTGTCAGACATGCTGTTAGAATTAAACATAGCCACTGTTCAACATGACAGGAAGAACAACTATTTTGGAAATGCTTCAGTCATTTCGTTCGGCACTGTTGACCCCACCGTGTGTTGTGGCCCGCCAGCGGCCTGCGCGGACTGTTGCTGATCCCGATGATGATGAGGTTGGTGTGGTGCTGCGCCAGCAGCCTGTGCAGCTGGCACTTGAGTTGGACAGCAAGGAGGCTGAAGAAGATGTGGTGCCAGAGGCACCAGTCAGGGCCTTCACAACCTCCAGAGGCTCCTTTAAGTGAAGAGGATGAAGAGGAGGAGCCTCTTCTCGATGTATGGGCATGCAGAGCTGCCAAAAGGCAGGAGTGGTCCCTCAGGAGAATAAGGCTTGGGGCTAATTGGCCACGCCCTTAGCCTATTTAAGAAAGAATGCAGCTTGTAACAAGCTGCAGGAAACAACTTTAGTTTGCTAATCATCGTGTTGGGATTTCTCTGCAACCTTGCTTCTGGGCTTTCTGCCAACTCCAGTAAGACTCTGACTATCTTCTCTGTGGAATTCTGGCAGGCTGTTAAGAATGCTTATTAACAGCTGGCATTTGCTAAAACTGAGTTATTTGAGTAAACTAAGTTTTGTTCAGAGTTTGTGTGTGCTGTGTCCTTTGGGATCCATAGCTGGGGCAGAACCCCGTGCTTTAGAGGTAGTACAATTCATTTGCTTCTCTGGAATCTGGACGGCTCTGAAAATGGTGAAACAAACAGGCAAGTCATGACACACAATGGAAATTATGTTTGGAAGGAAGTCTCTAAATAAGTACATTTAGATCCATTTGTTGGATTGGATCCATTCACTGAACTCTGGGAAAGAGATCACAAAGCCAATTGATTTCAGTGGAACTTAAAAATCATGCTGTGTTGAAGCAGATATTTTACTGTTGGAAAGGGTTTTTTTTATATAAACCATTCATTTATATACAGGTTGTCTCCAGCTTACAACTAACTATTTGTTTAGCAACTGTTTGAAATTACCACAATCACTAAAAAAGTGACTTACTACAGTCTTTGCACTTATAACCGTAGGCATCTCCACAGCCATGTGATCAAAAATCTGGGTGCTTGGCAACTGGCATGTAAATACACTGTTGTTACAACATCCCGGAATCACTTCTCAGTCAGCTTCTGGCAAGTCGGGGGGGGGGGGGGCAGATTTGCTTAACAACCGTATGATTCACTTAACAACTGCAGTGATTCACTTAACAACAATGGCAAAAATGGATTTGCACAGTACTGGAAAAATAAGGAAATGCCTACAGAGGATGATGTAATAAAAAAAATTCTAAGATTACGCAGAAATGGACAAATTGACATTCAAAATAAAAGAAAAAAGATACAGAGTATTTTCAGACCTGAGACTTGTTTTATAAATGGTTGGACAGTAGAGGTAGAAATTGGGAGTGGGAAAAGTATTATTGTATATAAATAAATGGATCCAGACAATAGGCACTTCACTAAGCACTTATGTATGTAATGTGAAAATATATAAATAAACTGTTTTTAAAAATGACAAAAAGCCATAACATTGGGCACGATTCACTTAATAACTGTCTTGCTTACCTTGTGGAAATTCGGGTCCCAATTGCAGTCGTAAGTCAAGGACTATTTGTATGTGTACCTGTCACTTGTTCATCTATAAGCGTCTTATCACACTCTGTGCTTCTTTTCAGTATTATTTTTTGAGCTGATCTTTTGATTTTGCCAAAAGGGATTTAAAATAAAAGTTCTGATGCTCAGCTTCACACAGAAAGAAAAGATAATAGGAGGAAAAAAGCCAGGAAGAGCTAAACGAATGAGGTACCCCAGCCATGGTTTGTTTAGCTTTATTTGTTTAACCCTGATTAGCTCCCTTCCTAGGTACTCTCATAAACTCAAACTCTGAATCATGCTTCCTTATTTGTTTATCAGCATCGTCCAGTGAAGAAGAAAAAAACCAAGCAGTTTTTATCAGCATTTATTTATTTATTAAGCAAATTTATATGGCCACCCAACTCCCACATGGGTTGATTCTGCATGGCTTAGTAGCATGCTTGTTGCCAAACAGTGTTGCTCAGGAATGAGATTTCTTCCTAAGGATATTTGCTGATCCTTTCAACATCTTCAGCCACTTCTGTTTGACAGCCAGATAGCCCTGAGGAAACCGCTCTTTGCTGTAGATGCAAAACTACACTTGTTGCTAACTCTGTGCCAGAAATACTAGGGGGAAGGTTTCCTTCCACTGTCAAGGCAGTGATAACATGTCTTCAAGTTGAACTTGCCTCTTGCTCATTACATTGCAGCTTTTTTGATATTAATATAGAAATGACTCACTGCTGCCTTCCTTTTTTTCTTTTGACTTCTCAGTATAACCTATAGTTCTGGTGCTGTTTCCTAATGGTTTTTCATTCACGTATTGTCGTAACCAGAACCGACTCTTCTTAGCTTCTGCGTCCTTATCTGTCTGGGCAGATAAGAAAACGAAATTTATTTTTATTTATTTATTTTATTAGTCATATTTCTATGCCGCCCACTCTCCAAGGACTCTGGGTGGCTTACACCAAAGACAGTATACTAAATAGCATATTGCCCCCAACAATCTGGGTCCTCATTTTACCCACCTCAGAAGGATGGAAGACTGAGTCAACCTTGAGCCGGTGAGATTTGATCCGCTGATCTGCTGAACTAGCAATCAGCTGAAGTAGCTGCAGTACTACACTCTAACCACTGCGCCACCTTGGCTCTTTGTGGAGCCCAATAATTAAGACCACGGTGGACATATCTAATGAGAACCAGTTTAGTGTAGTGAGTAAAGACAGTGGGCTAGAAACAAGACCATGAGCTCTAGTCCTCCCTTAGGCATGAAGCCAGCCGGGAATCAAGAATTGTTTGAAGGCAAACACCCCCACTTCCCAAAAGGCCACCTTTGTTTAATGTCATTATGTATATTCAATAGATACACCACCCTGTGCCATCTTCATTCCAGGTATTAATATGTCTTTACCTGTAGCTTTTCCCAGACAGAGTTTTGAGAAATTAGTTTCTCCCCTTCATCCCTTAAATTTTGGGTTCTCTCTTAGTTTCTCACTTTGTGTGGCAGTGGGAATTGCTTTAAAGGTATTTGGTTCTTCATTACAAATTGCATGATTTGCTTTGAGGTGTGTGTGTGTGTGTAAGGAGATTTGCTGCTGTGGTTTAGAAAGCGCTGATTAAATGCAGGAATCATTGAGTCAATGGGCATACCAATGTGTTCCTAAGTGCCTCTCTTTGTGCCTACTAGCCCCTCTGACTCATTTGACATTTTAAAAACATTGTTTTGATAAAAAGAAATTAATGGAACAGCAAAGCAAAGCAAAGCAAGAATGCAACATTTGGTATCTCATTTTTTTTTTTTTTGCAATAATGTCTCTTATTCCCATAGTGGATCCACTGAGAGGCTGAAGCATCCTGGAAGCTAATTCACCTTCTGATTAATATGAATTTTATGACTAGTTGTGTCTACCATGGCAGATCCTTTGGGAATATGTCCACCATAAGCTCTCAAAATTTCAGATATGTCTCTCCTCTTATACTTCTGACTCTGGCTGTTTTCTAGAGAAGAGCCATATAACTTTGTTGGAGCAGTTGAATATTCATATTCAGGGGCAATAAAATAAGTTTCACTCTTTCCTACCCTGACATTAATTTAAAAAAAAAAAACAGCCTAACTTCAACTAATTTGATGATGACAAAGGAAGTTCCTACTTCCAATAGACCGATGTATATAGCACGCTATCATGCTTGTCTTTTTACACTATACAAAACGTAGTGTTTTCTTTTACTTTGAATCTGCTTACATTTCTATTTTTCCCACAGCTGTCGATTGTTAAGATTATATATTTAAGTTTAAATATTAGATATTTTAATATTTTAAATTTAAATATTTAGATATGAAAGTCTTTGGATGTGACTTGCTGGGCCTGATTGCTTCCTAGAAAATTGTGGGCTTACTTTATTAGACCAACACTCACTGACCTGAGCCAGTATTAAAAACTTCCTTTTTAACACATTAAAAAAAGGGGGAGGAATTCAAACAAGGTGAAATAAGCGACTTAGGGTCACTTAGGCAAAGTAACGAGCTTACCTTAAACAGTTAAACACTTCTACATTTTCTCTCAGACACACTCACGCATCCTTGTATATTTTTTCTCTCTTCAGTGAGATAGGAAAAGAAAGGCCACATTTTATGTTTTTCATGTTAGCTTAAAAGATCTCATTCAGGTATGTGGAGCATCAGATGACTGAACCTGGGCTAGTAAGAATGGTGAAGCCACCCGAAAAATAGCTTATTTGATCAGGAAATGGAATTCTTGATTGGAATTACCACAATATGACATCTGTTGAAGTGGGAGGAAAATATGCAGTAGTAATTGCATTATTTGGTGATAGCCATTCCCTTCTGGGACTGAGTGATTAATGGAACAAGTCACCTCTGCAGGATTTCCTGACTTGCATTGAAGGAGTGGAGTTTTTGTATAGATGGTTTACGCTTGTGGATTTTTAAAAGACACTGGAGGCTGTTCTGCAACATATGTTGGGGTGAGATTAGTTGAATGTCAGGAAGTAGCAATTGTGACTTGCAACCGGTGCTCAGGTGAAGGGGATGGATTAGGGGAAACATTCATTGACCTCTTTCTTGACATACACATTTTTTGGCATTAGAACAGTTTTGTCATTGGACTTTCAGCAGATCAGAACGTTGATTAAAATGATAGCAGAGGATAGAAAATGTTATTTCTCTTAGAACTGATGAATGGACAAGTGGATGGAAAGAAGACCAAATTCCTTAACGATAGCACTACTAGTTGCAAATGAATCACAATAACAATATTTACGCCAAGAGTGGGCAAAGTTAACTTTTCAGATACTACACTCAAGTCCTAGTATCATTAGCAGAATAGTTGTGAAGAAAAATAGAAACTTGAGATCAGCCTCTTCTCCATCTCTCCCTCACATAGTAAAATGGGATAAAGGGGTGGTAGAATCAGGGAGTAATTCCAGTTGAATGCCATCGATTGCTAATTTCCCTTGCTAAGTGATACTGTTGGTTCAACAATGCAACCCGTGTCAAATCCCTGGTCTGTATATTGTAAAACAGAAAGCCACCATAACCCATTTGTTCTACTAGCTGAATATGGTCTGCACTGGCTAGACCCCATGTTCCAGACTTTGAGGGAGCTGCTCCCTTGCCCACGTATGTCAAGGATTTAATCTGGAACTCAAGCCATCTGCTTTTTGCTGGGCTAATCTTCTGTTTAAACCATTTCTGTCCAAGAGCCCTAAGGGCATCACCTTGTGGTATAAATTTCTCCAAAGAAGAGAGGGGTACCTTCCCATATCTCATAGTACTTGGAGCAGTCTATGAAGATAATGTTCAGTCCCAAAGAACATGATTGTGAGTTTTATCTTACTTGGTTAGGAATTATTTAGCAAGGTAAATTAGGTGATTTCACACATAACTCTTATGTTTTTACTGTGGCATTTTCAAGCACGTCGAATATCAAACAATGGATTTTACCTCAGTGGTCATTTTTTCACAGCACACAGTAAGAACAACTCAGGAGATTGAAGGTTAATATGGATAATATAAGAAAACAGATGGTTCTCCATTGCAAATTTAGATTATTATTAAAGCAATGGATGGAGATTTGTGATTGCTACTAAAATTACGATGTTTTTTAAATTGTGTCTTACTACATTTAGATGTTATGATCTACTTTTCTATAGATTGCCACAAGGGGCATTCATGCTTGAAAAGACAGGGAAATTCAGTTCTCTGTCTTTAGAGCAGGGGTTGGCAACTATAGCCCCTTTACAACATATGGACTTCAACCCCCAGCATGGTCAGGAATTCTGGAAGATGAAATCCAGAGGTCATAAAGAGACCATAGTTGCCCACTCCTGTTTTAGAGGATAATTTAATTAGAGCATTTAGTTTTATTTTCCCATAAAATATTTTCCTTTACCATTTCACTCTTTGCACCCTCGCACATTTAATACATATAGATTTTCCATGTGTGTTAGTATTTTTAGATATAAAATAACAGTAGCATTTCTAGAGTGTGAAACTTGTTAGATCCAAACTGCAGAAATATAGATGTATAGAAGCAGAAAGACACGGAAAACTCTAATCATTCTCTGCCATCTGATCGTTATGAGGATTTTTGCAGCTCTATACAAAACAGAATGTAATGATAAAATATGAACCTACAATCTGAACAGTATATAAAAACCTTTCATTTTCCTTACAGAATCCATACTATTTCAATTCTTAACACTTGCCTGTGATTTTAGTTTTGCTTTCCTTCCAAGCACTTATTCTCCAATATATTATTATTACTTTTGTTTTCAATGACTAATACAGCAACAGCTTTGTAGGCAATCTTTTCATTTAATAAACTAGATTCTGTTGTCTTTGGAGACAGAAATAAATGTTATTTGATTGTTTCTTGACATGGTATCTGACAGAACAATCAACCAGTGGAACGGCTTGCCTTCAGAAGTGGGTGCTCCATCACTGGAGGTTTTTAAGAAGAGATTGGATCGCAGCTTGTCTGAAATGGTAAAGGGTCTCCTGTCTGAGCAAGGGGTTGGACTAGAAGACCTCCAAAGTCCCTTCCAACTCTGTTATTCCCCCCCCCCCCCAAATCTGATGTCTTTCAGAAGAAATTTTGCAACAATTTGACAGAATTTTTGCTTAAAACCAGGAAACGCTATGTACTTGGCCTTGTTTCATTAGGGCAAGGAACTTCACATGCCCAGGGGGAATGCACACCTGTAATTTGTCTACAACTGTACTTTAGACTTTAGTGTTTGCTAAGCAGAAAATTGTAAAGTCTGACTTCATTGTCTTGACTGAAGTGAAAGAGAAAATTGAAATTAGATTGCTGATTTTCCCCCCTCTGCTTTCTAAGAAGCATGGGTCATTATTGTAACATTTCTTTTAAACATCCAAACTACATCTTCCAAAACCCGGGTGTGGCATTGTCCTTTTTGGCTGTAGTTGCATACTCCACATCTAACGAATTGCATGTTTGAATACACCTGATTTGAACTAATTTCCCTGACAAGCTAATTTTTCATGGTGCCGTTTTGCTTGTCGGTTTCTATGTTTTATATCATGGTGCGGTCGGATGGAAGAGCCATCAGTTGGCCAAGAGAGACGTTCTTGAGGCTCAAACATTGACTGTTCAAAGGCAGCCCTTTAAAACCTGACTCTTAAGAATTACATGGATGATTCTTGGTAGCAGCATCCTACTCTGTTCTGCCCAGCAGACTGTGATAACAATGAATGAATCGTGTAACTAACCAACGTCCTCTAGAACAACAGTAGCAGGGCTACATTCTGGAAGTTGCTAGGAGCTATAATGCAAGCCAGTGTGGGTTGCAGAGTTCAGAAGGAGGAGATTTGTATTGAAAACAGAGAACTGATTCTAGCAGAGTACTATGTAAACATCTGGGATGAGAAAAAGTGATCCTAGAGATTGCAGGCAGCAACACCCCTTAGTAACACAGTGAAACAGCAATGTCTTTTTAATGTTGTAAACTCCTCCCTTTTGCTTTTCTTCATTAGTCAAATGCTGGTCCTGCAAACCAAGGCCACTACCCGCTCTTAAGTAACACACACACACACACACACACACAGGCACCCTCTCCCAGGGGTGACATGCTCCCGGTTTGGACCGGATCGCCTGATCTGGTAGTGATGGAGGCGGGTGGTTCGGAGAACCGGTAGCAAAAATCCCTCCCCCCCCCCCATGCCCAGCTGAGCCGCACAATCATCAGAGGCTTTTAAAAAACTTTTAAAAGCATTTTTTCTACAACCTCTTCGGCCGAAAAAATGCTTCTAAAAGAAAAAAAAAGCCTCTGATGATCGCACGGCTCAGCTGTGATCCTCAAAGTCTTTTAAAGAAAAAAACCCTTTTTTTCTTTTAAATGCCTCTGACGATCCAAGCTGATCAGGCAACTCCGCTTGGATGGTCAGAGGCACTTAAAAGAAAAAAAGTCTCTGCCAATCAGGCAACTCAGCTGGGATCGTCAGTCTTTTGAAAGCATTTTTTTACGTCTTCACCGAAGAGGTTGTAGAAAAAATGGTTTTAAAAGTAAAAATTTTTTTTAAAAAAATTGGCCACGCCCACCCAATCACATTACCCCCTCCCCAAGCCATGCCCACAGAACCGGTAGTAACAAATTTTAGATTTCACCACTGCCCTCCCCATATTATTTCTTTGAACTTTGTGGCATGAGAAAGGTTATTTGTTTTATGGTTTGAAATGCTATAGATCAATTTAATGTTCCTGTACCCTAGCAGTAAGCTTTATAAGAATTCATTTGCCCTTATACTTCTAAGAACTTTTGGCAATCTGTTGATTTTTATAACCTCTTGGAATACATGTGGGATCAAGTGAAAAGCTAGATGCTTTTACAATAATTCCAAGGGTCACCATGCATTTCAGCTTCACCTTCATCATAAAACATTGTGCTAGCTTAGCCTTTTTCTATATCATTCCATGAATCCTCCTCTTTTTTTTGTCATTCTCTGCCTCTTTCTATGTTAATAACAATAGCACTTATATACTGCTTCATAGTGCTTTTATAGTCCTCTCTAAGCGGTTTACAGAGTCAGCTTATTGCCCTCAACAATTTGGGTCCTCATTTTACCGAACTCAGAAGGATGGAAAACTGAATCAACTTCTCCAATGCTTTAGGTGCCCAGCTGAGAGTGATCATTTGCTTGTCAGCGAGGATTGTGTCTGGCAGTCTGAGTGAATGGGGAAAATCTTTGAGTCCAGCTCCCTGGATAACAGAGTAACAGACTAATGGAGTTGGAAGGGACCTTGGAGGTCATCTAGTCCAACCCCCACTCAAGCAGAAGATACCTGAATAGCTGAATTGGTCTGTGCACAGAGAATTGGGTGCATGGACAAAATGAAGAGGAGGAGGAGGAAAAAGTAGACCGAAAAAACTTTTGTTGCTTTCTCAACAAGTATTAGAATGAGAGGCTGTTTAAGGAAGTGCAAATTACATTTGCACAGAGCATAATTAATCTGGCATTAATTACCATGAGAGATGGTGATGCCCCTAACTTGGATGCCTTTAGAAGGGAATTATCTTAAGCCCAGGGCTATTAATGTGGAAAACTTCTTATTTACTTCCAAGTTGGTGGCAACACATCATTTGCAGGGGAACATGATGGACTGAGGAAGGTGATAAACAACACAAAATACTGGATAAAATGAGCCTTGATCTGGTGTAACAGGTTTTTTCTTATGTTTTAAGTCTCCTGTGGGGCTTAGCAGTCTTTTTCTTTGCTCACCTTTTCTGCAAATGTACTACGTATTGTGCAAGATTGAAAACTAAAGGAGTAGCTGCATTTAAATCATGCCAGTCACAAATGAGGTGCTTCAGCTTAGAGCCAACTGGGTTCCATTATCTTTATGGATCGCAGTGTGGCTCGCCAGCCTCTGTCACAGCTATAGCCTTTCTCCTTTTCAATTTCCAGGCTCCCTGATGCTCTTGACTGTCAATCATACATAACGGAAAGCTATTATGCTGCAAAACAGCATCCAGCATCCTCTGTCTTTAGCACCAAGCAGACCATAAGACCCCCTACGAAAGAAAATGAGGGACGGTTGCAGCCAAGTGTCTGTTTCCCTTAAAAAGAAAAAGAAAGGAATGTCCTGTCTGAGTAGAATGGTTCCAGAGGGATGACGACATGATAAATTGGTGCTTTGTAATTGGTTATTCCCCGCAGCAGCCATTCAGGACACCTCAACATTCTGGATAGGTTCATCAGTTCCAAATGGTTGGACAGCGTTATCCCTGGGCAGCCTTGTAACCTTTGAGTTGTGGTTTTTTTTTTCTGGGGAGGGGGGAGTGTTGAAGTCTGCACTGATTCTTGGCGACTGCCTTGACCAGTGATGGCTAACGTTTTGGGCTCAGTGTGTCGAAAATTCAGACAATGCCTAACTTGACTCCGGGCATATCACATTCCCAAACAAAAGAGAAACAGTTCTCTACTGTCACTTCTATCTAGGCCATCATGAATTACTGCAGTTACCATCATGAGTCACTCAAAAAGGCTACCTCACACTGTTCTCCAAGGTGTGCTCTCCTTGCGTCAACGAGGCCTTTGTTCTTGAAACGCCTTGGGAGAACGCTCTTCCATGGCCTTTGCAGCCTCCAAAAACCATGTAAAAGCATGCCCTGTTCTCATGGGCCTCTCAATATTCAGAGGTTCCGGAGGCCACATGAGAGAGTGACCCTCAGGTGCAACTTCCTGAGGCTGCACAGAGCACATTTTATTTTATTTTATTCACATTTTATTTCAGGGCCCCATTCCTACATGGACCCTGAAAATTGCACAAGAATGGGTTGTAGTTTTGAGAATAGTTGTTGTTGGATGTTGTTGAATGCTGGCATGCCATCTGAAATGCCGTGTGACACCCTTGACACATATGTCGTATTTCTCAATTACTGTCTTAGACCCTACCATTTTCTTGGCAAGATTTTAAAAGTAGTTTGCCTTCCCTTTAGGGCCGAAAGAGGATGGCTGGCTGAAGGGGACCCAGCTTAATCACTCCACAGAGGTAGTTTATTTAAACGGGTCTCAGCATTAGGGCCTCATAAAGAATGGCTTCATGAAGGGGTTTAACTTGAAGAAGCAACTCAATACATGAAAGTAATGTAATTCAGTAGCATGAGAAGATTGGATTACCTAAAAACCCTGCATATGTCATTCACTTCAGGTGTCAGAAGATGATATGCCAGAAGTACTATAAATGAGATTAGGCAGATATTTGCTTTATTTCAGAAGAATTGAAAGCTCCATTTGGGTCCTTAGAGATCTGAGAGGGGAAATACATTTGTGAGGCCCAAGCCTCCAGTCATCTTGTGCCAGATTCCTCTGAAAGACAAATGGCTGTTTTGTTTCTCAGTTTATTTTATGTGAGTGGGGATCTGAAGATTTGGCCAGAAAACACCTTTCCTCAGTGGCTCTTGTTTAGTCTAAGGGTGTAAATGTTTGAAATGAGAACTGAAGGAATGCAATAAGTCTTGCAGATTTAGCTAATGGGGGTATAAGAGGCTCACTGGATCAGACTAGCATCCTATTACAGACATTGGAAAGCAGTTTATTTAGACAGCAATCCTTCCTTATCATCTACTCCTCAGGAGAGATATTGTCAGCCTTTCAAGGTACATCAGAGTAGGAAGCCAAAGTCATGTAGACCAGAGTTCCCCAATCCCCGGTCTGTGGACTGGCACTGGATCCGCGGCATGCCAGCAACTGGTCTATGCAAAGAAGTGAAGCCCCATCCGTGGGATGCAGGAAGCATGGAAAACCACGCCCCCTCTGGTCCCCGGAAAAACCTTTCTCCATGGAACCAGTACCTGGTGCCCAAAAGGTTGGAGGCCACTGATGTAGGCCAATACTACTTACATTGTAAAGCTATAGTAAGAGAATCATATAGGACAGTGATGGCTAAACTTCCGGACCGAGTGGTCAAAGCGTGCATGCCCAAACCCCCAAAATGCAATGCGTGTGTGGTCCCCGCACACGTGCCCCCCTACACATGCACGTGCCCCACCCCTGCGCATGCGTGGCAGAGACCCGACGACCAGCTGGCCAGCGGGAGGCACGCACACATGTGCGGTAGAGCTGAACTGGGCCGACAGAGGGCGCTGTGTGCCACAGGTTCACCATCACGGATATAGGATATTAATACGGTCAACAATTCTGTCTTGTAGAAAACCTCCCATTTAAGAATCCACAAGATTCCAGAGTAGATGATATTTCCCTGTAGTTGGATAATGATGTGAGACCAAATTTCATCAGAGTGCAATATCACAATGAGACAGTGGTCACTTTACCAATATCAAGGCTGCTTATCTCTTAGTCTGAGATTAAAGGCTGTATCCTGTTCTATATGTTAGCCTATGTTAGTTGGGGCTTTAAATTTTGAAGGGTCTTTGAAAGTTGAAGAAATTCTGGGTTATCTTTCTCCCAATGAGTATGCTGTCAATGAGAAAGTATAACTCTGGAGTTAGCAGTTACAGTGTGTGATGCCCTAGTATTGTTTTCTTTCAGTGCTACCTCTATAAAATCAGGAGGGGTGGCCATTGAGAATTTTGGGGTTAAGTTTCATTAATGCATTACGAACACTTGGCTCTGGTCTTTTGCTGACATTTGAAGCAGCAGTTTACATGTTCTGAACCAGGGTTTGAATGCAGTGATGAGTAGAAGAAGATTAAAAAAAAAGTTTGAATCTTTACAAAATGGAGACCTTTTATCAATTGGGAATATTGAGAATGTGATGTTTCTGTGTTTCCATTATGTAATTGAGACTCAATTTACCGTATTTTTCGGACTATAAGACGCACCGGTGTCTAAGACACACCAAGATTTCAAAGAGGTAAGCAAGGAAAAAAAAGGTTTTTGCTCTCCCCAGCCCACAGGAGCACTCTGCAGGCCTCCCAAAGCCTCTGCGCACCCTGTTTTTGCGAAAAACAGGCCCGTTTTTTTGCAAAAATGGGGTGCGCGCGGCAGGGCTTTGGGAGGCCAAAAATGGCTGTATTCGGCGTATAAGCTGCACCAACACTTCCACCCTCTTTTAGGGGGGGGAAAAGTGCATCTTATATTCCAAAAAGTACGGTATTTTTGTGACCAGGAATGCTTATTACACATATGGGTAACCTCATGCTTAGGTACTGTAGTGTGTTTGCACTTGGTCTAGAACTCTGATGGTGAACCTTTTAGGCAGAGTGCCCAAACCAGAAGGTGTGCGTGTGAGCACCAGAACACTGGAAACCCAACGACCAGCTGGCTGGCATGCATGCGCGCCGATGACCAGCTGGCTGGCCAGTGCGCATGCACACATTGGAAACCTGACAACCAGCTTGCTGAGCTGGGACGATGGCGCACGTGCCCATAGAGAGGGCTCTGTGCCACCTCTGGCATGCGTGCCATAGATTTGTCATCACGTGTCTAGAAGCTCCTGAAAAACGTAGCAATTGATTGCTGATGTGTACATGTGACTCCCATATAGAAATAAATGCCTTAAAGACCTATTGATCCACTGAGTCAGTTTCGGAGTTTTCTTTATGATACAAATGGCACTAAATACTGTACAGTAAATCCATGACTTACAATCATTCATTTAGTGACTGTTCGAGTTACAGTGGCACTGAAAAAAGTGTCTTATATCTATTTTTCACACACCCATTGCAGTATTCCTGCAGTCAGGTAATCAAAATCTGGACACTTAGTAACTGGCATGTATTTATGACAGTTGCACTATCCTGGGGTTATTGTGATTATTTTTTGTGACCACCTGTCAAGCAAAGTCAGTAGGGAAGCCAGATTCACTTAACAACTATGTTACTAATGTAACGACTTGGGTCATTCCCTTAACAACCATGGGAAGAAAGGTCATAAAATGGGGCAAAATTCACTTAACAACTGTTTTGCTTATCAATGGAACTTTTGGACTCAATTGTGGTAGTAAGTCAAGAAATAGTTGTAACATGGAACCAGGGAGCTGGCTAAAGTGGAAAAAAGGTATTGTTTTTAAGACCCTGCAGGTGCTCTTCATCTCCAGAGGTGAGAAATGAGTGGAATTTCACTTACGAATAAGATGTAGAGTTTACACCCTTGAATCGATGTTTAAATATGGTTAGGTTCCCAGATTCTGCAGTGACTGATTGTGATTATAAGAGTTTCTCTCACATCTGCCTAAAAAAGAAAGAAAGAAAGAAACTTATCTATGGGAAACTGATCCACGGCCTTGAATCATCTCTAGCTATGCTCCTGCATGTGTGTTTGTGTTTCTTGAAAGTGATTTTTTGCCACACTCGGGGTGAAGCCCAAATCAGTTTTGTTTTGTTTTCATTTTTCTCTCCTTCCTGTTCATGTTTTTAACAGTTTATTATTTTTCTGATGTATTTTATGTATTCTAAACCGCTTGAGATACTGTAATATTGGAAGCAATATACCGTATTTTTCGGAGTATAAGACACACTTTTTTCTCCCCTAAAAGAGGGTGGAAATGTTGGTGCATCTTATAAACCGAATACAGCCATTTTTGGCCTCCCGAAGCCCTGCCCCGCGTGGGCCGTTTTTGCGAAAAACGGGCCTGTTTTTCGCAAAAAACGTGCTCAGAGGGTTTGGGAGGCCTGCAGAGTGCTCCTGGGGGCTGGGGAGGGCAAAACCCTTTCCCCCCCCCCCCGTACTTACCTCTTCGAAATCTTGGTGGGTCTTATACACTGGTGGGTCTTATAGTCTGAAAAATACGGTAGTAAACTGAGTATTAAGAAGAAATAGCCCTGACAATCATTGTTGACATTTTAAATATGTTCCCTAAAGCTGTTGGAAGAGACAGTGACCTAGTTGCATAGATCACACTTCTCCAAATAGGTCTTATTATTTCCCCCTTAAAAGCCACAGTCATTATAACCATGATTACAGATCTTCTAACATAGTTACCCAGTTGGTCTAAGACACCCAAGTTAATTTTCTAATCATTTAGTTTTGTGTAACTCTTTGCTGCCAATTAATGGATGTCTGCTAGCTGATACCGAGAACAACAGTAATAGGAAACAGATTTGCGTATATATACCCTGTTTCCTCCAAAATAAGACATCCCCTGATAATAAGCCCAATTGGGCTTTTGAGCGCATGGCAATAAGGCCAAGCACAGGGTCTTATTATCCTGGCTCAGCTTGGATGTTTGCTCATGATGCTCTCTCTTGGTCTTTGTCTTTTCTTGTAACTTTTGTAGTTTTGTACTGTAATCCATTGTTTTATTACAGATAGTCCTCAACTTACAACAATTCATTTAATGACTGTTCAAAGTTACAATGGCGCTGAAAAAAAGTGATTTACAATTGTTTTTCACTCTAAAGACTATTGCAGAATCCCCACAGTCAAGTGATCAAAATTCAGATGCTTGGCAACTGGCATTATTTATGACAGTTGTTGTTTCCTGGGGTCATGTGATCAATTTTTGTGATCTTCTGACAAGCAAAGTCAATGGTTCCCCAGAAGATCACAAAAGTTGATCACATGACCCAGAGTCACTTAATAACTCTGTTACTATTTAAGAACTGCAATGATTCACTTAACAACTGTGGCAAAAAGGGTTTTAAAATTGGACAAAACTTACTTAACAACTGTCTTGCTTAGCAACAGAAATTTGTGGTCGTAAGTCAAGAACTACCTGTATATATTTTTGCATTTTAACCCTTTTATTCTAAAAGGGAATGTACAGAAGCTCCAGCGGCTTATGTAGAATAATATGGAGATAACCTTGATAAAGATATGCAAGAGCGATTAAGGGAAAAGTAAAAAAAATAGCTCTATCCTGGGAAAGGGGAAGACTTGAGAAATCCCTCTTAAAGTGTATTTATTTAATCAAATTTAGACGCTGCCCATCTCACTATCCAAGTGGGTGGCTTACAAGTAAAAGATCATGATGATGATGATGATGATGATGATGATGTTATCCATTCAAAATGGATAAAAAGGTACAAATCATAAAACCATGTAAAGAGAGACAATTAAAATATACTTAAAAGAAAGACAAGGAACAAGGAAAAACAAACGTTAAAAAGATAAATGAAAACGCTGAGGGGGTGTCTTCAAGGTACCAATCACTTCCACAGATACATGGTGCTGTTTGATCCCCATATGAGTTGTCAGTTGTCAGAGCCAGGTCTTCATGCTCTTCTGGAAGACCAAGGGAGTGGGAGGGTCAACATCCCCCTTGGGGCAAAGATATTCCATAAAGCAGGGGAAACAGCAGAGTAAGAACCTTTTCTTAGACTTCACCAAGAAATTAAGTTCTTTAACCAATAGGGTTAGATATTGGTCCTGCCATTACCTGTTGGATTACTCATCAGAATTTGCATGCTGTGCCTTTAATATTGTTCTTACTGTCATAGAAGGAAGCCTGTCGCTATATATAAAATGATGAAGGCACAGGTGTCCAAACTGCAGCCACAGGTTTTTCAGTGATAAACCAAATAAATTGTCCTTCTTCCTACCTGTAGAATCACAGCAAGATGTAAAATGATTTAATTTCGTTATACGAGGTGCAATTACAATAAAGTAAACTTAAGAGATTTTGGTAGTTTGCTTGCTGAAATTGCCTTGTTTATCTTTTTGGCTTCTGGGCTATCTGTGTTCAAATTTAAAGTAATTGGGAGTCACCTAGTAGCTTTGTTTTACACTATTTGAGTAAAATAGACTTACACAGTGGTGGGCTGCAACCGGTTTAACAACTGGTTCTGTGAGCGCGTGCATTTGCGCGCTTAATGTGCTTGCGCGCAGTGTTCAAAATACAGCAATTTGAAGCTGAGTTGCTTACCTTCTAAGGCAGCCCAGGTAAGTAGAACAGTGGAGGCGCGGAAATCAGCTGTGCTGCGCGAATCAGCTGAGCCAGAAAGAAGGAAATATAGGACAGGATAGGGCGGGGCCAGGGCCAGCTGATCATCGGAACTACCAGTTCGCCCGAACCGGCAGCAGCCCACCACTGGATTTACGGAAGCATTCACATGGATACTATTAGAGCCTCACAATTTTGTGCAAGCCAATCAATCTTGACTAATAAAGCTTTCAATTTTTGTGCTTGGAATAAATTCCATTCATGCAATTTTAAATAAAATGTGTAATTTGGTTCCTTTGTGGTATCCTAGATGTTAAAATACATTAGGGTCAAGAAGGGTCAGGGTGAGAGATTCCAAGCTATTAAAAGGCTCTGCACAAAAGCTCTTTTCTTTGAAGACTTGCTAAGGCATCCATATGGCTTTTCAGGTTTACCACTTGCAGGGTCTCATTCTCTCCAGATCATTTTAAGGCTTGGATTTCTAAGAAATGATGGGTTTTGTTGGACCATTCTGCCATCCTGAATACAGTATTGAGAATATGCAGATAGATTCCTAAATATATTAGGACTTATTGAGGCAGAAAGTACGTTTCAGCAACGGACTTTATATGCTGAACCTTGCACTCTGAAGTATTCCTCAAGAAAAGTGATTGATGTCTGTGGCCGTCTTTGCAAGATGAGGCTAAACCTTAATAAAAAAATAAATGCATTTTTTAAAAATTTTTCAGGCAAGAAGAAAAATCCAGGTTTGAAAATTCCTAAAGAAGCATTTGAACAACCACAGACAAGCTCAACGTATGTATATCTTAATATTGTTATGGTGGGGTGGGTGGGGGACACGGAGAGGGGGCTGGAGCAGTTCAACCTCAATCCCCTCTTAATTCCATGAGTTTCAGCAGATTTTAACAGATCTGAAGGGTGACTGCTAGAGTGGCTTATCAGTTCCCCTTTGTTGCAAGTGCTGTGTTTGATTAAAAGTGAGAGCAAAGAGGACCTTTGACGAGTACTAAGGTGGTATGTGCTAATTCAGTGGGCTTATGTTGCACAGAATTAATAACCAGCCATGTGGTGTTCCCTGCAAAACCTGGACTGTGATACTGAGATCTGGAAAATATGTTAATAAGTCTTTAACTCTTATGAGCCTGTCCTTACATCTTTAGGACAGGCTCATAGGAGTTAAGGGCCAGTGGTGAAATCCAATTTTTTTTTACTGCTGGTTCTGTAGGTGTGGCTTGGTGGGCATAGTTTGGTGGGTGTGGCAGTGGAAGGATATTGCAAAATCTCCATTCTCACCCCACTCCACGGGAAGGATATTGCAAAATCCCCATTCCCTCCCCACTCTGGGGCCAGCCAGAGGTGGCATTTGTCAGTTCTCCGAACGACTCAAAATTTCCGCTATCGGTTCTCCAGAACCTGTCGGAACCTGCTGGATTTCACCCCTGTTAAGGGCTTATTATACTGTAGGATGCTGGACGTTTGTGGAAGTGACAGGTTTGATAACTGGCTGGAAGTTTTTCAGGTTTGTTCAGAGTTTCAGGAATCAGCGGATTAAGAATTGTTTGGAGCAAACCTCTGGATGATTCAGTAGGTCATGGTTGTCAAATTTGACTTTGTTGTCGACTTTTCCCCACTTTGCTAAAATGGGGGTGGTCGGCGTGTGACGCATCTGCCCCCCCCCCCCCGGTGCAGTAGGTAAAGTTGCCTGTCTCCTGTACTTGATCAAGGGCCAGCTGGAGCTGTATAGGCAGGTGTTGCCATGCTCTATCTGCCCTGGTGTTGTCCATCAGACCTAATTGCCCTAGTTTCTAGTTGTTGGTCCTGAATACATGCTTGTAATAAAGTTTCCCTCGTCTACAATCTAGCAATAGCACTTAGCAATAGCACTTAGATTTATATACCACTTCACAGTGCTTTACAGCCCTTTCTAAGCGGTTTACAGAGTCAGCCTAATGCCTCCAACAATCTGGATCCTCCTTTTACGAATCTCGGAAGGATGGAAGGCTGAGTCAACCTTGAGCCAGGAAGAATCAAACTGCTGAACTGCAGACAACCAGCAGTCAGCAGAAGAAGCCTGCAGTACTGCATTCTAACCACTGCGCCACCACGGCTCTAGTTGTACATGAGAGAGTCAACCTTGCATGTATTAAGTGAACCTTGCAGGACATGGGGCAGCGGTGGAGTGCCCCTCTTGGAAATGTGCCCATCAATGTTTTGTTTGGCAGGCATCTCTGGGGTAGGAGCAGTGGTGGTGCGATTGTCATTTGAAGGGGCTCTAGTGGCTTCTGGGGCTACTGCTCTGTAGAAACCGGATATGAGATCCTTCTCATGAAGTTAAACTCTAGAGATCAGCTAGGACTGCCGCTAGGGTATCTTTTATTATTTTTAAAATAATGACAGAGTAACTCTCAAAAATAAAGATATATACATATAAATAAATATATATTGTCAAAGAAAAGAAAAAATACATGAAAAGTGTTTTTAAAAGATATAATACATCATTTTAGCTGTAGTTTACAAATCTATATATAATTATATATCTACTATAGTACGTATATACTTTTGAAGAGTCCTTGGTGTTCTTCCCTCATTTTAACCCTGAGCTATAAATATTCTGTTGATTTTTTTTTATAAGCAAACTGGTAGATTAAAAAGCAGCACAAATTATGCACAGAGAGATATCCTTTAATTGTGTATGTGGGAAATCACAGCAGTTGGTGAGTGCTAGATTTTGCATCGTATTTTAGGATATTGGGATCATTAAACTGTCATATTCAAGTAGCAGTTCTTGGATTACTTTTACTGTACATTGCATTCTAACTAGCTCACTGCTTGAACTTTTTGACTCTTAGTTGTGGAGTTTTCATTCATTTCAAAGCTGTGACGTAGATGAAAATGTCAGGCAACATTTTCTTGCTTGATCTGCAAAGATCACCAGGAGGAAAATAAAAGTTTCTCTTTGCTGTCTTGTCTCTTGTTTTCTGGGTTTGTGTGATGTCTTCCGTAACCGTTAGCTTCAAAGTCTGATGGGGCCTGGAAAGCCCTTAAAGTCCTTTCCACAGCTTCCAGGAAAAAGATAATGTTTGCCTAGTGTGCAGGGTCATGGAGAGTGACTTGGAGCCTTGACATTTGCTGGATTAATGATTACTTGAGGATACCTCGGCAAATTTGTTAGATAACACAGAGACTTACTTTACTGAATTGTGTCAAGCCGTCCTTTCTTTCTAATTTGGCAGTCAGCTAGGATAACAACCTTTTTTTCCACTTGCTCCTGACTGTGTCTGCTGTATTTCCTTTCAAAAAGGAGGCCTGTTTTAGCTTATAAGTTCCTTTGGATGCAGTTTCCAAGACTTCATACAGTATCTGCTTTTTTCCCCGGGCTTCCCTCTTCTTTCAATTGATAACAAGGCATCCAAAACACCAACAGAAATACAGTCTCCACCAAGAACCTGATACTGCTCTAGCAATCAATAGAAGGACTTCTTAAGGCTGAATGTTCTCTTGTGACCAATTTCCTAGAGCAGAACTATTTCTCTTCTCCTTTCTTTAGCTTTCAATTGGCCATGCCTACATCATTGACAAATGTCTGGAAATTAATAGCAACTCAGGTGTGACTGTCTCACCAGCAAACATTAAATAAGCCCATAGTAGGGAAGAAGTTACCAGTTTGGGAATGGGGAAGGTTTAAAGCTAATGTAGAACAATCAACGGATACATTGAGGTGGACAAGATTATTTATGAAGACTATGTAAAAATAACACTTCGATAAAGATACAGATTTATAGGGGCTTCCACTGTAAATAAGGTGTCATATGTATAGTTGCATTGTTCCGGTGTTCACATGTTACATTTCTGGTTATTTGATGTGACCCATCACAAGAGTCTACCGCTGTTTCTATCGTCTTGTCCTATTGCCTCTTAGCGTTATGATAGCCCCTAACAGTCTATTTTTTTTTCAAAGTGTGTTTCTTCAAGGTTCAGTGACTATCCTTTTTGACCAGAAACTAACACTCACTGCCCTAGTTTTCTGCACTATAATCAATATGTCTTGCAGATATAGGGCACTAAATAAAATCAACATCAACAACATTAATAAGTCAGGAAGGTGGGAGAGGGTCTTTAACCTTCCCTGCTTATTAATCCTAACATATATAAATGTATGCATGTGTGTGCAGGCTGTCATTTATTACACCCTCATATAATGTGACCGGTAATGTCTTAAAACTGGTCCACTCCAGTTCTGTGAAATATCTGCTGGAATTCACTGCACATTGTGATGACACAATATTTTCCCACTTCACATTATTAACTATTGCTGATTGGGAACTGGATAGGGAGTAATGATGATTGATAGCTGTTCTATATTTACCCCAGTATCAAAATTTAGCTCTGGAATATTCATGGAAGTTCTAAAAATTATTATTATGTTATATGAGGCAAACCATTTAAAACAAGACAGATAATATATTTTCAGTACTGTATTGCTATTTAGGAGTTCTGAGTTATTTAAGCAACCTTTTTTTTAAATGAACAATTTAAGAAAAGGAAATACCTACTTGAATTTTGAAATACAGTAAGCAAGTTTCCGTTGATATCAGAAGTTGAAAATTCATGGGCACCTGGATTTTGGATTACGTTGAGGAATTCAGTTTAACATCTTCTGCAGGATCCAATCTGGGTCGGACTCATACTAGAACCCATCTTCAGGGAACTTCTCTCTAGCAGAGTGCATGCTGCTCTGTGTGTGGTATTTATAGTTGTAAGTGGCTTTTTAAACATTGATTAGGGTGTGTTGATGGCTGGCTTTTAAGTCATTAGCTTTTGTTTCTTGTGCTGCCCAGCCCTTGCCTGCTAAGTACTTGATAGGCTGGTGGTAAATCAGCACTCCTGTTGACAGACAAGGGACCTGTTTCCCCGGCTTCGATCACTTCCCTGGCTGTTTTTGTGCCTGCTTGTCCAACAATCTTGGTCGCTGCAAAGTTGAATATGTGTCCTTGTTCATTGCAGTGTGAGGCTACCAACAATTTCGGGTCTCCTTGTTTGACTGCTTGCAGTCTGGTCTGAAAGACAATGGTCCCGGTGACTGACCCAGATTGGATCCTGCCTCATTGTAGTGGGACACATATATTCCCTTCATTTGTTAACATCTTCTGATTTTTCTGTATTAAGTTGTAGTTGACTTAAGCAGGAGTTCTTTTCAAAAGAAACATTGCTGGTCCTTTATAAAAGAAGGGATTTATGACAAAGTTCATCAGTGCTTAGGTTAGTTGGAGCTATTTCTGTCATGGATAATGCAAGATAAATAAGGTATTTGCAAGATAAATAAGATATTTTCCAGGTAAGCCTACTTCTCTGTGTAATTCGTCAGATCAGATTAAATGAGCAAAACTGAAGATTTACAGTATATCTCTCTAGGCACACAATAAAAATAAAACAGAGTGTTTGGCAGAAAGAAGTCATAATGAACCCTAACTTCAGCAGTAGGTAAGAAATGAAGGCCAAACATAATATGTGGATCTTTTGTGGTAAGTAAAAGGTATTTTGAGGAATTAATAATTTAGAGGAATTATTTATTCTTTCTTTATTTTTCAGACTATAAGACGCTCCAGACTATAAAATGCCTAGCTTTTGGAGAGGAAAACAAGGGGAAAAAAATCTGCCTCTACTTCCCAGCAGTTTTCCTCCTTGCAGCAAACAGCAAACAGCCTGGTCAGCTTCAGCACAGCCTGATTTAGCACTAGCAGCTGATTGGCGGTTGGATCTGCCTCCTGGAATACTGTCTATCAGCTGTTCCAGGCTGTGGAGATTGCCACCACCCATCGCCATTGCCTCTATCCGCATGCCCCATTTTCAGCCTCCGTACGTCCCATTTTCGGCCCGTTCCAGGAGGTGGAGATAGGCGGCGGGGGCAGTGATCCCCGCTGCCTGGAACGGGCCAAAAATGGGGTGCGCGGAGAAGGTGATAGGCGGCAGCAGTGATGGATGGCAACGGCGGTGAGGGGTGGTGGCAATCCCCGCAACCTGTAACAGCTGATAGGCGGTATTCCGGGAGGCAGATCCAACTGCCAATCAGCTGCTTGTACTAAAACAGGCTGTGCTGAAGCTGACCAGGCTGTTTGCTGTTTGCTCCAAGGAGGCAAATTGCTGGGAGGCAGAGGCCAAAGGGTGGGGGCCAGTGGGTGGGCAGGGCTTTGGTAACATTCGCTGTATAAGATGCACAGACATTTCCATCCACTTTGGTGGGGGGTGGGGTGGGGTGGGGAAGTGCATCTTATACACCGGAAAATATGGTATATCTATTTGTAAACTATACTTTGGGAGTCCTTTGAATAATAGTTGTTGCCTTTTTATAGTTGCTGCTGCTTCTTTTTTTTTAAGTTCTTAACATTAAAAAATGTTCAGTGTTGTATTGATCATTATACATATATTAATTAAAAATATTTTTAAAACTTTAAATAGAGATAAAATTTCTTGTGTTAACTAATTACTGGCAACCCCTAGCCTTAGATTCATATTTTAAAAATTACTTGATAGGAAATTCACATACACAAGTAATAGTTTCTTTAAAGAGCAATATTTACCAAGTATACAATTTAAAAATATATTAATTTCCAAACTCTCTTAATACTTTTTTTAAAAAAAATCAGTCCAAATCAGCATTTCTTCTCTGAGTAGATTAATGCATTTTTCTATACAGGTATTTGTAGGTGTGAATTTAAGTGCACATCAGATTATTTTCTGATTTTACTTTTCTTAATTTCACAGGCCGCCTAGAGATTTGGATTCCAAAGCTTGCATTAATATTGGAGACAAGGTATGGTCAAGATAAATTATGGTGGGAAGGTCTGCTTGTGTGCTTGTTGGGAGGACTAAGATGGAAATTAATGAGTAAGTGAATAGGGATGAATACAGTAGTCCTATAAATGTGTGTGTGTCTCTCTCTCTGTATGTATGTAATTTTATTTCTCAGTCTTGTTATTTACATTTTTATTTATTATATCCTTTATCAGTTTAATCCGGCATTCAAAAAGCTTTAACATTTTAAAATGATGTGGGGTGCTTTTACAAGCATTGAATTAACTTTCTTTTAAGAGCATCAATATAGGTAGATGCTCATTGAGCATCTCAATATAGATGATCAATATAGATGCTCATTGAGCATCATAGTTACAATGGTGATGCTTATGAGGGACTTAAAAATGCTCCTCAGAGCTCTAGCTTTGCCAGTGTCACCACGGCAACATGATGGCCAGTGCTCACCTTGCAATTATGACATTACAGCAAGCCATGATCAAATGTTTGTGTTTTCCAACGTTTTCTGATGGCTTCCTATAAGCAAAATCAATGGGAAAGCCATTGGGAAATCAAAAGTTGTTCCTGTTCCTGCTGCTTTTTCACCCACCTATATTCTGCAGTGCCTGCCTGGACCTTGGCTATGATACCTCCCCCCACAGCATCCACACACTTGCCCATAATCCAGAGTGCTTGTCCACAACCCCCCTCCACCTGCATCTCTCACCTGTGGTGAAATCTGGTGCTGAATTACGTCTGAAGTGATCTGGAGAATTGAAGAGGGATAAAAATGAACTATTCTTTTGGGTTCCAAAGAGAGAATATCTCTTGTGCAAGCCACTTGTCTAATTTAGTGAAAGGAGGGGAAAAAACCTATGCAAGAGATCAGGCACACAAAATCAAAATTGTTTAATGTGTGAAAATCAAGTGTTTAATTATTTCCCGTTAGGGAAACATTGTCCAAGAAAATGGAGAGTTAAACAGCTCACCTGTTTTGGCTGAATTGGAATGAAGATCTGCCTTTTAACTTCTTGACTTTATTTTCTTGACTTTGTTTCTTGACTTTATTTCTTCACAGAACTTTGAAGTTAAAGCCGATGACCTGGAGCCAATATCAGAATTAGGACGTGGTGCATATGGGGTAGTAGAGATGATGCGACATATGCCCAGCGGGCAAATAATGGCAGTGAAGGTAGAGTAAGATTCTCTTCTGGTGTGCATTAACCATCCAAATTCACCCCTGCTGTTCTTCAGGATTTTGAAACAGCAAGGTGGATGAGATCAGGCCAAAGTGCAATGGTCAAAATTTAATTCAATTTTGAAAGCTCCAAATGGCTCATTTGTGTATTGGTGAATCGTAGATTGTGTAGTTCTACGCACATGCAGTCATTCACAAAATTTGATCCAGTATCCGCATTATAAGTCCTGCTTCCATATTTAAAAATCAAATGTACCTTTATATTTTTTCTCCTTTTGTGATAGATTGTCACACGGGAATAGGCTTTAGAAATTATTTGTGGTTCTTTTCCTTACCAATTGATATATAACCGTTATCGTGTTGGCTTTTTTCTAAGCCTTTGGCCTTTGGCTGCTTATATTGGAAACAGTTTTTTCTTACCATAATTCAAAAGAGTTCTGTAATTTATTTATTTATTTTTTGTTAGAATGAGTGGAATTATATCAAGCACTAGCAAACTACATTTCATAAAAGCTCATAAAATATATGACTTTTTGTAACTGTTTCCTTTTGTTAATAAAGTCATCAAGGGATGATTCAAATCAACATTTTGGGATTGATTATCATCTGAATAAAGATAAACAATATTTTAAATATGAAAATTTAAAACAGAGAAAGAAACATTGTGTCCCCTTTCCACTTAATTAAAACACTTGAAAAAGAATTTCCTGCATATATTGATGCCAGATTCTACTGAAACTGATTAGCATACAAAATATAATTGATTATGACTAAAACTTCCTTTCTAAAAGCTACGAGAATGGTAAGGTATGCCTTTGGGGAACAGACTAAGGCTTGTTTTTAAGCAATTACAATAACATGAAATATAAATTTTCTACGGAGTGCCAAACTGCCTATCAGTTATATTAGTCACAGATTCCAGCTGTTTTGACAACTACTAGCCTGATAGAAATATATTACGGAATCCAAGTTACTGCTAAACCATACTGTCATTCCTTAATATTTTGGTAATATCCAGCTACAGAGTCAAATCATGGTTTAGCTTGTTGAGATAATCAATGCCTAATGGAAGATACTGAGGTCAACAAAGACCTGCTTATCCCTAGTGAGCACAGAGACTGGAGAAGTAGGAGAGCCCACTCAATCGAATCATGGATAGCAAGAATTCGGCAGCTAATCCTACACACACACGCACACACACACACACACACACACACACCCCTTTCCCATGAAAACGAATGGCAGAATCCTGGCAGAGTGCATCAAAGCTGCCATGCAAGCAAAGAGCTGTGTTGGATTGGGGCAGGTGAAGAATGCCTTCCTAAACCTGGTGCTTTTTCTGTGGTCCCTCTTCACCCAGTGCTCTGCCATTGTTGCTTCGTTAAGGATAGAAGTCCCCAGAAATAAATAAACAGAGAGGGGAAAAAGACAGAAAAGCACTTCTGTAATAACAATCATCCTTTGCCCTTCTATAGCACCTCACATCCGAGGATCTCACAGTTCACCCCAGACATAAATTACGCCTGTGAGGTAGGTAAGTGTTAGCATCCCTATTTCACAAAGGCACAAAGAGGCTTTTAAAAAAGCTTCATATTGGAGTGTCTGTTATGGGGCACTTGTAACCTAAGCTTATGTTTATGCACTCAGTAGTAAGTTATATTGGATTTCAAAGAAGTTACTCTCCACCACCACCAGGTAAGTGTGCCGAGGACTGCAGCCTTCTTATTTAAGGCCATAAAAACACTGAGTTTTATCAAAGGATGCTGGGATTCAGGGGATTAAAGACTCCTAAACCACAGTGTTGGCTGGCTTGAATTTTTGTTGCTGCCATCTTTAAACTAACCTAATTTGAACGCTTCCTGCTTCTGAGGGTGGGCCAGCAGGTATTTATTTCTGCTTGTCCTGCAATAAAAAAGATGAGCTACTAGAAAAATAACTGGTTAAATTTGCTTGATAAAATAAGCCAAACTGCTAAGTCTACCAATATAATGCTACTGCTGTGAAAACAGCATTGGCTGCCTGTTAATTTTGCGGTGTGATTCAAAAGGTAGTTATTTTCTTTAAGCACCTACAGGGCTAATGGCCTGGACATGTCTGAATTTCTCTCTTTGGTTGATTCTGTTCATCCAGTAAGATCAGGAAAGAGATTAGATATAAGTAAAATGCCCAGATATTCAGAAATTTTAGACAAACAGGGAAAGCTTAAAAACAATCAGGTACTAAAGGAACAGGGAATATCTATCGACTGGTGGCCATATTTACAACTGCAATCTAGATACAAGAAAGACATGGAAGAATACGGAATTGACACAGAACCAAAACAACTAGACAAATTGTTGATAGGCCCCGAAGGAAAATTAATATCCAAAATATACAGTTATCTATTAGAATTTGATAGAGTAGAGGAGGTGGTGAAAGAACCGATGATTGCATGCGATAAAAACATAGGGCATAATATAGATTTAGAAGATTGGGAAAGAATTTGGAACAAAAATTACACTATAACAAAATCTGCTGCTTATAAGGAAAATCAGTACAAAATGCTTTACCGTTGGCACCTAGCTCCAGCAAGGCTGGCTAAAATGTATTCGAATCTAAGCCCAAATTGTTGGAAATATAACCAAAGTCAAGGTACCTACTTTCATGCTTGGTGGCTATGTCCTGAAGCGAAAAAGTACTGGACTAAGATACAAAGATGGCTACAAGAGCTAATAAAATGTCAAATAGAACTAAACCCGGAAACATTTCTCCTGGGAATACTTAAAACAAAATTTGATAGATAAGATATTTGATTCTACACATATTAACAGCGACAAGAACTGTGTTTGTGCAATACTGGAAGGAACGCAATACACCACCAGAGGGATTGATCATTCAGAAGATATATGAATGTGCCAAAATGGATAAATTTACCCTAGAACTAAAAGAAAAAAATGATTCGGAATTTTACATGGTTTGGGAAAAATGGTATATACATCTGGATAGATAATAGAAATAAAAATTGGAAATATACATAAGGCTATTGAGGTTTAGATACTGAATGTATATAATGTATATATTGTATATAAAAATGACACAGTCTGTTTATTATGTACTAGCATTGTGTAAAGCAAAATTGTAATAAAAATTATTTTAAAAAAAAGAAAGGAAAGAGAAGGTTTGCATCTGGTAAGATCTCTTTGAGGGAATGTCATCATTTTGACAGCCAGGTCGTTGTCTGATAAAGCATCCATGATTAAGAATAGGAAAAGTGAACATGTAAACTGGCTCTCTTTTCCAGCGAATCCGAGCAACAGTGAATAGCCAGGAACAGAAGAGGCTATTGATGGACTTGGACATTTCTATGAGAACGGTAGACTGTCATTTCACTGTCACGTTCTATGGTGCGCTATTTCGAGAGGTAGGACTTATGACCTTCTCACGCTTTTATCTAGGACATAGAAAATTATACTAGATTAACTGGATGGTCATTTAGCCTGGGAGTTGGCAACCTGCTGGGCTATTCCTAGTTTTGTCCTTCATTTCACAACTGATTAGATCTGAAACCAAATAATGCATGGATTTCAGTTACTCAAACTCCATCCCATCCTATTATTTAATATGCCTTACAACAAACCAAAATACTTCAGTCTGTAATTGCTAAAGATTATTCAGAAGGGGTGCTTGTACCTTGTGAAAAAAGATGGACTGCTTTAATAACCGGCAGAGAGCTTGCTGTGGTCAAATAAAGCCCAAAGCTCTTCTTTAAATCATTTGCAAACTGTGCACAACCAGTTGTTACAGTAAGACCCCAGGAGACAATTCAGTTAATACAAAATATCTTCAGTATATACAAAAAACAAAACAAAACCAGACACAGACAGAAGGTTCTGAACAACAAAATTTCATTTGACCTAGAAGATGAAAAGCTCAGTGGAGAATAGTATGTGTTTTCATCCAACAATGAAAAATAGCAAAAGAGGTATTGGAAGGATGTGTAATCCCAAATCCTCTCACTAAAGAAGAGTTATGCTGTTGGCAGATCTGCAAGACGTTTGTTGGGCTGCATTAACTATGGCTGTTTTAATGTACCAGACTACGATGCTAGACCAATAGTTTTCAATGTGGGGCCCACGCCCCACATGGGGACAATTTAATTTTTCATGGGGGCAATTGGAACCTTGTTTAAACCAAATTAATGGCCTTTTAGGCTTCTTCCGCATGAGTAGAGTTCACTTTTTAAGTAAAGTAAGAATATATGTCATGGGGGGGGGGATCAGGATTTTAGAGATGCTTAGGTGGGGCATGGGCCCCCAAAAAAGACTGGGAACCACTGTGCTAGACTTTTAAAATAGCAAAATCCTAACAACAATAACAAAAACGGCCAGCATAACTTTCTTTCTGTATCCTTTCATCCTTTTCAGAAACAATCAAATTAAGCAGTGGTTTAAAAGGTAGACCTCTCTGATTGAATTTTATTGATTAAACAAGAGTTTTTAATCTGACAAGCAGCTTGTAAATGATTTATTTTCTCTTTGTACTATTATCTAATTTCTGGTGCCTTTTCCCTACACTTCTATTGCTCATTGCTTCCATCAATCAATCAGTCAATCTAAACAATTCACATTCCACACAACAGGAAAGGAACTTTTAACACATTCCAGCTCCCCACAGTCACTCTAAAGCAGTGGGTCTCAACCTTCCTAATGCCGCAACCCTTTAATACAGTTCCTCATGTTGTGGTGACCCCCAACCATAAAATTATTCCTAAAACCATTGAAAATATGTGTTTTCGAATGGTCTTAGGTGAGCCCTGTGAAAGGGTCGTTCGACCCCCCCCAAAGGGGTCCCGACCCACAGGTTGAGAACCACTGCTCTAAAGACTACAGTGTGTGGTAGGAGGCCTTATTAAAAATCTAACCTAAGTCGACAATAAATTTTTGGAGGCAATGCATGTGTTTTGGTAAGGATGTGTTTTGGTGGTAGAAACCGATCAAAGCTCAAAATCACTTACGTGTTCTCCCTTTCACCAATTCCCATTTGTCTAGGGCGATGTGTGGATTTGTATGGAATTGATGGATACCTCACTGGATAAATTCTACAAGCAAGTGATTGACAGGGGCTTAACAATTCCTGAGGATATCCTAGGAAAAATAGCTGTCTCTGTAAGTGCTCTACTTTTTTAAAATTCTCTTCCAAAAATGATTTAACATTGCTGTGGTTGTAAGTCAGGGAAAAACAAAACAAAACAATGTGACCACACTGCTTAGCAACAGCAGTTCTGGCAATCCCAGTTGCTGTTGTTATTAAATGGGGATCATGCATACAGTGCTTTTTATGGGATTGTTTCTTTTAATTAGTAGATCAGATATTGAAGATAAAATTTGGTTTGGGCCTTAACTTTTCCCGCTTTCAGGCATGAACCACTTCAGTTCAGGCAGTAAGGCAGAGTCCTTGTACAGAAAATTGCCTGCCAGGGGTTAGATAAATGATACAAGGGTTTCTGCGTTAAAAACCTTGATATTCTGAGCCTTTTTTTAAAAAAATTGTTTGTAATTCGTATATTTTGGGCCAGAGTTCTATGAAATATGAAGGCATTTCTATTTGTTTTGTAAAAGTAAAAACCCCAAACAAATAAAAAAAAGTCTAAAAAAAGGATTATATTTATGTTTTGCTTAGCTGACTCCAATTGAGGTTGTTATACCTTTTCCAAAACACTGGGGCTGAAAGTGAAGAAAAGAAAAGAAAAGCTGTAGGTTGGAAGCCAGAGCTGTCAATCACAGAGCTAGATTTCCTCCTTCTCTTTCTTCATACCTCTAAGGAGCATGGAGGGAAATGTAATTATTTGGTTTTACTAGTCTATCTGTCTGCAATCTGCAGTCTGCAGCTTCTTAAACCCTTGAGGCAGGAGAAAGGTTCTGGGTGCAGCCTGATCTGCTTTGAGTCAGTTTGCAAACAGTCTGCCTCAATAAAAAACAAACAAACACATTTGAAAACGGACTGTAGTAAAAGCAGGTGCATAGAATTATTATATAGCTATCTTTCCTTAAAAGTTTCCTGGAATACATGGGTGGAGTGGTGGCAGTATTTTTGTTAATGGGGAAGAAACCGTTCTCACGAAAGGAGAAGGTCAGGACCAACTTACGTACAACAACAAAAAAAAATATGTTTGACCTTTTGACCTTTTTATGTTTATACAGGTAGTCCTTAACTTACGACCACAATTGAGCCCAAAATTTATATTGCTAAGTGAGAAATTTGTTAAGTGTGTTTTGCCCCATTTTACAACTTTTCTTGCCACATTCGTTAACTGAGTCACTGCAGTTGTTAAATTAGCAGTTGTTAAGTGAATCTGGTTTCCCCATTGACTTTGCTTGTCAGAACGTCGCAAAAGCTGGGACATTGCGACCGTCATAAATAAGAGTTAGTTGCCAAGCGGCTGAATTTTGATCAGGTGACCATGGGGATGCTGCATTGGTCATAAGTGTGAAAAACGGTCATAAGTCACTTTTTTTTCAGTGCCGTTGTAACTTCGAACGGTCACTAAGCAGACTGTTGTAAGTCGAGGACTACTTGTACAGCAAGGTAACTGACAATGGGAGGCGCATATTATTTTATTGCAATCTTGCTCATGAGATAGGGGGATTTTTAACTTATCCTGCCCTCTTCATCCCCCAACTCTTTCTCTTCTGCAGGGGAAAAAGAATCAGACGGATCCTTGCTGTAAAAAAATATTTGATTCATTGGGAGACAGCTGGAATTCTAATAAAAAAAAATTTCCCCGTAAAGGTGCAGAAAGGATGGGTAGAGTCTGACCCTTGGAAAAAGGACTCATTATATCAACCTTTAGCTTGGCCACGCTGCTAAGGATGTTTGGCATGAATCATGTTTTATTACGTTGGTATTAGACTGCAGGCTCAGCATTCTTCTGCTGGTTAATTACCAAGATGCCCAACCCCAGACTGTCTCTACCTGAGGTTAAGTGTTGAAACTGGGTGTGTGTGTGTGTGTGTGTGTGTGTGTGTGTGTGTGTGTGAACTTGTGCTCTGAAAATGACTATTTCTGCTTCAGCAGCTGCAGCAGCTCATTCTCTCCCTTTGTGTGTTTCAGATTGTAAAAGCATTAGAACACCTACATAGTAAACTCTCTGTAATTCACCGAGGTAAGTAAGCACGAACTTGGTGCTTCAATTCTCTCACTTATTTCTCAGCTGTGAAAAAGGGGGCAGGGCTTTTTGATCTGTGTCATTTAAACCAGGACCTACAGCTATTTGTCTCTGCCTCCTCGTCCCCCCTCCTTTTTTTTCTTCTTCTTTGCCTTCCAATGCTTCTTGGAACTTGCCATTGACATTCAGCTCTGAAAAGCCATGATTTTTATCACGTGATTTTGTGAAGCAAAATCGTTCATTTAACTACCCTGGGTCCAAACTGAACGATAAAGAAACCCCCCAGCCAAACATTTTGATTCGGCCCCCTTCCCTATGGGGATGTCACTGCAGCCCTAGGGCACTGGGCAGTAGTGCTTTTGCATAATAGTGGCTTCCTGTTTTCCCAGGTTTTTTTTTCTCGCCTAAAGCCTTTGGACAGACAGTGGAATGCCATGCTATTATTCTAAGGCGACTACTTTGTATTACATGGTTTAGAATAAGGGATTGAATTTTATATTTTATTTTATTTTATTTTATTTTATTTTATTTTATTTTATTTTA
>WNWU01000020.1:9486128-9533917 GCA_012654045.1 Ptyas mucosa
TTATTTTATTTTATTTTATTTTATTTTATTTTATTTTATTTTATTTTTAATTATATTGCCGCTTACTCAGTGGTGGTGCGGTGGTTAGAATGCAGTACTTCGGGCTAAATCGGTGCTCATCTCCAGGAGTTTGATTCTGAAGGTGGACTCAGCCTTCCCTCCTTCCAAGGTGAGTAAAACGAGGACCCAGATCGTTGTGGGCAATATGCTGACTCTGTAAACTGCTTAGAGAGGGCTGTAAAGCACTGTGAAGCAGTATATAAGTCTAAGTGCTAGTGCTACTCACAGTGACTCAAGACAACTTACAGGAGATTAAAAACACATTATAAAAGAAATAAATCCCCCCATCCCAGTTTGCAGACATCCAGGATGGAGAGATTTTCATTACAGTAGCTTGATGAGCAGATAGTTACCAAATCAAGAGCCAGTTTTGACCTCAAAGTTCTGTGAAATGCTCCTGTGCCTTAGTGCTAATCAGAGGTCCTGTTTGTCTGTTTTCACAATAAGGCAGTGGTGGACGTTTTTCATATATTGCTTTAAACTATAGGAAACAAACTTACTTACTCCTGCCATCTTTTCTGTCTGAATGCTGTAATAGATGGTGAATCCAAAATAGATAGATTAAGCTTTGTGACTGCCATGATCTCAAATCAGTGCTTATGTCATGTTACGCAAACCAGTGTTGCAGAGAAGGAGGCCTCAAGCATGTTCATGATGATTATATACCACTAGTAATAACACTTATATACCACTTCGCAGTGCTTTACAGCCCTCTCTAAGCAGTTTACAGAGTCAGCATATTGCCCCCCAACAATCTGGGTCCTCATTTTACCGATCTTGGAAGGAAGGAAGTCAACCTTGAGCCGGTCAGGATCGAACTCCTGGCAGCGAGCTGAAGTAGCTGAATTAGCTTGCGGTAGTGTGCCATCACAATTTTATCGGTAGCCCTGACTTACCAATTGCCTTGTTTAACTGTAAGTTACAATAGTGTAAAAAAAATACAATACGCTGCAACCAATTCTTGTATTTTATTTATCTATTAAACAAATTTACATAGCCTCCCAACTCACACGTGGTGACTCCAGGTGACAATTTAAACCCAACACCCCCCCCCCCCCCCCCCCCCCCCCCCACACACACAGAGTTGACTTCAGAATCAAACAAGCCACTTGATTGGCTCTGAATGGAGTCTCCAGGCCCATTAATGACCCTTGCAGCGTCATGCAATCATGTGATCATATCATTTGCAGGCTTCACAACTGGTTCGTGACAAGCAGAGTTAATGAAGGAGGTGGAAACAAAATAGTACATCGCAATCACATGGAGGATTTTTTTTTTTTGTTTACTGACTGTGGCACTTAATGACCAAAGGAGAAGTGAACTTATAAGCCCGTCATGCTTAGTGACACAGCACTTAGTGACTGAGTTGCTGGCCCCAATTGTTGCTAAGCGAGGACTACTTGTATTATCATTAACTGTAGCTTAGTATGACATTTGTGACATTTGCTAGTGGATATTAGAGGGCCACTTTTAAAGTTAACTGCTGTAATGTTTAAGAAGTTGGCTTAGGAGAGAGAGGAGACCCAGGTTCTCATCCTTCCTCAGCCACTGAAACTCCCTGGCTGACTTTGGGCTGATCTCTCAGCCCAATCTGCTTCACAGGGTTGTTGTCAGGGGGAAAAAGAATAAGTGAGTGTTATGTGTGCCATCTTGAGCTCTTGAATGCAAGGCAAGGTATAAATCGATTGTTCAAATAAGTAAGTATCAACAATTAAGCATGTTTCATTTTGCTCCATGGAGAGAAGAAAATTTTAAAGAAAGTACGTCTTCTCAGTGCCAGTTTCTAGGTTTTTCATCCTGATTTAACACACAGCTAAAAGCATTTGCCCTTCCGTTTCAACTCCTATTAGCTGTTTCCTCAGTGTAAATTAATAACAGAATTATTGGTTGGAATAAATGCCAGACTACAGTCTATGGAAAAATACATTTGTATCTGTGTGTGTGCACGCGCATTTTGTGTGTAGATCCTTTTATTTTAAGGCAACAAATAAACCGTGTATTGCTTTGGGTGCCCTCTGCTGGTGACAACCCATGTTAGCCTGCTTCCCTTTTCACCATAATCTGCAACAAGGGGGGGAGGAGTGCTTGTAAGCAATGACTTTCCGCTGTAATTTATTTTGCAGATGTCAAGCCTTCCAATGTACTGATTAATACACAAGGACAGGTGAAAATGTGTGACTTTGGAATTAGTGGGTACCTCGTTGATTCTGTGGCTAAGACAATGGATGCTGGCTGCAAACCGTATATGGCAGTAAGTGCAGTGAATCGTGAAACCTTCAGGGCAAACTGTGTCATATCACTTTTTATGCACACAGTGACAGATATTTGCTTTGTTTTATTATTTTTTTTAAAAAAAATTGATTTATATGCCGCCCTTCTCCAGAGACTCGGGGCGGCTTACAATGCGCTAAGCAATAGCCTTCATACTTTTGTATATTTATACAAAGTCAGCTTATTGCCCCCACAAACTGGGTCCTCAATTTACCTACCTTAGAAAGGATGGAAGGCTGAATCAACCTTGAGCCTGGCGAGATTCGAACCTGCAATAATTGCAGGCAGTTGATGTTAATAGCAGGGTGCTTTAGACCACTGTACTACCAAGGCTCTTAAATTTAAGATATATATGGGTGTGTGTGTGTGTGAGTGTGTGCGCGCGTGCATGCATGTGTATGTGCGTACACATATAAGGTATATACATACACACATACTCTGGGTATCTGTATTGTTCAGTCACTAAGTCATGTCCAATTCTTTGCAACCCGTGTGTGTGTGTGTGTGTGTGTGTGTGTGTGTGTGTGTGTATGAGTGTATGAGCTGCTTGGTGGTCTAGTGAAGATGCTTGCCTCCCACTTAAAATTCAATCCTAGGTAGTGGCAGATGTTTTTCAGGGTGCAAAGAAAAGGTATCTGCTGTGAACTCCACGTGGCATCAGGAAGGGCAACCGGCCAGTAAACACTCAGCTGTTTTCAGTTGCCCCAACTCTAACCTGAATTAAGAGATTACAGAGTCATAAAAAAGGAAGTTTTTATGTATGTACGTATGTATTCTATATTTCTAATGTATTCAAGGTTGTTTTGCATCTGAACACCAGGAAACACTATAGAAAAAGCAGAAATATCAGAAAAGCAGTAGAAGAATAAAGGTCTAAAGATTTGGCTTGATGAAAACGTGTTAGAATGACTTTGGGCTTATCTTGTAAAATGAAGCAATGTTTTAGAGTAGCTGTTTTGCTCTAAGGTGCCAGGACTGAAAATATTGTGTCTCAGCTCAGAACCTACCACATTCTATCAACAGGAGGGTCTGAAATAAAGACTCACAAGATGACTTTAGAGAATGTGACTTCCTGATGACCATTTCCAGCCAGTGATGTTGACCCAAGTTCATAATGACTTGTTTCAGAATACGGTTTTCTACAGCTTGTAATGTTAAGATACGTTACAACTACGGTAGTTATGATTACCTCCAGTTCTTCTAAATGTATACTGTGAAAAACCAATATAGCACCACTGATCTTCAGTCCCATGCCCTCCTAACTAATTTTCATACTAGCACTGAAATTGGAGACATGGGATTACTTGGACCTGTCAATTCCCAGTCTTTAAAACTAGGAAGAGAACTTGTATTCAGAACTATCATCAGCATAGAGTTTGCAAAACATGTTAGACTATTGTGGCTGGCTGGTGTGCTGCTTTCCTGCCATACATCCAGCCATAGGACTCTTCATTGGTTTCACATTCAAGTAAGTATTCTAAGTACCTCTCTAGGATTAGATGATAGACCCAGATAGAAACTGCTGCAGTAGCTGGAGATAAGGAGCCACATACACATGTTCACTTTAAGCAGAAAAAATAATTTGATGTATTTTTCCAGTGGTGGCAAACCTTTTACTTACTGAGTCCTGAACAGGAACGCGCTTTGCGCGCTGCGTGCCCTTGTGTACCACCCGCGATAATGCGCGGCTCCTCCCCCTGGTGCAATATCATATGCGCACATGTACAGTTTTTGCGCATGCAATGCATGCACACAAACACTGTCTGTGCATGCGCCCACTGCACACCAGTCATCTCACGTGCATGCACAAATGCGCATGCACAGGAGAGCTCCAAAGACCAGCTGGGTCCCCTGAATTGCGCGCATGCGCACCAGAGGCCTGAACACCAGCTGGGGTGCGTGTGCATGCACAGTTTCAGGTGAGCTTGGTGACGGCTCGCGTGCCTGGAAAAATGGTTCTGTGTGCCATTTCCAGCACGTGTGCCATAGGTTCGCCAGCACGGTATTATTCAAACCAGAATGAGAACTTTGATTGTACGCAGACAGGGTGACATATCCCCCAGCCTTTCCTTTTCAGAGGCAGTGAAACAGATGGATTGGAACTCTTGGATCTTTCCTTTGGAGACCCTTGAACATAGGGAGAGTAATCGCTGTGCTCCATCATGTCATAGTGCTCCATGTACCTTTAAAACCCCAAAGAGCGTTTTAAGATTTACAGTATGCCCCCCAACCCAACTTTTCATCAAGTAAGACTGACTCAGATGAGGCGTGTTAGATTCTGTCGCGGTACTATGCAGTAGGTGCCTTTGAGCAGTGCTGTAGCACTTTCTCAGCCTTCCTGAAGGGAATATCTGGAGTTAGGTACATACATTAACAATTCACACAGGGACTGGTAATTACAGCTTCTATTCTGGCAATTAAGGTCAGCCAAAAATGGTTGAAACCTGAATGAAATAAAAATGAGATACAGAATGTGTGCAATCTGCAATGCATACTTAATTGGTAGTAAACTGTCTTGAACATCTTAGTAAAAATCTTATCTGAGAGTGTCATGAGACTCTGACATTAAGTATAGTTCAAAGTTGAACCAAGTATATCCTAATAATGTTGATTTTTTTGAACTTAAGAGCAAACTTGGAGATTCTTATATTCCTTGGGAACAAGGAAGCAGTCTAATCCACTAACTTGTCTGAGGAAACAGGGAAGCAGTCTGATCTGACTAAACTATAGTTTAGATGAAAGTAATTAAATATTGTTTTGTAAGTCTTCTAGTTTTCCTTTTCTTGATTTTTTCCTATGTTCTTAAGAACTTCTCTCTCAATACCTTAATATTAAACGCATTCTGACACGTGACTACTAGAACTATAGTGCCGTATAAGCCTCTAGTTCATATCTTACAGAAATACATGCACTTTCCTACATTTGCCTATAGATTCCTATGCCTTTGCCTGGAACTCTTTCAGCTTGCATATACTGAGCCAATTGTGAATTGAGCAGAAATGAATTTGTCACTGTCTCGGCTGCCTTCTATAGGTCATGCATGGGTGGCCATGCCATCTTAATACTATAATAAACTTACCAGGATTACAGGCAAATCTGCAAGGATCTTCTCCCATCACAATTAAGCAAAATGCATAAACCTGTCAGGGAGGATGCTCTGCTGAGAAATTTACCAAGCCTGCAGGGCTTTGGAATATTAACACTGTTGTTTTGGCTGCCATCTGTGATTTCTTCCCCTTTGAGGAGTCTTTGCAATCTGCTGCTTTTTTCTACTAACAAGATGTGATTATTGGCTTTGGAAAGCCTGCATGCTATCCCATTAAGGAAGACAACAGCATTTTTGGTTGCATTTTTTGGGGAAATACCCTCAAACTGGAGAATATATAGGATGGGAGTTGTGCTACGTGTTTTGTTAAGATTGGCACCAGCTTCTCAAACCAAAAGCAAGATTCTCACACAGTTTTGTTAACAAGATTTGTTGAACTGAAACTAATTCGTACAAGAATTTCAAGAACTGATCATACAGAACTCCTTTTTATCTCCTGGAATATCTTAAGAGTGGAGACTTACTCTACTTTCCATTAATGACCTTCCCATAAAGTGGTGAAGAGACAGACATCTGTGCAGAAGATGGAAGACCTTCTATCTGTCTTTATCAAACAATCTCCTGAATCTTTATTAGCTTGTGATGGTCTTTACCTCAGGCTTTCTTCACAAAATACTTTACCCAGTCATTCTTGCAGCACACTGTCACCTTAACTGTTAAAAAGTCATGAGTTGGAGGAACGCAAGATCTTACCCACTTCTTCCTGGTATCTGATAGCAGTGGCACTTAGACTTATATACAGCTCCACAGTGCTTTACAGCACTCTGTTCTGACCCAATCTTCACGAGCCCCACTCAACAGCCTACTCCAGGGGTGAAATGCTCCCGGTTCGGACCGGATCACCCAATCTGGTAGCGATGGAGGCGGGTGGTTCAGAGAACCGGTAGCAAAAATCCCTGCCCCCCTCCCCATTGCCTAGCTGAGCCGCGCAATCATCAGAGGCTTTTTTTTAAAAAAAAGCATTTTTTCTACAACCTCTGGCCAAAAAAAATGCTTTTAAAAGAAAAAAGTCTCCGATGATCGCGTGGCTCAGCTGGGATCATCGGAGGCTTTTTTTTTAAAAAAGGAAAGCCTCTGCCGATTAGGCAAGTCAGCTGGGATCGTCAGAGGCTTTAAAAGCATTTTTTACAACCTCTTCAGCCAAAGAGGTGGTAGAAAAAATGGTTTTAAAAGTTAAAAAAAAAGTTGGCCATGCCCACTCAGTCATATTAACACCCCCCCACCAAGCCACGCCCACAGAACCGGTAGTAACAAATTTTACATTTCATCACTGGCCTACTCGCACTCAGCAGCCTACTTGTGAGGAGAAACCCCTTTTTATTTAGAAAGGCAGGAATACACGGCATTCACCGACAAAGCTCCAGGTGTAGGTGATTCACAAGCTATAGCAGTCTCTGAGTTCCCCGTAAGTAGCCTCAATTAGCACTTCAGTCCCAACAAAAAGAGTCCTGACCAACCTGGTTAGTGTCAAGGAAATCCTGGCAAGAAATCTACCAGAGGGAACTCTTCTGAAGCACGAACAAATGTTTCTGACAACCACGCCTCCCACACCCCTCCTCCTTATATCCCAGACAGGGAGGGCCTTGTTAACATCTCCTCCTTTTCCTAGATAGCTGACCCTCAGTCCTACGTTGATCTCCTCTCTGCACTTCTCTGTGCATATGTGCATCTGGGACAGGACCCAACTGTTCCTCCCCCTTGCACAGCTCAGGCCCCGGCCCCAAAAATAGCTCGCTCTCCTCCTGAGCATGAGTAGATGGGCCCTGCTCTGCATCTGACTCTGAGACCTCCTGCTCCTCAGACCCTTCCGGCGGCTCTGATGGTAACCCAGACACTCCATCTCCTCTGACTCGACTGCTATCTCCTCTGGCAGTCGAACCACGGCACACACTCTGAGCAGCTTAAAAAATGTCAGCCCCCAACAATCTGGGTCCTCATTTTACCAACCTCAGAGGGATGGAAGGCTGAGTCAACCGATCAGGATTGAACTCCTAGCAGTGGGCAGAGTTAGTCTGCAATACAGCATTCTAACCACTGTGCCACCACAGCTTCCTTCCACCAAGAATCACGTAACAAGCTACATTGTCAAGTCAAACATGGGTCCTTTTGACCAATCGGCGCCAAGTATCATGGTTCTCTGATTGCAAGGATTCCCTCAATGAATACTATCATGGAAACCTTATTATGCCATTCTTTAAAGTGCACTTTCCCATTGGCCCATTGCCAGTATGGGCCAATCACAATTTCCCAAGCCTAGGAACAAACGTCGTCCTCCCATTGCCAGCCAATTACAAATGCACTTCATGTCTATTTCTTCTAGTTGCAATTCAAAACTACTGTTGTTGTTTTTTTAACCATCCCTAATTTAGGCTGTTGAGAGATGATGATCTCCGTGCTTTATTCCATTTCAATTATCAACCCCAATTCTACAGCAGCTGGCATGCCCACTACCTTCCAGCACTCGATCACTATCCTGGACAACCATCTTCTGTTTTGGTTGGCAGGTGCTGTTGGCTTGCTTTTTCTTTAATCATTTTTCAGTTGATTCAATAACGGCCTGCACCTCAATTAATCATCCTTTCAGATTTTGCCTTAACTGGGTGAAGAAAGCACCTCTTGCTTTCTTAATCCCGCTTGCAGTCCTGCAGAGTTTCCCTTTGCGTTACTTTAAAAACAACTTTAAGTTGCAAAGAGCCTTGGTAGTACAGTGGTCTAAAGCACCCTGTTATTAACACCAGCTGCCTGCAATTATTGCAGGTTCGAATCTCACCAGGCTCAAGGTTGACTTAGACTTCCATCCTTTCTAAGGTAAATTGAGGACCCAGTTTGTGGGGGCAATAAGCTGACTTTGTATAAATATACAAAAGTATGAAGGCTATTGCTTAGCGCATTGTAAGCCGCCCTGAGTCTCCGGAGAAGGGCGGCATATAAATCAATTTTTTTTAAAAAAAAAGATACGCTGTTAATTTTATTTCTGTGAAGCTCAATTACTCTCTGCTGTAAGGTTTTTGCAGACTGAAAGAACAACCTTCTCCCTATTACTTTGATTATTATCGCATAAGGGGAAAAAGAGAAAAAATAATGCCTTTGTTGATGTCAAAAGTAATATGGGGAGGGATGAATCTGTCCATTTGTGCAAACTTTGGGGCTCCAAAGGCAGGCATTTGTAGACCAGTCCACCCTGAACCCAGCCAAGCAAGGTATACTTTTCCTGCATAGATGGGATGGGCAAGAAGCAGAAGAATGACCGATCAATTCTAGTGGTGCCACAGTTTAAGCCGAACAGTAGGCCATCCATGTTACCAATTTACTGCAATCCAGATTGAAGTTGGTTTAAGAAACAGAACAGTATGGAGAAAATTGCACTTTATCTTCAGCTTCTTTTTGAAAACTGGTTAATCAGGGTTTTAGAAGTGCCCTATTTTTGACTGGCTTTGTTACATTGGCCAGTCAGACATCTGTGGGCATGGTTTGCGTTCTTATATCCTGGAAAGGGATACAAATTGTTGTTGTAACTAACCTGGCTGTTGTAAAGCGAACTCTCTCCTGTGCTGTTGCCTAGTAGGTTATAATACAATTTGGCTACTTTGCCTTTGACTCAAAGCATATTGTATAGACTCAGACCAGAGATGGGTTTCAGCAGGTTCTGACCAGTACTGGAGAACCGGTAGCAGAAATTTTGAGTAGTTCGGAGAACTGGTAGTAAAAATTCTGACTGGCCCCACCCCCATCTATTCTCTGCCTCCCAAGTCCCAGCTGATTGGGAGGAAGTAGGGAATTTTGCAGTATCTTTCCCCTGGAGTGGGGAGGGAATGGAGATTTTGCAGCATCCTTCCCCTGGAGTGGGGTGAGAATGGAGATTTTACACTATCCTTCCCCCGCCACGCTCACCAAACCATGCCATGCCCACCAAGCCACACCCACAGAACCAGTAGTAAAAAATGTCGAAACCCACCACTGACTCAGACCCAGTTTAAGTTGATCTAATAATATTTTGGGCTGTGTATATGTTACTTTTCTCATAGCAGATGTAGAACATTCTTCCATTCCCCCGAGTGAACACTTAAAACTAACTATCAGTTTAATTTTCTCTCTCTCTCTCTTTTACTTCCCATTCAAGCCTGAAAGAATCAACCCGGAACTAAACCAAAAGGGCTACAGTGTAAAATCTGATATTTGGAGTCTGGGGATTACAATGGTAAGAATACATTACTGAGGAATGATGCCGGGATTAATTTTATTATTTATTCTATTCTGCTGACTTTTGCAACTCAAAATCCTTGTAATCTGAAATGAGTTTAACTGCATTTAAGTTAAGGAGGCCTGTACATATTGGTTCAAAAAAGGGGGGAAATTGCATGGAAGATTCTTGAGTGAATTGATTGTGTTCTGTTGGGAAGTCATTGTAAGAGAATTTAGAGTTGACCTTGGAGGAAGGATGAAAGAGAGAGACACTAAGGGGAGAAGGAGAGTGAGCTTTTCAACGGGGACCTGATCTTCTAAGAGCTTACACAGTCCCCAAAAAGGAGAAAGTGTGAGAGAGAAACTCAAGGTAAACCTTGCTTTGACTTTGTTGAGTATAAAATGAGACAGAGAGAAACTTGAAGAGGTTTTCAAGACTCAGCTCAGCTTCTTTTCAAGAAGAAAGAGACAGAGTAGCAGGCCTGTTAAACTGGCGGCCCACAGGCTGAATGCGTCACGCACAGGCCACGTCCACCACGGCTCCGCAAAGGCAAAAAAAGTTGCAATACCTTACATGATGCAATTGAGTTTGACACCCGTGCAGTAGGGGTTCAAGGAATGCTGCTTTATTGTTGAATGGTACCGTAGAATCTTGAAAACTGTTTTCTGAGTCCCATTTTATATGAAACCAAATCAAGATGGGGATATTTTGAGTTTCTTTCACATACTTCCTTCTATCTCTGGACTGTATAATCTCTTGTCCAGGTTTCTCTGCCTCTCATGATTTGCTCCTGCCTTGCTCCACCTCTCATGATTTCCCCTAAAGTCCGCTCTAAATTCCTTTAGGGTCAGCGGAGGTAGGTAAGCATCCTTTTAGAAAGCATCCTAATTGGCTCTTATTGACTGATTGATAAACGAGTTTGCAATTAGTTCCTGACCCATTCCCCCTCTTCCCATAACTGTTTGAATTCAGCTGCATATAGAAAGACAATGTTTAGCTTGTTTTTATTTTGCTTGTCTTGTTTGTGTTTTGGGCACCTGGCTGATTTGTACCCTTTAATTGATTTCAAGACATGGTCCCTCTTTACTTCTCTCTCTCTCTCTCTCTCCCTCTCCCTCTCCCTCTCTCTCTCTCTCTCTCTCTCTCCCCTCCCTCCCTCCCCCTCCCACCCATCCCCCTTACTGATTTTTTTTTTTTGCAAAATGATTTGATTTTCTGGCTAAAAGCCAGATTTTATTTTCAATCACCCTCATGAAATAGGAGTGAAAGAATAAATAGTTCAGGGAAGCCTGGTCAGAAAAAAAGAAAAAGAAAAGCAAAGCAAACCCTTTGAGAATCAGAATTTACTTAGCACTACATTGGCTATAACAGCATAATTTATAAACTAGTCCCCAATTGGTCCATGTGGTTGGCAAAGAGTTTATCCATTTAAATTTAGAACGGGCTTTTTATAAATTTCTTCAGAAATGGAAGAATCTTAGCAGGTCCAGCTGTCGTCCTCAGCCATGGTTCTGCATTGCTTGTGATGAATATTGAAAAAGCAGGCAGCAACATACGTGGGTTGCGTGTCTGCAAACAGAAGGAAAAAAAAAAAGCCCTATAGCAACCATCCATCACAAAGCTTGTTCCATTGGCACCATGCCCGCAGGAGGAAAATACGCATTCGGGATGAACATTAAGGTTTCTGCTAGCAAGTCAGAATCATTCTCTTGGGAATGATCAGTCCCCTTTTGTTGCAACAGCCCTCGTAGGCTGGGCAAAGAGAGGAAAGCAGACTCTCCCCTGGCACCCTGTTTCTTCTGGAGAAGCTGTGGGTACGTAGCACAAACCAGAAGAACTCGCCTCACATATTTAAAAGCTGCAGCTTTGAAATATTCCCAGAGACATGCTGTCTCCAGAGACTTGCACAGGCTGTGCCTCAGAGGCACCAAATGAGCCCAGTGTTTCTAAGGAAAAATGGAAGAGGGAGGGGGGAGAAAAGCACAGCCTCCAGTGCAGAAATCATAAAAAAATAAAATAAAATGATGGTGTAATTTCAGTGCTCAGCCTGCAGGTGGCAGCATGCAACAACATTGGATTGAGTTTGCCTGTCTTTATGGCAGTAGCCTTTTCATATTTTTCTTTGGGGAGAAGGGTGGGGGGAGGAGGGAGAGAAGAGTCGCAGGAAGATGTCTTGATGTCTCCCTGTCTTTTATTTTTGGACCTAGATTGAATTAGCAATCTTGCGGTTTCCGTATGACTCCTGGGGGACGCCGTTCCAGCAGCTCAAACAGGTAGTGGAAGAACCATCACCACAGCTCCCTGCAGACAAGTTTTCAGCTGAATTCGTTGATTTTACCTCACAGTGGTAAGAACATTCTCCCTGAATCACGGAGAAGTCAGATATCGCTTCATTAACCTTTGAATTTGCTCACATATTACTGGGGGCATACAGGTGTATGCCGAAATGCTGACCAGAGATAAATGCAGCTTAAAATCACGCAGTTGCTTCCAAAATGCACTGCAATCCCAAATGAGAGAGGATGCCGAGATTGTCTGTAAAATGAGTTATTTCTCACAAAAGGAGAAATTGGCAAGGGGGAAAAAAACCCAGTTGCTTATGAATTGCTTTCTAACTGCAACCCAATCAGTCTTTTAATGCAAATATTGGAACAGGAGTGCAGTCGTTCAGGAAGATAGTAAACACGTAATTTGAATCTCAGTTACACATAGTCTTGTTTTTAAGTCCTACAACGTTTATCCTTTAAAAATGAAACATGGATGAAAATGGGCACAACACCAATGGTCTCTGCTACTCAAACTAACGTTTATTGCACACAACTAGTCCTAACAACCACGCTAAAATTTCTTGTTGTGTCCCCTTCCTCTTTCTCTGTGCTTTACATGTCTCGAGCTGCAAACTGTAATGTTCTTAGGGCTGGGAACAGATCTGCTAACTTGTGTTTTTAAAGCATTGGCTTTACATTATGTGATGGGTTGAATATTATTTTTGAATGAGAACAATTAGGCACCCACGTATCTGTCTCTGGTCTTCACAGTTTTCTCTTTTAAAAACAGCAGAAAGATGGGTGGGCTAATTGCTTTTGCAGTTCTGCTCAGATCTCCAGATGTATTGGCGCTTAACTCACAATGCTGCAGATCTGGCCATCCCATTGGACTGAGTTTCTCCCAGGACCATGAAGGAGAAGGGAAGGGCTTTGCTTTCTTCCAGATGTCCGGCTGCAGCTGTATCATTATTATGTCTTGTAAAAGCTCTTTCCACAAAAGTGTCTTGCTCTTTTTATTCTTGTCAACCCAGAAATCAAATATGCTGAAGGCTCTGCCTGTCCATCAGCAGAATAACTCTCTGAAAACAGAACAAATGCAACCAGATTTGCAGGGGGAAGCCAACAAAAGAAAGGTTTTGTTTGAAACTGGGATGAGAAAAACAATTCCCAGTAGAGTTATGTAGCATTTTGGAATTCTGCTGAATGCTTATTTCTGTCCCCACTTTTTAGGTGACACAGTGTCACATTTGCAACCTATCAGACCCAACCCAAGGGAGCTACACATACACACCTGTCCTCAAACACACAAAGAGAGAAAAAACACAGTTGGTCCTCGATTTACAACCATAACTGAGCCCCAAATTTCCATTGCTAAGCAAGACAGTTGTTAAATGAATTTTGTGCCATCTTGCAACCTTTCTTGACACAGTTGTGAAGTGAATCTGGCTTCCCCATTGGCTTTGCTTAATCAGAAGGTTGCAGAAGGTGATCACATGACCCTGGGACATTGCAACAGTCATAAATCCATGCCAGTTGCCAAGCATCCAGTTTTTTGATCACGTGACCATGGGATGCTGTAATGGTTGTAAATGTGAAAAACGGCCATAAATCACTTTTTTCAGAAATTTAACTTTGAATGGTCACTAAGCAGTTTTAGGTTGGGGACTATCTGTACTATATTATACTGAAGAAATACTGTTAGAATATTCATGACTGGGAAGACATGGTAACAAGGTCAGCCAATGAATAGGCATAGCAGCTAAGTCAGGCAATGGGAGCTGAGATAGACTGAAGCCAGGGTGTGTCTAGTCTGCAGCTTCTGAGTCTGTGCAGAGAAACGAAACTGAAACCAGTGTGGGTGTGACCTAGTCTGCTGATCTGAGCTGAAATGAAACTCTGAATCTGCTGTTGGTATTGTAAACTTACTTCATGTATTATTGTGTATATAAAGAAGTTAATGAATACAGCTGAATCAGTTATCTGTGCTTCTGGATTTGATTTTTGCAAGAAACTCTGACAAATACAGACATCTCCTATGAATGACACTACTAAAGATGTTGGAAAGAATTCCAACCTCTTCATCTTTCCCTCCATTGATATGTTTATTAAATATGTTCATTGGAAATATAGCTGACAGATATTTCTAATGAATTTATCATTTTCTATGCTAACCTTGAGGGAGATGAGCAGTCTAGAATCATGAAATATAAATAAATGAAATCAAAATAAATGTTGACACTTGCTCATAAACTAGAAATCCCAGTAAATAAAACAAAGCTTGCATGGGGCAATAATCCATGTTACATTAAAAAGAAAAAAACCCTAAAGTATTGAATACTGAGTGTTCATTCTGAATTACTCCTAACCTTGTAATAAACATTGCCAAACAAAATAAGCAAAGGAAAAACAGATGAATGTTGTGAAATATAAAATCTCAAACCTCTTAGTGTTTCAAAACTGTTTTTAGCATAGCAGGTTTCCGTATCCTTTAAGTTTGGGTGTCATACAAAGTCTTCTGTTCATTTTCTTGTTTGCCAAGGATAAAGTGGTCCCCAGCAAGAATCAGTAGTTGAGAGTTCAGATTGGATCAGCCTGGAATTAATGGGAAAAATGTAACTAAGCAGAACATGTGAATCCTAATCTGTGTGGCCTGTGATCGTTGCCTGTTAATAGTGACTGTTAAGTTTAGTGGACCTGAATTTAGGAAAAAGGAAATATTACCCAAAAAACGTTTGAGGTGGGGAACATAAAAAAAACAATGAAAGGTCTACAAATGTTAAGATGGAGTGAAAATGAAGTTAAACAATAGAGAAAGAACAACAAAGAAGTAGAAGTTATGCCGAGAGAGAGAGAAGGAAATAGAAGTTGGTATCTTACATCAAAGGTAGTTATGTATATTTTTAATTTCCCACATAGAAGGCAAAGCATTGGCAAAAGAGATAGTAGGGTTAATCTATTGTGCTAAAATGATGAGCTAGCCTCTCTAACTTGGGCTTCTTCTGAAATCCTGATTAACCCATTGCTCCCAAGAGTTGTGGGTTGATTTGTTACTATTGTTACTATTTGTTACTATTGTTATGTCTGTGCTGGTTTCTGTTGGCCTGTTGGGTTTGTTGTAATTATTTTCTGCAGAGACTTTTACTCTCGTAAAGTTCTTTTGTATTTTTTAAATCTATATTCTCTAAGCCTAGACAAAATATATCCTTTGCCTAGAATAAAATTACTTTCCGAGATCTCTGAATAGCGAGGTGGCCACAATAAGATTGCAATGATAGTAGCTGTTACTTATGTTATCCTGTCAATCTTGGAAGGTGACACATTATACCCAATCTTTGCAAGTTTAACTTCCTGAGTTCTGATTGCTTAAGGAATTTGTGTATAAATAAATAGAAATAATTCTAAAAAAAGAAAAATAAGGAAGGCAATTTTTCCAGTCTGGTTATTATTTATATATATATATTGTGATTTTTGGAAGTGGGTTTTATAGTGGACATTCATCCATGACTATTAAAGAACCATCCTGAAGCTTTCTATAAAAGCTTCATTGTTTGGAAAACAGGCAGAAGCCCTCAAAGGAAATGGTCAAGGTACAGTAAGATTGTCCTTTACGCAAACTGCCCTCTTCCTGAGCTAAGCCATGTGTGTTTCAGTGAACTTTTCCTAAAGGACTATTCAGGAAATGTCACATTGACCTCCCAGAAGTTTATGGAGGAACTAAGATTGGTTTCTCAGAATTTTAAGCCATTTTTGGGGGTGGGCAAGATACCCTCAGAAATAAAATTGTGGTAAGGGTCAGGGAATTAAAATTAGTGTGGAGAAAGCAATGTAGTTCTTTCATTTTTGAAGTTTGTCCATAAGAGTGACATTAAATGGAATTCTGCTCTTTTCTTTTGTCAAACGATACTTGGCAATATTCCTCCTATTGCTTTGGAGGCATTTATATCTATTTGGGAGCATTCATCTGGAACTGCAGAGCAGCCCTTTCACCGAGAATGGAAAAATAAAAAGCTTGATGGCTAGCTTTTCTATAATATAGCTCAAATCTGTTCAAAGTAGTAATATGGTGGTGGTTGCCTGAATTCTGTGTCTCACAGTATGCAAAACAATAATGTATCCAACTTCATCTTGTTGTATTTCTTTTTCTTTGTTTATGTTTGAACATTGTTTCCAGACTATATCCAGGAGCCTATTAAAAGTCTGTGAGATTTCTGCAGTACGAACACCAAAATAAAACGTCTAGAGAGCTCACTATAGCGCTCACAAAATGTTGCCAGTATCATTTGAAACGTTATGAGATTTAAGACAAGAACATCAAAGTGTCACAAGATTTGGTGATTTTACAAAATTTTCAACCTTTTAATAATAAAAAAAAGGCTCCCATAGACACTATCAGGAAGGTGGCATTTCCCCTGAAGCCCACTAATACGTGTTGCCAACACTTGCTTAAAAAGAAGTAACTTTTTATCTGTTTAATTTTAGCAGCTAAAATAGTTGCCTAACATAGGTAAATTAGATAATGTTAACAGTTGAGATATGGACTAACAAGGCTTCTTAAATTGCCACACTAAAAAGAATCATGTAAAGTTAAAAATATCAAGACATCAGAAGCAGGAACAACTACTATTAAATTTGAAAGGGTGTTATGGTTTACCTCAATGGCAATAGATCATAATACTGTATACATATGGTAAATTTGTGTAAGTACAGTACTTTGTCTCTCCTGATCTTTTAGATTTTTTGGGGGGGATTTTCTGTGGTTTTTTGTTCTCTATGCATCCTGAATTTATATTAAATTAGGTACTTGGTAATGTATAAACTTAAAGATACCAAATCCTACAAAAAAACCATTATCCATATAGCATAAACCAGGGGTCCTCAACTCCCAGTTCATGGACTGGCAACGGGTCGCGGCATGCCAGAAACCGGGCTGCGCAAATAAGCAAAGCCTCATCTATGGGAAGCAGGCACCACACAATACTACACTCTCTCCGATCCATGGAAAAAACTCTCTCCATGGAACCGGTCCTTGGTGCCCAAAAGACTGGGGGCTACTGGCATAAACGGTCTTTGGAAAGCAACAAACCAACCAGCATTGGTCTACATTTCAGGGTGAACTTGGATAGGATTCAATGCAGGTTTTAAAAATAATCCATTTTGTCCATGCATGGTCTCTCCTGTCAGTTTTGATAAGCCAAGGCAGCGTGTACATGTGTGGTTATGTGACTCATCGGCTTTTGTTATTACACAGCAGAAGCGCTTCCGTACACCTGAGCTCTGTGATGAAGCAGCAAGAGATTATCAGGAAGTACCCATTCAGCAAGCATCCTTCATTTCTTCCGGGCCTGATAAATCCCAGCAGAGGGTGTGTGTTTTCTGGAGCTGATGAACACGCGTTGCTTTCTCATAATGTGACGCTTTATGCCTCCTTCCCCCTCCATGAACGCACACGTATGTGTCAGGATCTTTTTCAAGTTGCTCCAAGCATCTTCCCCGTAAATACCCTGCCAGGAAGAGAGTGGCTATTACATCCTGTCTTCAAAGCTTTTTTTTTTTTTTTTGGTGGAAAGAGACTGAAATAAACAGCCTTATACCTCTTCATCTCTCAGCCCTGTAGCCGTCAAATGTTCCCAGCCAGCCATTGTAGTAAAGCTATTTTGAGAAAGGAAGATCTTCACAAGCATCAATAATAACAAACTCCATATTTAGTCAGTAGGTTATACAAATTGAATGTGGAAGGCAAGCCTGCGCTGTATTTTAGAGTCAGCAATGAAATGTTAGATGCATCAGCTCAGCGCATAGTCAAATATTTGAAGACAAGCAATATTGTGTCAGATTTGTACCTGTTTCTGCAAGGCATTTTCTGCAATTTTCAAAGAGAGATCCATTAGTTCTTTTACAGAATGTAGGTCATAAAGCTTGTCTTTACTTTCCATCCTAAGCATAGCCTGCAGTCCCAATTTCTTTTTATCCATTATACACATGAAAGTGTAATTGTAAACTCACTGGCGAGCTAAACGTCTGAAGGCTTTTCTTGCTGTCTACCCTGATATCCTTAATTGCTGGGCATGAATACCTGTTATAAGCAGGCTTGCTTATATAACCTGCCCTGGAAGTTAGAACCTTGCGCAATCAGCATTCCATCTCAGGGTGTTGGGTGGGTGGGGGACACATATGCCTACGTTTCTGCAGCAGATATATGGGCCACACTTCAGCCATGGTTATCAGTGATAGAAGAAGCTGCATGACTAAGTGATTCCAGTTTGCTCCCTGGTTGTTGTGGCTCCGACCCCCGAGGCCATCGCATCGGAGGAAGAAGGCTCCGAACAGGAGGGAGAGGAGCCAGCCAGGCCTCCCTCCCCCGGCCCCTCCTCCCTGGTAATTCATCAGCTGCCGGCCGAAGGAGAGGAGAAGAGTCAGGAGCCAGGTGTCTCCGATCAGTCGGAGGATAATGAGGAAGGCCAGAGGTGGCTGGACCCACGCCAGCGCCGGCGTGATAAGAGAGCTCAACAAATGAGGAAGCATGCCAGGGATTAGCAGGACCGCACCCCACAGGACCACACCCCACAGGTTATTTAAAGGAGTGGGGTAGCAGTTGGAATTCTGTGACGGACAAAGTTTTACCCTGGCTAGTCCTTGGAGCTAAGCATCAGCCAGCTGGAAAGATTTGGACTTTTGAATTATATTTCCCTCAATTGGTGTGTACGTGTTTTGTTATCTGGTGGAGGTATTTTCCCCCCCCCCTTGTTTAGTAAAGACCTTGGCAGCCGGTTTACAAAGGGCTGCCAAGCCGTGATAACGAACCTTCCGTGTGTGTGCTACTCCTTTAACCTTCGTCTGTCTGTGTGGGTTGTGTGTGTGGAGGACGGGGACAGAACACTGGTAATGATGGCAAAATGTGTCATGGTTCTAGTAGGTAGGTCAAAGGGTTTTAATTTGAACAGCATTGACTTTATGAGTGCGTATGACCTTTCCTGAGTGAGCTGCACTGGCTTCCTGTGGTCTTCCGGGTGCGCTTCAAGGTATTGGTGACCACCTTTAAAGCGCTCCATGGCTTAGGGCCGGAGTACCTGCGAGACCGCCTTCTGCCGCCAATAGCCTCCCACCAGCCGGTTCGCTCACACAGAGCAGGCCTCCTCAGGGTGCCTTCAGCCAGACAATGTCGGCTGGCAACCCCCAGGGGGAGAGCCTTTTCTGTGGAAGCGCCTGCCCTCTGGAACGACCTATCCCCTGAGATATGCACGATATCAGACCTCCGGACTTAATGTCAGGCCCTGAAAACGCACTTATTCCATCTAGCAGAGCTGGCTTGATCCCGTCCTCCCAGTTTTAATTGAATTCGGTTTTAATTGGGTTGTTTTAAATTGCCGGGCTGAAATCGTTTAATGTTTTTAAATTGTTTTTAAATTTTATATGTTATGTTTTTATCCTGGCTGTGCACTGCCCTGAGTCCCGCAGGAGAAGGGCGGTATAAAAAATTTAAATAAAAAAAAATAAAATAAAATGAGTGAATATAGGATGGGAACTGGAAGTCATCCTCTAGGACAGGGTTGTCAAACTTGATTTTATTGAGGCCACATCAGGGTTGCGTTTGACCTTGGGGGTGGGTGGAGTCTGGCCATGCTGAGCGTGGCCAGCTCGACATCATTTGTGTCAGGGGCGCCTGTGGTGGCCAAAACGCTGTTTTCGCTGGCAGAGTGTTGCTGGAGGCCGTCGCAGCCAAAAATGGAGCTCTGGGGGGCTGTGTGTATGGCCCTCTCGAGCTCCCTTTTTGGTGGTGGTGGCAGAGGCATCGCGGGCTGGTCCTTCACTGTTCCCAGGGCAGCCCCGCAGGTGAGATCTAAGCACCCTGTCAGATCTGGCCGGCCAGCCTTGAGTTTGATACTCCTGCTCTAGGAACTCAAGTAAACATTATTCCATATCACCTGCATCAATTGTGAAAGACATGCAGGGAAAAGAAGAGACTAGACGAGCTTTCCATTTAGCATTGCTAGATGTCTTTGGTCTCAATCGACTGCAACTCCAAAATCAGAGCATACATTAGTAATGTGCCAATCAAGTGATTTTGCAAGGATCTACTCCTTGATTTCATGAAGAGGTAGTCCTCGATTTACAACAGTTCGTTTACTGACCGTTTGAAGTTACACGGCACTGAAAAGAGTGACATCATCGTTTTTCACACGACCATTTCACAGCTTCTCTGTGATCATGTGATCAAAATTTAGACGCTTGTCAACCGATTCATGTTTGTGACGGTTGCAGTATCCTGGGATCACGTGATCACCTTTTATGACCTGACAAGCAAAGTCAATGGGAAAGGCAGATTCACTTAACAACCACGTTAGTAACTTAACAACTGCAGTGATTCACTTAACAATTGTGGCAATAAAGGTCATAAAATGGGGCAAAATTCACTTAACAAATGTCTCGCTTAACAACATAAATTTTGGGCTTAATTGTGATTGTAAGTTGAGAACTACTTGTATAATCGTTTCTTAAAATTAGGTCAATGTAACAAATTACCTTTCATGCCAGATCCTCAATCCAACTAAAATTTGCAACAAAGAATATTACCAGGAAACAAAAGGAATAAAATTTGCTGTAGTTCAATATAATTTTGTTTTCTCTCCCACCCCCTTAGCCCTGGCATTAAATTTATTTGAAAGCTATGTTGATGTTAAGTAATTAAGCATATGAATATCAATATTCATAAAAATGGTACAAATACTTTTTTAAACCTTTGGTTCTGTGTTTATAATTTATGGATATTGTGATGAATATTACAACTAGATAGGTTGAGGGCTTCATACAGGGAGCTGAAAGATGATAGCAAGGAATAATTTCGCCCTTTCCTGAATTTGGTGAAGCTGCCTGTTGTGAGGTGTAAGAGATTAACTGATCAATTTTTCCATTAAAATCAATTGTAGTTCTTACAGCAACATGTTTTTTTTTATTTCAGTGGATAAGATAATTGTAAACTGCCAAGAACTATTAATCAGAGATACTTTTTCTGAAAGGATTGAACAAGCAGTGGTAATCTAGTCACAAGGATTACTCTGATTTAAAGGCAGAATGGTCAGTTGTTAAATCCAAATGAGTTTTACTTTTGAGCATATAATGGTACTCTCAAGCTCTGTATTAAGAGGTGGAACATAATAAAAAATTGTGAACTGAGACCAAGGTTAATTAGAGCAATCCGTCCTGCTGCAGTTTATCTGAAATAGAAATTTTCTCAATCTATTCTAGGTTTTGAGTTTGCATGAAGTCAAATGTAGCTCTTGTTCTCATTTTTAAAATTTGGGAGTAGTTTTCTCTTGGAGTAAGTAGGATACCTCAGTTATCTTGCATCTTTTATCAGTAATGGTAAAGTAATTCATATCTATAGATGTTTTACCCAAAATCTATTCTGTTCATTTTGTGTAAGATGTAAAGCAATCTGGTACCAGTTTCTCAGTTCTTGGCACTGTTTATAATATGACTTGGCAGATACAGTATTAAACACAGAAGATACCAAGATACTAAAATTGCTGATTTTCTTTCACCTTCACAAATATTAGCAGATATTAATAGCACTTGAATTGTTGTTTTTACCCATTTACATTTGAATGTTAGTTCTTCAGATACTTAATTCCTTATTCAGGACTTGGCTTCTTCTAAGAAGCCTCATAGGCACAGTTTGAGAAGTTAATAGTCTTGTTATTGCAAGACAGAGTGCAGCTGTATATAGCAGTCACAAAAGTCAAAGCCTTAATATATGTCTGTTATAGAGTTCAGATTCAAGATCAGTGATGGCTAACCTTTTCCGGACCGAATGCCCAAAGCGCGCATGTGCACACCCGAACTCCCAAAATGCAATGCGCATACAGGCCCTGTGCATGCGCCCCCGTGCATGTGTGTGCACCCCCGGCACGTGCTCTACCCCCACGCATGTGCAGCAGAGATACGAAGACCAGCTGGCTGGCGGAAGGCATGCGCGCATGTGCAGCGGAGCTGAACTGCGGTGACTGCTCGCGTGCCATCAGAGAGGGCGCTGCGTGCCACCTCTGGCACACATGCCATAGGTTCCCCATCACGGTTCTAGACCTTGTCAGAATTAAACTCAAGGCTGTGGGCAGAATTAGCTTGTAATACTGCACTTTAACCACTGTGCCACCAGGACTCATTGGATATGTGGCTACAATGATGGCCTTGGGAGGTATTCAATCTATTTTAGCATGACATTTCTTTCTAGCCTGGGAATTGCTAGTTCCTCCTCCTTTAGTTCATTTCTTACAGAACTTCCCTTTTGATTTAGTAAAACTGGTCATACTGTTATTGGCTGGGAATTGCAGGGGAGGTAAGCAAATTCACTTTATATAAGTCATACACCATATAAATGTATCATTTTTTTAATTATGAAGAGTCTTGCTATGGAAAGTATCAAGCAAGGTAAAGGTATCCATTTAAAGCCAGAATGTATGACATAAAATATAAGGGTTTCCTTATTTTCTGAATTACATTTTTGGAACTAAAAAAAATACCCAACTCTAAAAATATTTAGCCAGTAAATTAAGAAAATGAGATTCTGGTTGCCATATTGAAAATTTTAAACAAGCCAGAAATTTTTTCAGCATTAGTTGACTACACATAGCTGACTGAATAGCAGCATTTTTGGCTTTTTAAAAATGTTTGACATTTGTTTGTTAAAGCACCAAATAATTGGCATAATTTCTCTTTTACATTTAAAGCTATTTTTGGTTAAACTTGAAAACTCATAAAATTACACAGTAAAACATTCACCAAGTACATAAAGCAGAAGCCAAGCTTTATTAGAAATTTCCACATTATATTATTTATAGCATAAAAACATAAGGATGATATTACCATGAAAGCAGCCATTTTTAAAAAAAAGAATAGAAACCACTTTTTAAAAATTTTGCCATGTTGTGGATTATATTGACCTCTATTGAAATGCCAGTTTTGTAAGCAGAATTGAATTCCTATTTTAAAATCAATTAAATTTTCAGAAGTTTCAAACCAGTGGCCACTGTGAATTCAGAAGGAACCTTTAAAATGTTTTCTTTTTTTCCTTTCCCCTAACCCAGAAAACAAAATTAAAATGTATGAGTAGCTTGTATAATGTTACCTGGGAACTACATTCTAACTCATATTTTGTTTAAAAGGAACAAAAATGAGCAAAAGGTCTTCCTTTAAAACTTGATATAAAATCAAATGAATATGGTAAATCACATTTAATTTGTATGGATATGATGTGCTATCCGTGGATACTTTTAAAGTTTATTTTAATCTCTTTTATATGAGATTATAAATTTATATTAATCTTATTCTGTCTTACTCTTGAATTTGTAAATTCAAAGTTACAGACCATTTCTGCTTAAAGAAGCTACATTTATTCCATTTACTTGTACTTCAGCCAGACACAAATTAGATTTTACATGTGGAATTTAATTTCAGTCGTATAATTCTGCCCTACTCCTGTGCTTGTGAGATGTGGTTACTGCATATATGCTGCTGATGCTTCAGAATTGCGGTTAGAGCAGGTATGCATCAGAACGTATATTTGTTGTGCTATTAAATTTGTGCAAAATAGTACGATTGCTTTTTAAAAACGTTCATAGCACAACATTCTATATCAGGGATCCCCAGCCCCTGATCCATGGACCGGCACTGGTCCACACCATGCCAGAAACCAGGCCATGCAAACAAGCGAAGCCCCATCGATGGAGTCCAGGCAGTACACAAAACTACGCCCCTTCCAGTCCATCGGAAAACCTCTTTCCACAGCAACAGTTCCCCGTGCCCAAAAAGTTGGGGGCCACTGTTCTATATTAAAATAGTGAAGCCTTTTAATCCCCCTACTTTATTTGAAGATTTTGGGGGGAATTTATTTATATTGTTAATGACTCATTAGTTTGATTTTGAACATAATCTCTATCCATCCGCCTTTAGAGAGATCTGTCTGTAGCTTTTGTTGGGTTGGATTGGCATTTGGCATTTGCTTAGATACTGAACATAAAATAATATGTATCTTTCTTTTTTCTTTCAAAGCTTGAAGAAAAATTCCACAGAAAGACCTACATATCCTGAGCTAATGGTGAGTTTATCTTGTTCAGTTCAAGTGTAACATAGATTTCACCCATGCTTTTGAATAAACATGAGGCAAGAAGAAGAGTGCCATCCCAATATTTCTGTTCTCTGCCTTCAGCCTTTACATAGCCAAAAGAAATGTCAGTTATAGAGTTGGTGCCTGTAGGACCATGTCATACCTTGCACCTAGCTCTCCCTTGTTGTGTGCCCACGTATATTCATCTGAATGCAGAATACCCAGGCACAATTTTGAAATCACTGAATGAGGAAGGAATGGAGGGGAGGGGAAGGAAAGAAGGAAGGAAGGAAGAAAGGAAGGATTCCCCTTCAAATGCTAGAGTTGTTTGATGTAATGTTTTATGAATTAGCATCAGGGATGGATGAATCAATAGGTTTCTAATCCAAGTGATTTTTGTTTCTGCTTGTCTATAAATTGAAATATACAAACGCACATATGCTCATACACACACACACACAATCAAATGGAAAATATGAACTCTGTTTTTCATTATTGCCACAGTTTTCAGTATGCATATTGAGGTATCTTTTTTTTTTTTGGTAGCTTATCAAGGCTTTCCAGTGACTTCAGTATTCTTTAAAAGAGACATATGAAGTTGTATTTTAAAAAACAAACAAACAGCATAGCCTTTCTCTATTTTGCCAGTGAACATATACAACACACGTTCTTCCTCCTATGTTGGGCTGAGAGAAAGTGACTGGCCCAAAGTCACCCAGCTTGCTTTCATGGCTAAGGCAGGATTTGAACTCAGTCTCTCACTTTGTAGACTGAAGCCGTAAGCATCACACTAAACTGGCTTAAATGGCTAGGGAGACACTTTCTGAGTGTCATGACAGAACCTTATTCCCCTCATGATCATTTTGCAGCCTCCCCTCAGACTTTTTTTTTTTTTTTACTTTTCAGCATAGTGACTGAGTGCTTAGTCGGCATTGGTTGTCCCAATGCAAGTATGGGCTATTGTTTCTTGAGGGCACAAACACACAACTGCTTCTCTACTTACAGAGCCTGTAGTACAGTGGTTTAAAGCACCCTGTTATTAACATCTATTAACATCTGCTGCTTGCAATTACTGCAAGTTCGAATCCCACCAGGCTCAAGGTTGACTCAGCCTTCCATCCTTTCTAAGGTGGGTAAAATGAGGACCCAGATTGTGGGGGCAATAAGCTGACTTTGTATAAATACACAAAAGTATGAAGGCTATTGCTTAACGCACTGTAAGCCGCCCTGAGTCTCCGGAGAAGGGCGGCATATAAATCAAATAAAAATAAATATAAATAAATAAAAATAAATAAATACTGCCCTTAGCCTACTGAGATTACAACCTCCATCTACTATTTCCTGCTCCGCATCAAAAGTAGCATTTCCTGACTTCTGCTGGCTCAGGCCTCCTATGCTTCATTTCACTATAGGCTGCTGACCACTCTTACTGCTTGCCTTTATAGGTATTTTTTTGTGCGTGTGTTTTCCAATGAAACACTGACGTTAATACAGCAACAACTCAAACAGGTTCGCTGCTTTGAGTTATTTGTAAAAATAATAAAGGCAGGATACAAACAAACTAATTAAAAATACGGATTTTTATTGGGAATTTTTGTCACCTTTCACTCATCGCTTTCTTTTCTTTTCTTTTTTAGCAACACCCCTTCTTTACCTTTCATGAATCCAAAGAAACAGATGTGGCTTCTTTTGTCAAACTCATCCTGGAAAACTGAAAAAAAATGGACTTGTACATTATTTTATTCTTTGATGGACTGGTGGGATTAAGGAGGAGGAGGTCATGGTAGGACAGCCTTCATTACAGGAAAGCCAGAGGAGAACTTAACTGGTGGCCATTTTCCTTTTATTTTATTTTTTGTAAAATCCTAATCTCCTTCCCTTGAAGGCTTTTTTAAAGGGTTCTTTGGTATTCATAGTGATATAGAATGAACTGATTAGTGAAATGAATTTTAATAAGATTGTCAACCATAAACAAAAAAATACACAAAACAATGAGTGATTTAAATGATGATATTTTAGGGCTCTCTAACCAACCTCTCGACTAGCCATACTTAATTTTCTGTCAAATCAGATTTCTTTTGTTTATGGTAATAGGTGCTACGGTAGTTATGAAGTTCGATATAGAGTTATATTTTGTCCTTACTATTATTTTAATATTTATGTTAAGCGCTTGATTTTTAATAGAATTTTGTTTTTGTTTTTATGTGAGACAGTGGACAATAATAACAGCTAAAACAGTGAAGTTACAGAAAAGAGTATTTATAGTGCTTTGTAGGAAAAGGAAGAGGAGAAGGCATGGTCCATTTATGACATGGATGACTAATTTACATTGAAATAAGAGTTTGGTTTGTATGTTACTCCAGCAATGTATGAGGAAGTCTACATCATTCCCTAGGATATGTCTGAAGATTGTTTTGGCGAGAACATCAGCAGGATGTCAAAAGAAAAAAAGAAAGAAAATGATTTGTTGGATGAGATTATTATTCCAGTGGTTTGGTTTAAAACTGCAGTTTCTATAAACAATTATATCCTTAAGATTAAGATTCTATCTCAGTATCAGGATCTGTGGGATTAACAGTGGGAGTGATGTATTTAAAAGTTAGTGGAAAATCAAAAGCAGCTTTAGATATTGGATAGTTGCTTAAATAATGATGTTTCTTTAGATCACGGGTGTCAAATTTGATCGCATCACGTGATGTACTACGTCATATCACAATGTTTTTTGCCTTTGCAGAACCGGAGTGGGTGTGATGCATCCAGCCCACAGACTGCCAGTTTGACACCCCTGTTCTAAATCATGGCCAGTCAAGGAAGAATTCTGTCCCTATTGGCTTAGTAGAGAGTTTTGTGCCTTTGAATGGAAAAAAAAGGCTTCACAAAGGAAAGTGGGACTTAGGAGGCATAGAGATCTGGGTTTCGCAAAAGGGCGGGGGGGGATATCAAGAAATGAGCAAAGTTTTACTAGTTTTACATTCTTCTGAGAACACTGAGTTTGCTTTGGACTCTCAGGTGTCCCATAGTGGTCTTTTTTTTCACCTACATGAATCTTTTTTTCCTTATTCCTTCCTATATCTTTGGCAGGTCTATGACAATTCTCCGCAGCCAGCTTGCCATGACCAACCTGCCACAGCCAACTCATCATGGCCAACTTATCATGGCCAACTCGCCACAGCCATCTCGCCACAGAATAGCTCGCTGCGGGACAAGAGTTATACTAATATCAAAGAAATGGTGGAATAGAATCGTTAAAGAAAGGATGCAAAAGGAGGAACAGAATGAAATGTGAAATTAAAATAATTTTTATTTATTTTAAATAATTAAATAGAATTGTTAAAATTGTTCCGCAACGAGCTGTCTTGCAGCAAGTTGGCCTTGGCGAGTTCGCCCACTGCAAGTTGGCTGTGCTGAGTTGGCTGCAGTGAGTTTGCCGCAGTAGGTTGGCTCTGTCTGAAAACAAAAGATAGAATAGAAATTACTTAATAAGCATTATTTCCCTCATCTAACATGAGCAACAGCAAAAAAACACTGGTAGGGCTAAAACTACTTGATTTTTCATTCAGAACTGATTGTCATAGATTTTGTTTCAACATATGGAAATGGCAATTTGTGTGTCTCTCTTGCTTCATGATACACTATTTTTTATTGGGGTTGTTTCAGAAATAAGACTGGATCTTATCTGATGAAAATAACTGCAGTTCTCCCATGATTTCCAAAGCAACTTTTTGTTCAAGAAGCATTTCTGTTTCCTCCTGACAATATTAATTCGGTTCGGACCAGTTCAGGCGAACCAGTAGTAGAAATCGTGGATGGGCCCGCCCTTCCGCCCTGGCTCTATGCTTGTCCTATTTAGGCACGTTTTTGAGGCCAGGTTCATGTGTGGAAGGTCTGCATGGTGGGCGAACCAGTGGTAACAAAATGTGAAACCCACCGCTGCTCCAAATGGAGGTTGTGGGTATAGTAGGAATGTATCCAGGGTCTTCAAGGTGTGCTGGCCAATATTTAGTAGACACCGTACACATCGGGAGAGCATCAAATTGGGGAAGAACAGTATATTAGTATTGATAAGGTGGCTTTTTGTCAGACATTTTGATCTTGCTTTCCAGCAGTCCATATTTTACAGTGTAGCTGGTCTTTTTTTGCAGAAGTCCACTGGAAGTGATTTAGAAGACGTTTAATTGCAGATAAAACACTAAAGATCCTTCCCTTTCATTGTATTTTTTCAAAAGCAAAGAATGGTTTGTAACTATTTTACATGTCTGGTTACCTTCCCTGTCCCCCCTAGTTGAGTCTTAGCTGCTGTGATTGATTGTCTTCAGCTGCAGCTAAAGCTCAGCCAGCCAGGTTTTAGAACTAATTCCAGCATCTATTCTCACTTTGGAAAAACATGTCATTTAAAACCCACTTTTGCGGTTTCCTATAAACGGATCTGACACTTGCCGTAGAGATTGTTTTGCTGCCTTTTTTTTTTCCTTCTTGGAATAGTGAAGCCCCATTGGATATTACATCCTCTTGACCTCAGAACACCTTTATCAGAGTGCTATGGTAACAGGCAGGCTGGCTTCAGGAGATCAAACTGGGCTTAATAGGCAATATTAATATTCCCATTGGTTTCCAATAGCTGGAGCATGCCAGTGATGTCTGCAGTTAAGTCTGACTGGAAAGAATAACACTACACGCCTCATGCTTTGTTTTAGGAATTAGAATGTGGTGTTTGTGAGCTCTTTTGTCAGGTCTGTCCAAATATAATTCATCTCTTGGCAGGTACACGAACCCTACCACAGTTATAGAATAAAACGTGCCTAACATCTGTATTTTCTATTCCAGGTTTAAAGCTTTGCTTGTCTTTGTTATTTAAAAGTTCTCTCATATCATGTTAGTGAGCATAATTCCCCTACAATGTTCACGGCCCTTGCAATGCAGTCTGAATTCACGTCCATTTTCTAAAGGGTGATAGGTAAAAATGGAAAAGAAATAACTGATCAGATTGTCTCCTGAAAACAGGGTAAGAAATAACGGGCTTAAATTACAGAAAAGAAGACATCGCCCATTCACATGTATGATATTTGTAGAGAAAACCAAACCCTTCATCAGCTGATGTTTTCCAAGTCTTTCAATATTTGAAAATGTTTCTGGGTTCGGCAAGGCTCTATTAGTACAATTCATCTGTTCTAGTAAATGTTAACAGAGCAGGAATCCATGGCTGCTGTGACTGATCTTTAATTTCAGCATTCTCCCTCTCTCTAAAGTTTTTTATTAGTAATACAAATTTCAGCATTCTCAGCTGTCTTAGGTTTGTTAAGTTACTTTGGAATAATTATTTTTAATGGTATGTGGATTTGGGGCACGACTATATGCACACCGATGATCTCCTGCTTTGTTTGTTTTTTTCCCCCCTCCTCTGTAAAACAGTGCTGAAAAATTTGCCACAATGGCATACATTCTAGAAACGAATATAGATGACTGTTGAAACCATTTCTAAGCAAGAAGTAGGTGGCAGAGACTGATGCATGAAGCAAAATCCTATTATTAACACCAGAACATTTTGCCATGCATGGTAGCAAGCTAATAAAACACTGCACTGGATATTTGCAATGAAGTTGTGTGTCCAACTTCGGGTTGTGTATCCTAGAAGCTTATGAAGCAGGAATGCCCATTTTCAGTATTGCTTGGAACAGTGAAGGAAAAGGGGTGGCTTTGAGGCATGCATGGATGCGCGCGCACACACACTGTGTTGCCCTCTTGTTTGAACTGAAAGGTAATTGTTGAATTCTTCTCTACAGGGTATTGCTTTTGTCATCTCATGCCACACTCTACTTGATGATTTCCTACTTTCAGATGTAGACCATGATAGCATAACTCATTCCTCCATTAAAAACAAAAGAATCTTAAGGTTTTTTTTTCCAGCCTCTTAATTACTTTGGGGTTCCTTTATTCTAAATGCTATGAATTCTTCCACTGAGGTTCCTCATCACACACAATTTGTTCGGGAAAGCAACCAATGAATTAAAGACAGCCTGGTGTGCATTTATTTAGGGAATGAAGGAAATATTTTCGTGGATTCTGATTTTCATACAGTCTCCAGGCAAACCTCAGAAAAGGCCTTAGAAATTATGTTTGTGTGATTTCCACCCCCCTCTTATAATGTGGAAAGTCTTTTGTTTTCTTTTGTTTTAAAGGAACATTTCTTTAACTAGAAAATCTATCTTTCCACTGAAGGAAATAATGTAGGGATGAGTTGCCGCATTTTATGTTTTAAACGTTGACTAATAGTTATTGGTCAATGTTTTCTTTTCAAAATAGGAAAATTAAATGCCCATTTTTATGTCACAAAACTATTTTTCTATGTCATAAAACACAGCCTAATTAACTCCAGACCCTGGAATTAATAGTCTAAAATAAAATAAGAGATAGAATAAATCCATTGAACTGTGAAGCTTCATATAATTATGAGTAACTTAATCCATGATTCCATGGGACTAAAACGATTCTTTTAATGCCATTTAATTTCTTCCTGAAATTAAAATTTTTATTCTCGAATAATGTAATATTTTCTGAACCATAACATTTGCTGTTTGTCAATGTACAAATATATCTAGTTGTTATGTGTGTGTATGTTCTGGCCCATCCATTCTGCACCTCAGTTTGAGTCAGTTGTTGATGATATTCAACCATAACGTTAAGGCCTTTTAATGTTAGTATAGACAATAGCAGATCTTGGCTAGTCTGCTGTTCACTCTTTGTGGGATTTGGAGCCTGTAAATTTGCCATTTTTGCATTTTCCCAAACAGTGGTTTCATAATGGACTTGACAGATTAGCTGAAATAGTGCATCTGATACAATTGACTGATCTACTGGTTTCTCTTATTTTTCTTTCCTAATTGTGCGTGAATTGAAAATACACTCTATCTAAATTTGTACAATTGGTATTCAAAGCTTCTCAACTCTGACCCAAACCAGGGCATCTGGTGTGTGAGAGACTCCAAATTGCCACAGGAAATGGAAAGTTTTATACAGAACTCCCAAGCATAGTTTTTAGTTACCTGTATGCAATATGTAATGGAGTGAAAGCCCACAATTTGTTCCTTATGGCTTTCTGATTTATGTAGTAAGGCATTGCTGAGTTATATGGGATAGTTTCCTCCATAGCACTGTGAAAAGAAAAAGCCAGTCTCCACTCAGTAGCATAGCATTAGCAGATAGTGGCATCATATAATACATTATATATATGATATTATATTACATGACAGCAGTGTTCCAGTATTTGAGGGGCTGCCACAAAGAGGAGGGGGTCAACTTATTTTCCAAAGCACCAGAGGGCAGGACAAGAAACAATGGATGGAAATTAATCAAGAAGAGAAGCAACCTGGAATTAAGGAGAAACTTCCTAACAGTGAGGACGATTAACAAGTGGAACAGCTTGCCTTCAGAAGTTGTGGGTGCTTCATCACTGGAGGTTTTAAAAGACCGGGCAGCCACTTGTCTGAAATGGTATAGGGTCTCTTGCTTGAGCAGGGGGTTGGACTAGAAGACCTCCAAGGTCCCTTCCAGCTCTATTCTGATTGATTGATACAACAATTTTTTCATAAACATCTGGCTTTGTTTCAAGGATGTGTTGAGAAGGCCAACACAGCTATCATCACCATCCTTGAGTTTTTGCTAGTCAATATACAGTGGCAATATTTAGTTACAGAAAGACGAGGATTTGATGTATCCTGGTTTAATCAGAAAGTAATAGTTGACTGTCACAATTCCTAGTTTCTGACTCTGCCATACTAAAAGAGCACCCATACTAGATTTCTGACATGACAGACAGTGACAGAGCTAATACTGGGAGAAGGAATTTACCAAGGAACATCAATCTGCGTCCACCATTTGTTAATTAGAAAATTGGAAATCTGAAAATTGTCTAGGAATTGTTTTTTGCGGAATGTATCAAATTTGTTTTTTATTGCATGGGAGAAAGATCATTTCCAATTTGTAGGAAAATGGTTGAATGCAATATCTATTCTGGGTTAATATCAGTAATACTTCAATATCAGTATGTTTTAAATTGAGCATGATAATTCATCTAAACAACAGGCAATTTAGTATAGGGGTTAAGGCACCAGATTTCAAATTTTCAAATCTTTATTGTCAGTGCACAACGTATGTACAATGAGATTGGTTGAGCTCCCTCAGTGCACCCCCCCCCAAGACAAAACAACTCACGGTGAAGACAGTGAATCATACTAACAAAACACCCAGTCCTATTGCACCAGTGTGAACATGTTACACGTTGCGCCGGCCCTGCTATTCCATCGTACAATGTAGTTATGATGTTATTTTGCATTCAGGAGTCTGACAGACCAGATTAGAAACCTTGAATTCAAGTTTCATCTTAGGTATAAAGCCAATTCGTTAATGGACAGTCACTCTTTCTCAGTCACAAAGTAAGACGGCAATGGCAAAGCACTTTTGAAAAACCTTTCCAAAAAGACTGCAGAGGACTAGTCTGGGCCATCTCCATGTGTCAACACTTTACTTGAAGACACACACATATACAAAGACAATTTACGTGTCTGTAAAGCACTTTTCCCAAGGCTGTCATAACTTCTAATATTTATTAAGCAACTGTGGACTGTAAAGGATTGTGTTGTGGTCCGCCAGCAGCTTGCGGAACTGGCAGCGGAGTCAGTGAGGAGGCTGGGGAGGCACATGGGCCAGTCCTTGAGTCTGGAATCTGGAGAAGGCTCAGACGAGGGCTCTGCCTCGGAGGTAGAGTTGGGGCCAGGGCCATCTGGGAGTTATGCGCGGACTCCGGAGCCTCCAGAGTCGGACATCAGAGAGGCAGAGGAATAGGGGGAGCATGTTCCTAGTGCGCGCATGCGCAGAGCTGCCAGAAGGCAAGAACAATTAAAACAGGCCTGGAGATGATTGGCTCCTCCCATGAGGCTTAAAAGAGGAACAAAGACACGCAGACCCTTTGCAGGAAAGCAACATTGTTAATTCTGTTCCCAGTCGGCATCTCTGTTTGATTCTGGAATCCGTGTGGCTTTGCCAAGTAGGTCTTTGGCAGAGTGTCAAGGGAATAAAGGTTGATGATTATCCTGAAGGACTTCTCTTTTTGCAATTAATTGGGACACAGCTGTGAATGAACGTAATTCATAGCTCTTGCAATAAAAGAGTTTTTTGGGACTACTCGTGTATTTTAATGACTCAGGAAACCTAGATCACAACAGACATTATGTTTTCACCACCCACTCTATACACACACACACATGTATATGTTTATGTATTATATTTTAGTCTCTTAATAATTGTTTCATACTGTACAGTTTTCACCTTTTCCCCCCTCCATTATCCTATTTTTGGAAGGAGGTAAACCAGGTTCAGTCAGTTTTAATTTTGCTTCTCCATTCTTTGAGTAAGACAACCATTGAATCAGCATGCAGCCTGAAACAGAAAATAAAGGCTTAGCATAGTTTGTGGATAGGCAATAAAATTTTATTAGCCAGGAAAAAAACCTCTTTGACTAGACTCTTATACTACTTTAAAGACCAACACCAGCTGATAAATGTTAGTCAATGGTGGAAACACATAAATTAGTGCAATTCATCACCATATTATTTCCTACAGTGGAAAGACGGGTTTTCTGGTTAATGAAATGTTCCTTAAAAAAGAAGAGATTCCACATTATAATGAAAATATTGTGCAAATTTCAGAATACATTTACAGAGATGAAGTTCTACAAATTACAATTCACCCAATTTGCATTTCTTCACTGCATAATTGCAATGACCATAGTAGAGCTGTAAATGGAGAAAGATCATGTGATGATGGCACATGTCCAGCAGTTTAAAACCCAGTAGAAATGTAAGAAGGTCAAAAAGGTAAATAATAAAATAGAAAAGTTGAGCCAACCAAATATTATGTACAGCTGTTCTGTATACAGTTGAGCCAACCAAATATTACATACAGCTGTGGATGCCCTTATGGCTCCCGAGCCATAAAACCATGAGGAAATGTTAAGTCTGAAAGAAGATTGGGTACTTCCAAAATGCCAAAATATACAGGTATTTATTATTTATTGGTTCGATTTATATGCCGCCCTTCTCCGGAGACTCAGGGCGGCTTACAATATGTTAAGCAATAGCCTTCATACTTTTGTATATACCTGCTTAGTAGGGCTTTTGCCCCCCCCCCCCAAGCAGTGTTCTTTTTTGTACAAAGTCAGCTTATTGCCCCCACAATCCGGGTCCTCATTTTACCTACCTCAGAAGGATGGAAGGGTGAGTCAACCTTGAGCCTGGTGAGATTTGAACTCGCAGTAATTGCAGGCAGCTGGCAGCTAAGTACTACTTAACAGCACTTTAGTCCGCTGCACCACCAAGGCTCCATATGGGCCCTTTGCAGGAAAGCAATATTGTTAATTCTGTTCCCAGTCAGCATCTCTGTTTGATTCTGGAATCCGTGTGGCTTTGCCAAGTAGGTCTTTGGCAGAGTGTCAAGGGAGATAAAGGTTGGTGATTATCCTGAAGAACTTCTCCCAAAGGACTTTCTGCAATTAATTGGGACTCAGTTATGAATGAACATAGTCCTTGACTTATAACAGTTCATTTAGTGACCATTCAAAGTTAACTTTAAAAAGTGACTTATGGCCATTTTTCACACTTAGCAACCATTGTAGCATTCCCCATGATCAAAATTCAGATGTTTGGCAATTGGCTCATATTTATGACGGTTGCAGCTACCCGGGGGACATGATCAGCTTTTGCGGCCTTCTGATAAGCAAAGTCAATGGGGAAGCTAGACTCGCCTAACAACCATGTTACTAACTTAACAAATGCAATGATTCAGTTAACAACGGTGGCAAGAAAAGTCGTAAATGGGGTAAACTTTCTTAACAAATGTTTCACTTAGCAACAGAAATTTTGAACTCTATCATGGTCACAACTCGAGGACTACCTGTATTGCTAGCTGCAGATTCAATCTCTAGGGTTTAACATCATTACGGATTAGAATTTTTTTGCCATTCAGCCTTGTGGACTGATAGTTTAAGAAGCATTCCAACTTGATCATCGCCTGGAGATAGCATAAGACAAAAGTTAGCAGTTTATCCAATCAGTTCTTTTACCAAACAGAATAAAATGCATTAATATATATTAGTGGAGCTAGACTCCCTGGGCAGAAGTTAAGTTTCAAACAGAGATTACTAGACAAGAACAACATTTTGGACAAACCTGTCTTAAGCTACAATGTGGCTTTGAGATGAAATTGGGGGTTGATGGTTCTGTCTGAACTCAGAATAAAAGTTGAGCCAGGAACAGCCTTGCATTGTAGCAAGCACATCTCCTTTTTAGGAAAAACAATTCCTGTATAATACTTGTAATTTTCTAAATTGTCTGCAGCACGCTTCAATTCTGCACTCTTTTCATAAGGCATAGAGTACAACCCCCAGACATTCATTTTACCTGCTCATTGATGTTGGCTTGGATGTTCCAGTTACTAATTTTGGGGGGCTTTTGGCAAAGAGCAAACTTTATCATCTGGTAATTAAACGAGGTGATTGTCAGTACTGTCCTTAGAAGGAGCCCTCCTGAGGCAATCTGGGATTTTTGATAAAATCACCACGACATGCGTATAAAGCAGAGGTGGGATTCACTTACCTTCCCTACCGGTTCTCAAACGTGAGCTCGCTTTACTTGCATGTCCACCTCTGCGCATGCGCGGTAGTCCCGCATTACATCCAGATGGATGGGCGGAGCCTGCCGCAGTCGCCACTACCGGTTCATGCAATCCGGAGAGAACCAGCTGAATTCCACCACTGGTATAAAGTAATTTTGGGTACCTTTGTCCAACTAAGTTTTGCGAGCTGCTGATTAATACAGAATTGCAAAGGATCAGGAAACAGCTATGCTTGACCCTGACCGAGTTAGAATACAATTTGTAAAACCCCCTTCTCAATGTGGCACTAAGTATGGAGTTACAAATGGAACAGAAGTACTATGTTGTGGGCAGCCACTGACAAATTTGCATTCATGTGCAACCTATAAATGCAGTATGAAGGAAGCCTTAAACTTTTCCTGGAAGATTCTGCTAGAAATAAAAGAGTCCAAGGTATATTTAAAATCAACAAATGCTGCATGTAGAGATACTTCGGATTTACCTTTTTCTACCCCGTGGTATAGAACTAGGATTTGATGATTATTGATGATAATGCTGTCTAGTTTGGTAATGAAACATCGGCAAGAAAACTATGAAGCTCAGAGAGCACCAAGGACCCCACAATTCAAACTTGAACCACAAATATTCTCTTCTATTGGAACCAGGGTTTGTTATCCTATTCTAAAGGCTGCTTGCTTCTCAGACAGAATATTCTCCTACTGTAGAATTGCCATACAGATGTATAATTTATTCATGATACTTAAAAGGGCTTTGGGATGACAGTTTGATATATCGATCCTTTCTGAGAAAATGCCATCTTCTAATCAACCCTGAATCTTTTATCTGTGAGACGAAAAAAAAAAAAATTCAAGACAGGAATCCACCACTTGGGATCTACCTCAAGTTCATCTTGGACATGGTCACCTCCTCGGTCATTGCCAGTTTTCAGTGGTTCTTTCATATTTTTAAATCTATTGAGTATGAGACAAAGCCTCAGGTAATGGATGAAGAACAGAGTTAATAGGAACCAAAAAAACTCCCCGGGTGGAATCTGACATGTAGAACCAGGTGGACCTGTATCAAGACAATGTGTTAATACAATACATTAGAAAACATTTGAATTCCTTGATTGTTAACAAGTGGTCTTTGAAGTTTCATCTTTTTGAACTTCAAAGGGATTTTTGAATGTTGTGTGCTTCCCAGGAGAACTTATGAACCAGTTACCAGGAGACCTTATCAGACTTTTTTTTTAAAATTTGATTTATATGCCGCCCTTCTTAGGGCGGCTTACAATGCGTTAAGCAATAGCCTTCATACTTTTGTGTATTTATACAAAGTCAGCTTATTGCCCCCACAAACTGGGTCCTCATTTAACCTACCTTAGAAAGGATGGAAGGCTGAGTCAACCTTGAGCCTGGTGAGATTCGAACTTACAATAATTGCAGACAGCTGGTGTTGATCACTATGCTTTTAGTCTGCTGAGCTAAACCAGGCTCCTTACCACAAGACTTCTTGCTTGTGGTAAGATCTTGTTTGGCTTCTGTACACTCTTGGTTGAACCAGGTTATAGAGATGAATATTTGGTAGGGCTCCTGTCTTGCTTTGCATTCTTTTTATTGGTTAGACATCCTACAGCCTTAACATGACTTAACCACGATGATCAGAAATAAGATTTCTTGAATCATTCTGCCAAACAGATGCATGGGTTGTCTAGAGATTAGTAGAGATGAGTGTTTCTGTGGTAGCTCTGTCCATATGTTCATTCCACTTGATCAAAAGCAATGTCTCAGTAGTATAAATGAAGCTCTGTCTCAATACAAGTAGGGGATTATTCTTTAAAAAATGTTTTACATTTTTCACAAGTACAAAATAAATTTTTAAAAATCTGTGTATAACAAAAATGATTACAGGTAGCCCTTGGCTTACAACCCACATTTGAAGCCAAAATTTCTGTTGCTGAGCAACACAGTTGTTAAGTGAATTTTGCCCCATTTTACTACTTTCTTGCCACATTGGTTAAGTGAACCACTGGAGTTGTTAAGTTAGTGACATGGCTGTGAAGTGAATCTGGCTTCCCCATTGACTTTGTTTGTCAAAAGGTCACAAAGGTCACTCCTGGGACATTGCAATCATCATCAATATATGCCAGTTGCCAATCCTCCAAATTTTGATCGTGTGACCATGGGGAATGCTGCAATGGTCATAAGTGTGAAAAATGGTCATCAGTCCCTTTTTCAATGCTTGTTGAAATTTCAAAGTCACTAAACCAAGTCAAGGACTACCTGCATTGAGCTTTTGAGTGTTCTGTAGAGGATTTGACATTTAGCATAGTTCCTATAAGAGCCCAAATCCCATTCTCTCTCACCTTTTCTTGATACCTTTTTCATATTCCACTTGGGAACTATAAGAAAGAGAAAGGAGATTGGTCCTTCCATAGTATTCCTGATAAACATCAACAAATTATTTTGTTAAAAGAAGAGGAGGTGGAGGAGCAGCCTCTTTCATCTCTCTCTCTCTCTCCCCCTCTCTTTCTCTCTCTCTCTCTCTCTCCTCCTCTTCCTCCATCCCTCCCCCCTTTCTCTCTCTCACACACACACTCACACATCTTAGGACAGGAAGGCAATGAAGGAGCAATATTCTTTGGAAAAAGACTGGTCCATTTATTTTAATCTGCCCTTTCCACTTTTTCTGCTTTCCAAGATATTAAGAAATATTTCTCTTGTCAAGATAATTACAATTTCCATAGATTCTCATCTCATTCTCTTAGAACATTGGTGCCTGCTCACTAGAAAAAAAAATCGTCTGGAGCTATTCCCATTGACTTCCTAATGTAAATGGGATATTTAAAAAAAGAAACAAACCACTTTTCTAAGTGTTGGAACTCTGGTAATATGTGCCCTTAACTAACAAAATGAGTGGCTTGCCTATATTTGTTTGTCTATTTTTGTTTGTTGTGTTGTATATCATTCTGCAAACACAATGGGAAGTTTTCTTTCAATGTATGTATAACTTTTCATCCCGAACAGTTATTTTTTTATTTTACCTCTTAATTTTATTTTTCCTTCTGTTTTCTTTCAACTTGTTCTTGTTTCTCTTTTAAGTTATCAACAGTACCTTGTTCAAATTTTGTTCCTCAATCTCAGTTCCCTTGGAGTATTTTTTTTTCTTTCTTTTCTTTTCTTCTTCTTTTTTTGGAAAACTCCTATTTTCTTCTAGTATCTTTAGTTTTGCTCCTGAGTTTGAATATTTTCAGAACCCTCTCTGAAGGCTACGTATTAGTACTTGCCTTCTGGATTTGCTGAAATTGTTATCTTACCTGGATTTCTGGGTGCAATTCACTGCTGAAGCCTAATAGGGAAAGAAAAAAGAAAAAGATATTGGTGACATTCAAACATCGTACTTTAAGTTTATATTTATGATGTTAGCAATCTGAAAATCATTGTCAGAGTAATTTAATTAAAAAAAAACAAACTCCATGCAATTGAAATATATTCACTACAAGCAGAAAGCCTTTAAAAACTGCAGATAACCAAATATCATTAGTATCTTGGTGGCATACCCATTAAGTCCCAGTTATTTGTCTCACAAAGGATGATTGCATCTCATTCATATTTCATCTGAAAATGTCCTGGAGGTCATTGAAACAGATCTAAGTGCACCTTCTGGTGGAACGCAGCCTGTCACACCTGGAGTCACAAACCTGAAGTTGGGGGGGGGGAAACCACTTCTGCCATTGGCAGGATGGCAAACAGATGGTCTTTTTGATGAAGCAAACATCAGGGTCCTAAATGCTTTCCCATTTTTGTCATAGTTGTAGATTAATTCCTTCCATTTTTCCTTCTGGAAAGGCCAAGATTATTTAAATTATTAAATTGTGGTGATCACAAAAAGTTTATGAGTTTACACAGCCAGATTTGAGGTCTCTGAATAAAGCAAGTTGTAAAAGTCAGTACTGGCAGACTGAAAAGATTGGTTCATACACAAACTCATGAATCTTGCACATGGAATTGATTTTCAGTGAGGAGCCCCATTTCACATTGTTCTTGTAAAGATGTTCATTGTTGAATGAGTGCACATTTATCTTAAATGTCTCAAAGGTGCTTTTGCTTCTCATCCAAGAAGCTGCGAAATGTCTTCAAAGAAAAACCAGAAAGTCCAGTTGCCTCTTGAAAAAAGCGCCTTCGGGACAACCATGACCTGGATGATTGAGAAGCTCCATAGTTATTTATTTTAAATGTGTGCAGAAACTATCACAGTAACACATACACCTGTTACACACTTTTCTTGTATAGATGTTCATTGTTGAATGAGTGCACATTTATCTTAAATGTCATAAAGGTGCTTTTTCAAGGGGCAACTGGACTTTCTGGTTTGTCTTTAAAGACGTTTCGCTTCTCATCCAAGAAGCTTCTTCAGCTTCTTGGATGAGAAGCGAAATGTCTTCAAAGAGAAACCAAAAAGTCCAGTTGCCTCTTGAAAAAAGCACCTTCAGGACAACCATGACCTGGATGATTGAGAAGCTCCATAGATATTTATCTTAAATGTGTGCAGAAATCATCACAAGTGACACGTATATCTCCTATCATAATTTCAAGTGAAAAACTTCGATAGTAATATTCATCTTTATATGCTGATCAGCCCCACAACTTTAGTTACTTTTGGAAGATCTTGGCTTATTAAGCTGGGACAGAGCTCATTTGCTGACCTTATATTCCCCTCTTTGTACAAGCAATAGAAGAAGTCAGGAAGCTGGAATTAATCCCAGTTTTCATTTATAGGTCAACTGGGAACTATAGCTATGGGCTCCAGAAAAGCAGAACTCCTAGGATAACTTTCCTAAGATAACATCTAAGACAATGTTCATTATCCAAATCTTGGTTTATTTGCAAGTCCATCTTGGGCTTATAAATTCAAAGTGGAATAATAAATAATGTTTCAACTACAGAAAATTCAGTTCTAGGAATGAACAATAGTTCTAAAGAAGCAGCTGCATTCTAGTAGAGAAAAGCTTCCCTGAAGGTCCCGACAAATAAATAATTCCAAAATATCATCTTTTCTTTTTTCTTTTGCAATGATCCAGACTTTTTCAAAAGCTATGTTTCTACAAAGGTTTGCTTTCAGTGTCTTTGGGGACTTTGGACTATGAGAACTGTACTCCAAATACTTAGTAATTTTGTGGCTCTTATACAATTACTTTAAATCTAGCCCTCATTGAATTATGCAACAACTGTTGACACTTCAATTTATACAAATTATATAACTATGCGTTAACTGGAATGTCCAAATAATAAATATGTGATGTAAAATGATACGGCTGTTTGAAGTTTAGTAGAATCCCTAGGAATTATACCAATTAGGGATTCAGCCTTTTCTCTAATATGTATGCACTATGGCCGTGATGGCGAACCTATGGCACGGGTGCCACAGGTGGCACATGGAGCCATATTGGTGGGCACGCGAGTGTTGCCCTAGCTCAGCTCCAGCGCGCATGTGCGCACCAGCCAACTGATTTTCAAGCCTTCCGGTCCCACCGGAAGTCGGGAAACTGGCTGTTTCCGGCCTCCGGAAGGCCTCCAGGTGGAATGGGGAACGTTGTTTTTGCCCTCCCCAGGCTCCTAGAAAGCCTCTGGAGCCTGGGGAGGGGGGAAAACGGGCCAAACAGGCCCACCATGCCATCGCATGCCAAAAGCAGGGGGAAGTGTGTGTGTGTGGGGGGGTCACGTGCGCATGTGTGGGAGGGTGGGGCGCATTGAATTATGGATGTGGGCACACGCACCCGCAACCCCCCCACTCCCCCCGCTTTTGGCACGCGACGGCAAAAAGGTTAGCCATCACTGCACTATGGCAACTAATATATATGTGAATATGTGTGTGTATTAAAAGAATACAAAAATGCCACTCCTAAAAGACAAATGACTAAACAAAAACCAATAGCACAAAAAAGAAACTTTTTTCTAATACATGAGTTTTGAACCTGTATACTGAATTTTGAGCTAGCCTACCTGTTTTGTAAATTTTAAAAAAAAAGAACATAAAAGAAGCACCAAATTTTAGAGAAGCACATTCTCAATGACTGACTATAATTTTAAGAGAACAACAGAACAAAATTAACAGTTGGAAAGTACCTCAGAGGTCTTCTAGTCCAACCCCCTGCTCAAGAGGGGACCCTATGCCATTTTAACATGGTTATCCAATCTCTTCTTTAAAATCTCCGGTGTTAGAGAACCTACAACTTCTGAAGGCAGGCTGTTGCACTAATTAATTGTTCTCACTGTCAGGAAATTTCTCCTTAGTTCTAAGTTGATGCTCTCCTTTCCATTCGTTACTTCAGGTTCTGCTTTCAGGTGCTTTGGAAAATAGGTTGACCCTTTCTTCTTTATGGAAGCCCTTAGCTATTGAAACACTGCAATCATGTCACTGCTTGTCTTTCTTTCAGATTAGTTGTGTTAAGACCAAGCCATTACTTGGTCTTAATGATCATGTTCTCTCTCTTCTACCTCTATTTCTAATAGAAAACGTTGTTCCAGATTTAGATATGCAAAGAATTAACTGCCCTTTGCATCATCTCATTTGAGCAATCCAATTGGAGGAGATGCCTTGGTTCAAGAAAGTTAAGATTTTGTGACTGAAGCCTTCTGATTGAGACCAAGCTGCGCTGAATCTGCAGTAATAGACAATCAATCAATCATTTTTTATTATGGTCACAGACCAGCATTCTGAATCTCCAGTAATAGATATTAATAGGTCTCTCAACAATCAGAGCTCACTTTTTGACTTCTGATGCCCATGAGTTGACCTGAATAAGTCCATCACTCAAAATAAAGTAATCAGTTATAAGGTTTACATCAGGAAAGTGTTACGTGCATCCTTCCAAAATACTGAGGTCGCAGCATAGAAATGTGATATTTAAATGATCAAATTCTGATACAAAAAAAAAAAATCAGTTTCTTCTCAATGTTTGGGAATAATAAAAGTAAACATAGGAGTGGCTTCCCTCTGTGAGATTTGCTTCCATCCCCATACCAAACCCCACAAACTCTCAAACATATGGGGAGTCTTTTGCAGATCCAACAGGGTAATAAATAGTATGTTTTCATTTATATTCCTTCTGGTGATGTCATTGCTTCATCAGAGGGCTTCCTGCAGCCCCAGACCCCTGAAAAGTTGCCCATCACTGTATAAATAGTATCCAATATCTCAGAATAACTGTATATAGTCAGGGACCTCTGTGGGTTTTTTCTATAAATGAGACAGTATAGCATTGTGAAGGTCTGGGAGTATTTCTTACAAAGTTTGGCTGGAGTTTCCAAACATAGTTTTACACAATCATACCGTAGATCAGGTTCTGAACCCCGCATGCTCAAAACAAGTGGAAATCTACTACTTAGAAAGATTTAGATTTTTTTTTTCAATAGAAAAACCACAATCAAACATGAGGGCTTGCAAAGTTCCACAAGGGTTTGGAAACATCTCTCAACTTTAAAGCATCTCTGGAAATATCAAACAAGATCAGGCATCAATTGGAGATTTCCAGTTTTTTGTGGCTTTGGCTAGGCTGGGAGTAGAAAGAATTACGTTTTTTAAAACTTTTTTTTTTTTTTTGCTTCTGTTTGGGTTTTTGGGTGTGTGCACACACACACAAACACTCACACAAGCACTCTCTGGAACTTTGCTTGGCTGAAGATTTCTTTTGAGTTAACAGTTACTGGGGTCTGATCATCTTCCAATATCTATTGTTGCTGTTTCTCTTCAGCTTTCTTTTCATGTAAAAGAGAGTCTGGTATGAAACGGCGTACTTGGCCAAATTCTATAGTTCTGAAAGGTCTTTAGTGATGTACTACTCTGCCTCATAATATTGGCTGTTTTTACAGTTCCACCCTCTCCATCTACTAAATTCACCAATATCAAATAGCCAACAATTGCCTGAAGGTTACATAAAGCAGAATGAAGAGCAATTTATATCTGTGTGTCTCTTTGTGATCTATTGGGGAAGGCCTCAAGAACTTCTGGATTCCTCTTATTTAAAGATAACTGATGGGGAAATGTCTATAGGGAATCTCAGTCATCCAGGTCATGGTGCTTTTTCAAGAGGCCACTGGACTTTCTGGTTTTTCTTTGAAGACATTTTGCTTCTCATTGAAGAAGCTTCTTCAGTTCTGACTGGATGGTGGGGAATGGAAGGATTGATACTCCTTGCAGACAGCTGCATTCTCTTAGTGAGTAGTTGAGGCCACCCGGAAGTTTATCTGTGTCATCAGGGTCACCTGAGTAGTGCAGTTGGGTGTGGAGTCTTCTTGGCACTGTTAAAAGGACTGGATGATGTTGCATCCCTCCCCCTCTGTTGAGAGAGGGCTGTTCAATTTTGACATAGATGGCAGTGAACCATGTGCAGATCTGTACATTGGGGAAACAAAACAACCACTTCATAAACACACGGCACAACATAGGAGAACAAACCCATCAGGACAAGATTCAGCAGTCCATCTGCATTTAAAAGACAATGGCCACTCACAGCAAAGTCCACATTTTGGACAGAGAAAAACCAGAAAGTCAAAGAAAAAACAGGAAGTCCAGTTGCCTCTTCAAAAACTTACCTAACTGTAAGTACAGATAAGTCCTCAACTTGCAATTGTAAATACAGGTAGTCCTCGACTTGCAACCACAACTAAGCCCCATATTTTTGTTGTTAAGCGAGACAGTTGTTAAATGAGTTTTGTCCTATTTTATGAATTTTCATTCCATAGTTGTTAAGTGAATCACTGCACTTGTTACTAATACAGTTGTTAAGTCAATCTGGCTTCCCCATTGATTTTGTTGATCAGAAGGTCACAAAAAATGATCACATGACCCTGGGACACTTCAACTACCATAAATACAAGCCAGGGGTGAAATTTACTTACCTTCCCTACTGGTTTGCAAATTTGTGCGCGCTGCAAAGCCGTCGTTCATGCATGCGCAAAGCCTTCTGCTTTGGGCATGATTAAGCCTGCTTAAGAGGCTTTAAATCATCACAAAAAAGTGATGTCATGATGTCCATGTGGGTGGGCGGAGCCTCCCGCAACCGCCGCTACCGGTTCGCTCAATCCAGATGGAACCGGCTGAATTTCAGCCCTGATACAAGCCAGTTACCAAGCATGCAAATTTTGATCACATGACCATGGGGATGCTGCAACAGTTGTAAGTGTGAAAAACAGTCATAAGACACTGTTTTCAGTGCTGTTGTAAATTCGAACAGTCACTAAATGAATGGTTGTAAGTTGAAGACTACCTGTATCTCTGGCTGCCACACAGCCTTTAGTGAACATATCCAATGCCTGCTGCATTTAAGTGCTCAGCTGGGTTGCCTAGCAGGAAATGAAGCTTTAGCTTCCGCTCTGATAGTCAGTGATTGCAGTATAAAGATACATTTTCAAAAACATTTTAGATGCAACCCTCTAATTATCAGGGTTGATAGAATTCTCCCCCCATCTCCACAACATTTGATCTAAGGACACACAAACTGCCTCTTGGATCAGAACAAGGAACTATGTAGAGCAATATCCTGGTGAGCCAGATAGCCTTGGCGAGCTGGAAGAAGAATAACAACGGATAATGAGATGAATATAATGGAACAACTGTGAGCCAAGCAATCAGCGTGTGTGAGAGAAATCCAAAAGGATATTTAAAAACAAAAAACAAAACCCTTGCTGCTTGAAATGATTTCTTCTAAAGTAGTTCGGTTGAAAGGAACCTCTGGTCCAGAGGTGGGTTTCAGCAGGTTCTGAGCAGTTCTGGAGAACCGGTAGCAGAAATTTTGAGTAGTTCGGAGAACCGGTAGTAAAAATTCTGACTGGCCCCACCCCCATCTATTCTCTGCCACCCAAATCCCAGCTGATCGGGAGGAAATGGGGATTTTGCAGTAACCTTCCCCTGGAGTGGGGAGGGAATGGAGATATTACAGTATCCTTCCCCTGCCACGCCCACCAAGCCACACCCACCAAGCCATGCCATGCCCACCAAGCCACACCCACCGAACCGGTAGTAAAAAAATTTGAGACCCACCACTGCTCTGGTCGGATGCTTGAACATACGGAGAAGCCTGCACGATCAGCAAAATGTGAAGCAGACAGTAGGACCGGATCAATGGATCCACTGTCTTCCTCCATCTTGCTCTCTACATTAAAGGATGAGTATCTGAAAGGAAAGGCTGCTTTGTCGTTTTCCAGCCCAGCTTATATTGCAGTGATGTTTCTCGCAGGATGGAACTTCCTACTGCAAAATTTACTCCTGTATTATGTGGAGCAGACATGGCTGAGCAAGAGGAATAGAGCAGGAGGTTTGGATGGTAGGGGGCGATCCAGCCTCCCTTCATTAAGTTCTCGTAGTTTGGAGAGTAGACACCCAAACAGAGTTGGTGTTAGCAACTTACCTGCTTGTGGACTTGAAGCAAGTATGAACAAAAGGGAAACGTGGGAATAATACAAGCAGTCCTTGACTTATGAGCACAATTGAGCCTCACATTTTTGTTGCTAAGCAAGGCAGTTGTTAAGTGAGTTGTGTCCCATTTTACACCCTTTGTTGTTATGTGAATCATACGTTCATTAAGCGAATCTGACTTTCCCCCATTGACTGTGCTTGGCAGAAGCTGGCTGGGAAGGTTCCAAAATGGTGATCACATGACATCCCGCCCCCAACACAGGACAACCGTCAAAATACATGCCAGTTGCCAAGCAACTAAATTTTGACCACATGACCATGGGGATATAAGTAGGAGAATTGGTCCTAAGTCACTTTTTTGAATGCCGTTGTCATTTTGAACAGTCACTAAATGAATGGTGGTAAATTGAGGACTACTAGTATTATGTATCTGCTTTGATTTTTTTTTTGCCTCCAATGGATGAGCCTTCTTTTGTATTGTGGGGGGCAGGCGGGGAAGCTTTAAGGGGCAATAAGGGAAGCCATGCCTATGCTTAATGCACTCATTTGAAGGCACTCACCCTGAAAGTGCCTTCAAAATGGACCCTGTCTCCTTCACTTTCAGATTATGAGCCTCAACCTGCCACCAAAGTGTGCTGGCACCATCCAATCGACAAAAATTGTCCATCCCTGATTCACAAGATCACTGTCTATTACAGGAAGGGAAAGTTTGTTCCTCTTCTGTGTCATCTTGGAGGACTGGGAGACCTCCAAAGTTCCTTCCCATTCTGTTATCTTCCATTCTCTTCTGAGAATTCTTTCCACCCCTCTAAAGTCCCGTTGGGTGGTTTTTAATTTTGAAGTGAGGTAAAAGCTTTTCTCTTTGCCTGATTTCACATTCCTAGAGCATCATGGGAAAATTCTGCTTCTACAACAGAAGGCAAGATGCATTTAGAAGTCTCATCTGATGAGACATGTTTCAAAGTGCGGTTTGTTTTTTTTTCCATAGCTGTAAGTAATAGAGCAAATCTGTTCGAATCAACTCTGCCACAATGCCAGAAGTAATAAAATCTGAATATCTTGATGCCTGTACTTTATTTCACATTAGATTATTTTTAAAAACCTAATGAATCGTTTTATGGCAAAAGAAAACCTGATTAAAGAATGAGGTTAAGCCACGGGCCTAAAAGAGCACAAATCCAAATACTTATATTCCTTGAAAAACTTCATAGAAAAGAGGAGGAAAGTATGGCTTTCCTGGAAGTCATTTTCCATTGTTGAACTATTCTTAAAATTTATGCTTGCCCAAGGTTTAACCCAATTCTTCCATTTTATAATGTTAACATTTTTAAAAATCTGGTACAGCTTCTTTCAACCTGATGCCCTCCAGATGTGTTGATTTAGAAATCAAGACCGGGGAGCCTAAAAGTTGTAGATACAGGGACAAAGTTGAGGAATGAGTGAGTTGAGACCAATTGAGATAGATAGATAGATAGATAGAAAGATAGATAGATGATAGATAGATAGATAGATAGATAGACAGACAGACAGACAAATAGACAGACAAAGACAGCTACAGTAGATAGATGATAGATAAATAGATATAGATAGATAGAGACAGACAGACAGACAGAAAGATATAGACAGTAAATAGATGATAGACAGAGATAGATAGATAGAGATAGATAGATAGAGACAGTCAGACAGTAGATAATAGATAGATAGATAGATAGATAGATAGATAGATAGATAGATAGATAGATA
>WNWU01000020.1:9543679-9563674 GCA_012654045.1 Ptyas mucosa
ATAGAATAGAATAGAATAGAATAGAATAGAATAGAATAGAATAGAATTCTTTATTGGCCAAGTGTGATTATTATTATTTATTTATTTTTTGATTTGATTTATATGCCACCCTTCTCCGGAGACTCAGGGTGGCTTACAATGCATTAAGCAATAGTCTTCATACTTTTGTATATATTTATACAAACTCAGCTTATTGCCCTCACAATCTGGGTCCTCATTTTACCTACCTTAGAAAGGATGGAAGGCTGAGTCAACCTTGAGCCTGGTGAGATTAGAACTTGCAGTAATTGCAGGCAGCTAATGTTAATAACATGCTCTAGCCTGCTGCGCCACCAGGCTCTTTTGGACACACAAGGAATTTGTCTTGGTGCATATGCTCTCAATGTAAATAAAAGAAAAGATACATTCATCAAGAAAAGTAAAGTTCTACATTTAGGCAAGAAAAAACACACACAGATGCATAGGTATAGAATAGATAGTACCTGGCTTAATAGTAGTAACTGTGAGAGGGATACTGGAGTCCTAGTGGACAATCACTTAAATATGAAACAGAAGTATGCTGCAGCTGCCAAAAAAGCCAACACAGTTCTAGACTACATTAACAGAAGAATTGAATCAAGATCATGTGAAGTGTTAGTACCACTTTATAATGCCTTGGTAAGACCACACTTGGAATACTGCATCCAGTTTTGGTTGCCACGATGTAAAAAAGGTGTTGAGATTCTAGAAAGAGTGCAGAGGACAAAGATGATTAGGGGAATGAAGAACAGTTGCAGGAATTGTGTATGTCTAGTTTCATGAAAAGAGTGATATTTATTTATTTAATTTATTTATTTTATTGAATTTCTATACCGCCCTTCTCCCGAAGGACTCAGGGCGGTGTACAGCCAAAAATAAAACCATGACAATATAAAAATTAAAAGCAATTTAAAACAATTAAATAAATTGGCCAAAAAACTCTAATAAAACAACCCATTAAAATAGTAAAATGTTATTATTATTTAGGCCAGCCCTGCTTGTTGGAATAATAATGTTTTTAGGGCGCGACGAAAGGTACGAAGGTCGGGAATCCTACGAATCTCAGGGGGCAGCTCATTCCAGAGGGTAGGGGCTCCCACAGAGAATGCTCTCCCCCTGGGGATCGTCAGCTGACATTGCCTAGCAGACTGCACCCAGAGGAGCCCCTCTCTGTGGGAGCGTACCGGTCGATGGGAGGCTATCGGGGGCAGAAGGCGGTCTCATAAATACGATATGATAGCAGTGTTCCAATATCTAAGGGATTGCCACAAAAAAGAGGAGTCAATCTACTCTCCAAAGCACATGAAGGCAGAAGCAATGGATGGAAATTGCTAGAATTTAGGAGAACCTTTCTGACAGTTAGAACAATTAATTAGTGGAACGGCTTGCCTCCAGAAGTTATGGGTGCTCCAACACTGGAAGTTTTTAAGAAGAGATTGAACAACCACGTGTCTGAAACAGCATACAGGTTCCTGCTTGAACAAGGGGTTGGACTAGAAGACCTTCAAGGTCCCTTCCGACTCTATTATTTTTTTGTTTCTTTCTTCCTTTCTGCTGGAAGGCCATGATTGCAGATGAGGTATTATATTCCTCAGCTTTGGTAATCTTGAATAGGGCAGAGATGGTATTATTATATTAAAGTTCTAATAGTTTGTTGTAAACCTATTCTAAATCAGAGAGGGCTGGTCTAAATCATTTTAGTGTGTGACAGTGATGGCCAACCTTTTTGCCATCACGTGCCAAAAGTGGGGGGTCACCCAGGGGGGGTTGCGTGTGCGCGTGCCCACATCCATAATTCAATGCGCCTCTCCCCCTGTGCATGCATGTGCCACCCCCCTTGCTTTTGGCACGCAATGGCATGGTGGGTCCAGCAGGCCCGTTTTTTGCTTTCCCCAGGCTCCAGAGGCTTTCTAGGAGCCTGGGGAGGCCGAAAACAGCCTTCCCCACCCCCTCTGGAGGCCTTCCGGAGGCCGGAAACAGACAGTTTCCCAACTTCCAGTGGGCCCAAAAGGCCCAAAAATCAGCTGGCTGGCACACACATGCGTGCTGGAGCTGAGCTAGGGCAATGCTTGCGTGCCCACAGATTTGGCTCTGCATGCCACCTGTGGCACGCGTGCCATAGGTTCGCCATCCCGGGTGTATGATGATGAAGAAGCATTTCAATACTGACTTTACTTTCAGAAATCGCAAGTCCACTATATTCTCAGCTAGTCACTAGGCTTGTGGGTATCGTTTCAAATAATATTGAGATGTGTATATTTTGCTGTAGGGTATGGCACATGCAAGTATAAGTTATTTTGTAGGAATTTTCACTACTCCCCCCCCCCCACCTCCCAAAAGGAAGAGCCTGCAGGCTATTTAAGAATGTATGGTTATATGGGTGACCAAAACTAGTTGAGACTAACTTTCCATTTATTCCATCTTGTGGGAGACACCTGATGCAAATGGGAACTGCTAACATTTTACATTAATCAAGAGGGCAAATTGATGTTAAACATTATTGAAGCTTTGTTTGAACTCAAGCGGGGAGTTTTCCAAAAGCTTTGTAAACTGAGCCTTGCACAGTACTGTTAGGCTACGTTTTTGGCAACCCCAATGGAAATTGCAAAAGCAGATGTTAATATTTTAAGATGGATGTCTCTGCAGCAGCCACTTCATTCTCTGAAGGCAGGGGGAAAGTGTGTGGCTTTACGTTGCCTTTGGTTTTTAAGAAAGCTGCGGCATTTTTGACAAAATCAGGAGGCAAAATACACCCATTTCCTGTAGACCTTATCCTCTGACACAGCTCCTAGAGAGGGACTCTCTCAAGTTGATATATTGCTAAAACGAACACGAATTTGCTTAAAGGCAATGGGTACAGTAAGTCTCTTTAGCATTTTAATAAGAAATTTTAATGCTATTCCCTTCGAATACAAAATGTCAGTTTTAACACCCATGATGTGGAAATCAGCATTTATCGCCTATTAGTTAAGGGGCTGGGACAAGCAGCAAATGAAGTCAGCTTGTTGGAAATCTTGTTTCTACAGTATTTCCATTCATCTTCTGAGACCATCTGTCCTATTGCCCTCGAAACTTGTGGCACAACCTACCCAATACAGGTAGTCCTCGACTTATGATCACAATTGTGCACAAAATTTATGTTGCTAAATGAAACATTGTTTGAATTTTGGTCAGTGGTGGGCTGCTGCTGGTTTGGACAGGTTCGGGAGAACCAGTAGTTGCGACCTGAGGGTGGGCCAGCCCAACCAGCTCAGTCACCCTGCCCACCTGCCCTGGCGCTATGCCATCCTATTTAGCTGCATTTTTTTAAGCTGTGTGCATGCGTGCGTGCTCACATTTTCGGTGCTGGGCAAACTGGTTGTTAATTCATGTGCTGCCCACCTCTGGTTTTGGCCCATTTTATGACCTTTCCTGCCACAGTTATTAAGTGAATCATTGCAGTTGTTAGTAACATGGTTGTTAAGTGAATCTGGTTTATCCACCCGACACAAGGTTGCAAAAGGGGATCACATGACCCAGGGACACTGCAGCCATCATAAATATGAGTCAGTTGCCAAGCATCTGAATTTTGATCATATGACCAAGGGGATGCTGCAAAGGTCATAAGTGTGAAAAATGGTCATAAGTCACTTTTTTCAGTGCAGTTGTAACTTTGAACCATCACTAAATGAACTGTTGTAAGTTGAAGACTATCTGTATACACCAGTGTTGGTGAACCTTTTCGTCACCGAGTGCTGAAACGGGAGTGCAGCAGCCCGGCACGCATGTGCGCGCCGGGAAGATGATCTTCCAGTTTCTGGTGCGCATGCCTGGTTTTCCGGTTTCTGTTGGGCATGCATGCACGAAGACAAGTGGCCAGTGTGCATGTGTGCACCGGAAACTGGAAGAACATCTTCCTGGCGCATGCATGTGCACCAGCAGCTGCTCTTCTGGTTTCCGGCACTCCCATGTGCGTGAAGACCAGGTGGCTGGCGTGCTGGAACCTGGAAAAGCAATGGGTGATGGCTCGCGTGCCTGGAGAGATGGCTCTGCTTGCCACTTCCAGCATGCATGCCCTAGGTTCGCCATCACGGGCATAGACACATATAATCCATTTAGTTTATGATATGTACTTGGACGAGTGTACCTTTCTATTTTATTCATTTGATTCTAGATATTTTTTTATCCGATCTTTATTATTTTTATAAATAATTCCAAGCAGCAAATCCTTCCTCTTCTTATTTTCCCCATAACAACAACTCCTGAGATAGGTTGGGTTGAGAAAGAGAGAATGCCTGCCCAAAGTCACCCAACTGACTTACATGCTTAAGGCAGTGCTAGAACTCAAGGTCTCCCAGTTTCTGTCCTGGTGACTTAACTATTGTCAGGACTTACTCACTTTTCTTCTAGAAAATGCCCTGGTTTAATACATACATTTTGGCATGCCCTCACCTTCTGTGATTGCTAAGCATGTGCAAATTATTACATAACATTAATGTATGGATTGTTCCAAAGTTTCAAGAAGAATTGCCCAAGTAAGCAACTCTTAGTGCAAACATCAATTCCCCATTCTTCTGTATATGTGTGTAGGTTTAATAACCATGGTGGTTTGCTTCATTTTGCCTTCCAAATCTGACATATATAATTTCTGATCATGGTTAAAAAGGAACAACTCATCTGTTTCATCACCACAATAACAACAAGAGCAACAACGATTCACCTAGAGTCCATTGGTGCTACCCATAATCCATTGGGTGGTTGATAAATTTAAATTAATAACAAAAGAAATCTAGGATATTACTAATTGTAATAGGTGTCCTGTATATAATCCCCAAACAATTGAATACCACCAACATTGACAAAATCACCAGTCAATTACAAAAAGTAACATTACTTGGAGCAGCTTACATCCTGTGGTGATACCTTTAATATCATCAAAGAACAACATCTGTCTATCTCAGGTCTTTGGGAGGGATACAATAGGTGGAAAAAATGCCAAATTTAGTCTAAACATCTGGCAGACTGTGTGACTAACAACAACAACAACAACAACAACAACATAAAAAAGACAGATCGTCACTTGGAACACAACTCGCCAGATATCACAGTTGTCGAAAACCGAAACGTACAATTTATTGACATCGCGGTACCAGGAGATGCCAGAGTCGAAGAAAAAGAACTGGAAAAAAATCATAAAATGTGACGACCTGGCCATCGAAACTACACGGCTATGGATGAAACATGTAACAGTGATACCCATTGTCATCGGGGCACTTGGTATCATGTCTAAGAATTTTATAAGATACATCAACAAATTGCAGCTTCCTGCAATAACACCAGCGGAACTGCAAAAAAATGCTCTACTTGGAACATGGTACATCTTAAGAAGGTACTTGGTTGATACCTAGGATGCTGGCAGCAACCTGTATCAACCATTAGCACCAGTCAATGGTATTCATGATGCATTTTTTAATGTTCAGTTGACTGAGTTTTGTTTAATGAATAAAGTAAATAATAATAATAATAATAATAATTTATTATACACATATTCCATCCAACTCCCAGCGATCCTATCTTATAAGTTAATGCTTATGTTGCTTATGTCACTTTTTTGTGGCATTGATTTCCTTTTTAAAGGTAAATTGGTGCTGTCTTTCTCTTGCTCTCGGTCTATAAAATATCTGACACTAAAACACATCTGGAAAATCCATTTTATATTTTGTTTTACCAAAATTGGCTATCTTATTTTAAGTTTTCACTGTTATTCCACTCTTCTTGTAAGACTCAAGGAGGTCTGAGACAGAAGTGCTGATAGGGATAGTTGAATGTTACATTATTTTGTAGGACTAAACACAAACACACACATATATACATGCACTGATTATGACCCAAAGGATTTCCAGAACGCAAAATATCCCTACATTCTTCCAGTATGGGATGCAAAGCAAGTCAGAATTAAGCAGAGTAGTCCAAAATATGTAAGATGCAGAATACAAGGCTATTCATGCTCATGAAGTTTCCCCAGATGCTACTGAAAGCCATGGAAAAAAGAAGCTACCAGGTTTCCAACAATCAGCTTATTTCATCAACAAACCACAGGGAGGCAGCAAAAGATACATTTCCCCATTTCAGAAATGAGTTAAAGAGGCAAACGGAATTATTTTACAGCCTGATTCACACAGAGATTTACTGGCAGAGAAAAAGAAAATCATTTGGAACTGGCTGGAAGTCAAACACTTGTCCTCCTGTTAAAAATAAGGGGAAATATGGAAAACGGTGACCCCTTAGGTCTTCTTCCAATCTTCTCCAAGTTAGTCAAAGAACAGACACCAGCCTGTGCTCAGAAAAGAAAGTGGGGGAATTTGGAGGGTTGTACCTGTTGCTTTGTTGTTAGACAATTGGGCATCTGCCCTTTTGTCCATGCTTTCATAACCATACTCCAACCTGCGGCGCCCCAAAATGCAATACTGAAAAGTGAAGGAAGTCTTGGTGGGAAAGATTCACAAACATAAATTATCCCAAATATTGGTTTATCATTACATTTATGTTTCTCCAGCACCATAGTTCAAAGGCCTCAATTCTTTGGCTCTCAGCCTTTCTTATGGTCCAACTTTCACAGCCATACGTTGCAACTGGGAAAACCATAGCCTTGACTATACGCACTTTTGTTGGCAGGATGATGTCTCTGCTTTTTAGTATGCTGTCTAGATTTGCCATAGCTTTCCTCGCCAGGAGCAAACGTCTTTTAATTTCTTGGCTGCAGAGATCCTGAAGATGAAACTGAAATACTTTGGCCACCTAATGAGAAGGAAGGACTCACTGGAGAAGAGCCTAATGCTGGGAAAGATTGAGGACAAAAGAAGCAGGGGACGACAGAGAATGAGGTGGCTGGATGGAGTCACTGAAGCAGTAGGCGTGAGCTTAAATGGACTCCAGAGGATGGTAGAGGACAGGAAGGCCTGGAGGAATGTTGTTCATTGGGTCGTGATGGGTTGGACACGACTTTGCAACTAACAACAAGGAACTCTGGGTGGCTATTATCTTCCCCATGATAACCCCATCAGACAGACCAGATTAAGAAAGATTATCACTAACCCAAGGTCACTCAGTGAGGTCCATAATCATGGGACTTGATTACAGGTCTTCCTGGTTCCAGACCTCTGATATTACTCTGATATTACTCTGATATTACTAATTACCAATTGCTATGATCCTTCCTCAGCTTGATGTGTTTAGGTGTGCTGGATTTCTATATGCATAATTCTGGACAATTATCTCCCATCTTTTTTACCAAGAGTTTACAGAATTTACACAATTTACAGAATTCAGAATATATACGGTATATTGAACCTGCTGGGAAGGGAAGGGCCTTTAAAATACTCAGTAATAATTACTGATATCGTAAATCAAATGAAGTACACTTAGATGGCTAAAGAATAAGCTTTACTCCATGCCGTCTCTATGAAATTTTATTCATTGGGTTGGTATAACACAGGGGTGTCAAACTCAATTTCATTGAAGGCCGCATCAGGGTTGTGTTTGACCTTGGGGGGGGGGCAGGGTGTATGTGGTCAGGGTGGGCATTGTCAGCTTGACATCACTCATGTCGGGGGCACCTGTGGTGGCCCAAGTGCTCTGCCAGCAAAAACGGGCTCCTGAGCTCCGTTTTCGACTGCGACAGCCTCCTACAACCCTCTGCCAGTGAAAATGGAGCTTGGGATGGCCACACACAGCTCCGTTTTCCCTGGCAGAGGCACAGCGGGCCGGTCCTTCTGTTTCCAGGGCCCCTGGGCCTTGAGTTTGACACCCCTAGTATAACAGTTCAGGGCTCTGTAATGCATATTCAGCATGCATAGAAAGTTTGTTCCCGAATTTGGGTATCAAATATAATTAAAACAAAAACAGCAATCTCTGCAGATAATCCATAATGTAACTATTTTGCTGCTCTTATTGCATCATCAGATAACTGCCCGGCCGCCCTGTTTAGGGTGACCCGCTCCCTGCTCCACCGGGGAGCGTGGGAGGACCCCTTGGAGGGTAGAGCCGAGGATTTTGTACAGTATCTGCATGACAAAATCACTCAGATTCGGGAAAATCTGGACTCCGACTGGGTGGTCTCAGGGGAGGTGGCTGGGGCAGGTCCTGTGAATGTTATCTGGGATGAGTTTGATCCTGTGGCTCCCAATGATGTGGACAGGATTCTGGGAAGACTGAACGCAACCACATGTTTGTTGGACCTGTGTCCCTCCTGGTTAGTGCTGGCTTCCCGGGAGGTGACGCAAGGCTGGCTCCAGGGGATTATAAATGCTTCGTTGAGTGAGGGTGTCTTTCCCGCCGCCTTGAAAGAGGCGGTGGTGAGGCCTCTCCTCAAGAAGCCTTCCCTGGACCCAGCAATGTTGTCTAATTATCGTCTGGTCTCCAACCTTCGCTTTGTGGCGAAGGTTGTTGAGAGTGTGGTTGCGCGGCAGCTCCCCCAGTACTTGGATGAAACAGTATATCTGGATCCATTCCAGTCAGGCTTCAGGCCTGGGTACAGCACGGAAACGGCATTGGTCGCATTGGTAGATGATCTCTGGAGGTCTCGGGACAGAGGTTGCTCCTCTGTCCTGGTCCTATTAGATCTCTCAGTGGCTTTTGATACCATCAACCATGGTATCATTCTGCACTGGTTGGAAGAGTTGGGGGTGGGAGGCACTGTGTTGCGGTGGTTCTCCTCCTTTCTCTCTGACCGGTGGCAGTCTGTGTTGACAGGGGGGCAGAGATTGACTCTGAGGCGCCTCATTTGTGGGGTACCACAAGTGTCGGTCCTCTTGCCCTTCCTGTTCAACATTTATGTAAAGCCGCTGGGCGAGATCATCCGTGGTTTCGGGGTGCAGTATCATCAGTGTGCTGATGATACGCAGTTGTACATCTCCACCCCGGACCACCCTAACGATGCCCTTGAAGTGATGTCCCGGTGCCTGGAGGGCATACAGATCTGGATGGGGAGTAACAAGCTCAGACTCAACCCGTCCAAGACCGAGTGGCTGTGGTTTCCGATGTCCCAATATAGTCAGCTGGCGACATCGCTGACTATTGGGGCCGAATCATTGGCCCCCACGGAGAGGGCTTGCAACTTGGGTGTCCTCCTAGATTCACGGCTGTCTTTAGAAGAGCATATGATGGCCGTGACCAGGGGGATTTTTTATCAGGTTCGCCTGATTCGCGTCCCTATCTGGATCGGGACTCCCTACACACGGTCACTCATGTGCTCGTCACTTCCCGTCTGGACTACTGTAATGCTCTCTACATGGGGCTCCCCTTGAGGAGCACTCGGAGGCTCCAACGGGCACAGAGTGCGGCCGCGCGGATGGTTACAGGAGTGACATGGCGTTCCCATGTGACACCTCTCCTGCGCGAGCTGCACTGGCTCCCGGTGGTCTTCCGAGTGCGCTTCAAGGTTTTGGTTACCACCTTTAGAGCGCTCCATGGCTTAGGACCTGGCTATTTACGAGACCGCCTGCTGCCACCAGTAACCTCCCACCGGCCGGTTCGCTCTCACAGAGAGGGTCTCCTCAGGGTGCTGTCAACCAAACAATGTTGGTTGGCGACCCCCAGGGGGAGAGCCTTCTCTGTGGGGGCACCTACCATCTGGAATGAGCTCCCCCCAGAGATCCCGGAGAAGGATCCCGGACCTACGCACCTTCCGCCGTGCTCTTAAGACCTTTTTATTTAACCAGGCTGGCCTGGCCTAATTTCTCCTCTTTTAATAATTATGTAATTTTGTAATTTTAACTTGTTTTAAATTATTAGGGTTTTAAATATTACGGCCAAATTATTTAATCGGATTTTAATTGTTTTAAATTTTGTATGCATATTGTTTTACTATATGGCTGTTCACCGCCCTGAGTGCCTCGGGAGATAGGGCGGTATACAAATCAAATAAACCTCAAACCTCAAACCTCAATCCAAATTGCATCTACTTACTTTCTGATTTCTGTATTTTTACAGATTGTCTAAGTCTCAAAAGATTTTTTTAAAAAAATGCTTATTTAATACAGAAAGATACTCTTTGTAATGTCTCTTCCTTGGTTATTAAATGCATACATTGCCTACATTATCCATCTTCTGATCAGCATATTCTTTCCCATCTGATATTTTGCCAAACACGGTTTATCCAATTTAAGTTTTTGTAGCCTTAAGGATTAGAATCTGTACTTAAACATTTATATTCGAAAAATCTTGATACATATTTCCAGAATATCAAATTCTGCAGCTCAAGCCAAGTGCTGTCTTGAAATTACCTAATGCACTGGGTGTACATAACCTCTCACTGTTCTTGCTATCAGCTGCCCAGGCAACCCAATATTCCAACTGGCTATATAGAAGCTGCCACATTTTTTTTAAAATGGAAAAGTGAATTCCACTATTTATTATTATATTGGTACAATCAAGTGTTTGGAAACCTGTTGTGTTTTGGTTTCTGTTTTTTGAAATGCAAACTCTTTCATCAAATCCTTCAGGAGTAACTCCCTCTTATAAACTAGAATGTCCAGTAAACAATTAAGTTCTCTGATCATAATCTTGGTTTGGAGGTGTTGAAAAATGACTCAAGAAAAGTGCATTTGGAAGGATGAGGAAACATGAACCCTCTCTCCAGAATGATCAACACCAACATGAGCATGGAGAAAACCAATAACTCTGACCTTCTCTCTGTTAGTCAACAAGGAGAAACTGTCAGGCACAATAACTTAACCTTACTTTAGGTTGCAACATAGAAGATTTATTCATGCCTATACACAAGAATCTGGTCAACTAAACTTCAACATTAAATTGGCACCAGATAAGGGACAACGGAATTCAGGAAGGGTTGGACTTGGATTGTTTGTGACAACATAAGGATTCTAAGCTGATGACACATTTAACTCCTTCCTCCCAGCTCTACCTGTTTTTCTCCTACAAAAACTGCCCTTATACTGAAACATTAGTAGAAGGAGAACATAAGGAATGGAAGACACCCAATACAATTGCTTAGAGAGGGTGCAGAACAGAAGGAGCAGATTTCCAACTCCTGAGAAGAATCTCTTCTTGCATAATCAATATCTACAGTTTTGGCTTCTGGTGAATATTTAGACTTAAAGAAAATTGGGAGAAGTAGTCAACAAAACTATCAAGGCATGGATTACATTGGCACAAAAGAAATTGATGAGTAAATACTGCAGCACAGAAAGTCTTTGTTGATTAACAAACAGTAAGCTACCTTCATATCAACTCAAATTTAGTGCACTTGTGATCTGCTAGACACAAGAACAGTTTTTCCCCGAATGCCATCACTCTGCTAAACAAATAATTCCCTCAACACTGTCAAACTAGTTACTAAGTCTGCATCTTCTCATCATTCCTATCACCCATCCCCTCCCACTTATGACTGTATGAATGTAACCTTGTTGCTGGTATCCTTAAGATTTATATTGACTGTTTCCCTATGACTATCATTAAGTGTTGTACCTTATGATTCTTGACAAATGTATCTTTTTTTTATGTACACAAGAGCGTATGCACCAAGAGCCTGGTGACGCAGTGGACTAAGTGCTGTTAAAGTAGCACTTAAGTTGCCAGCTGCCTGCAATTACTGCAAGTTCAAATCCCACCAGGCTCAAGGTTGACTCAGCCTTCCATCCTTTCTAAGGTAGGTAAAATGAGGACCCAGCTTGTGGGGGCAATAAGCTGACTTTGTATAAATATACAAAAGTATGAAGGCTATTGCTTAACGCATTGTAAGCCGCCCTGAGTCTCCGGAGAAGGGCGGCATATAAATCAAATTTTTTAAAAAACATTCCTTGTGTGTCCAATCACACTTGGCCAATAAATAATTCTATTCTATTCTATTTTTAAATAGGGAAACATTGAAATGGAGCAAAAGGTGCCTGAAAGTACTACATAGGCTCAAACAATCACCACCTCATAAATCCGATATTTCTGTGGGCCAGTTTACTGGAAGAATTTTTCTGTTGTTGTGATAGGAGCTTAGTGAGTTTGGCCCCCTCTGAAAGATGGATAATGTAGGCAATGTATACATTTAATAGCCAAGGAAGAGACATTGGGAATAGTGTCTTTTTAAAAGAATATGCACAATGAAATACGCTGAGTAATTTTTCCATTGTCCACGATAATTCAAACTGGCACGAAAGAATTTGTAAAGCAAACATAGGCCGTCTGCTCCCAGCAAACTCACAAGGCCTGGTAGGTGGCAAATCAACAAACTTCAGGATGGCAAAAAAACCCAAAAAGAAAACCACCAATCTCGTCACCTCGTGCGCTTTGACTTATTAGAAATAACGTAACTTAAAAGAAGTGAAGTTATGGAAAAGAAGACTGGGGGGGAAAAGTCTTGTAATTGATACCCATCTCGCTGCATCGGGATTATCTGGATGTGATCTTGCCAGCTAAATAATTACCAGCATCTCTCCAGCAAGAAAACAGAACGAGCTTGTGTAATGTGGTATCCCCAGAGGAAGGATTAAAGTTTAAAACATGGGAAAGGAGAAGTCCGGCTGAAATAGCAGGCTTCAGTCATCAGTGCAGATCGTGAAGGCTGGGAAAATATTTGGAGCTGGTTTCAAACAGAGATGCCATAGATGGTAAAAGAGTTGCCAGAGCAATGAGTTTTACAAAGCAGCTAAGATGGTTGGGAAGTAGCTGTCCAAAGCTTTCCAGATTTCCAGTTGATAGCTTAGATATTACCCGAATAAACAGTTCGCAGATTTTTTTTTGAAGAGGGCTTTAAACCACGCCTAGAAGTTGGGATTTTAAGGTGGATAAATGACTTCCCTAGAGACCCTGGGAATTGCCCCCTATCCTCCCCCACCCCGGTCTTCTTAAATGGTGCTGAGTTAGCAGGCTTTGCAACTTTAATTTCCCTTCAGCAGAATAGGAATAATGGTGACTTCATGTCATCTTAAGGATAAGAAACCTTGCATAGTAGAAAAACAGTAAAGGTGTGGATCATTGTGATATTGTCAGGAAGAAAATCGACTCGTTTGACTGGTGGCGCTGGAGGAGGCTCCTGCGTATTCCTTGGGCAGCAAAGGTGACTAGCAAGCACGTACTGGGGCACATAACAGCAGGCGTGTCACTAGAAGGAAAAAATCACAAAACTGTGTCTCACTTATTTGGGCCATTTCATGTGGGAGAATTCACTGGGGAAAGCAATTAAAGAGTTAGCGGTAAAAAGAAACCAGGCCGGCAAAGAACACAATGGCGGGTTACTATTAAAGCTGACATCAGCCAGAGCATAGAACACCTCAAAGAAATAATGCAAGATCAGAAGATGTGGAGAAATCTTGCCAAGAGTCGGACATGACTGAATGGATAACATCGTCATCAGTTGTGATAAAGCCATGGTTGGCGTATAGTGTTTGTTACATACAGTGACAACGGTGTAGAGAAACCTGTCAGGGTTTGGAACTCTTTCTTTCCTCCAACCTTCTGAATTCCTTGCAGTTCCTTTGCATAGTGCTAAGGTGGAAATGGCTAAGGGAATGGCTCTGAAGGAAAATAGCAAAGACACCTTTTCTTCTTTGGCCCATGCTTCCTTGGTAGAGTAGTCCTTATCTGGATTTCGGTGTGTGCTTGGTGAACTTTCCATGTAAAAATCTAGTTTATATTTAATTACAATATGCAGATAAGAAAAATATTATATATTAGTTATAATAATTATATTATGTGTTAATGATATTGTATTATATATGTATATTATGTATATAATTTATATGGTTAATGTATTAAAATGTTCCTAATTGTTAAACACCAGTTTGTATAATATTCCTTGCATGTAGCTATTTGCTTTGAGGATTGACAACAAAGTGTTTGCTGCAATTGAGACTCTCCATCTCATTACTGGACCTTCTCCCCACCCCTCGTCCTCCTCCTCCTCCATCTCTTCCCTAGATTATTATTATTCACCTCAATCATACCCTGTGAGAATTTAAGGCAGGAATTCTGAGTCCTTTACCGATCTCACACGGACAAGACTGATCTGACCAAAACCTTTGATTCTAATTACTTTCAAATCTGTCCCAGGAGGCCATTGATTTAAATGGCTTTCCTACAAATGGTGCAGCTTATGGAATTCTAGAATTAAGTTTACTTTATTGCAATGATGGCTAACCTTTTTGCCATTGCGTGCCAAAAGTGGGGGGAGCGTGTGAGGGTTGCACACGTGTATTCCCATACCCATAATAAAATGCTCCCTGCATGCCCTGCACATGCACGCAGGGCATGTGCTCCCCCCACACATGTGTGCATGATCCCCATGCTTCCCCGCCCCCGCGCATGCGTTTGCGACACCCCTGCTCACCTGTCCCTCCGTGCATGTGTGTGCGACCCCCCGCGGCCCGTTTTAGGCCTGGCAAGCCTCCCTGAAGGCTCCTGGGATCAAAAACGGGCTGTGGGGGGTGCACCGTACCCCCCCTGCAACCCGTTTTGGTACGGGGGCGCACTGCTCCTCCCTGCACTCCCCCACCCCCACCCCCACACATGCACACAAGACCCCTCCCACCCCCACACATGCACGTGAGACCTCCTGCGCATGCGCACGCATCTCCCGCATGTGCCCCGCCCCCGTGCCAGAGACCTGAAAATCAACTGGACGGCAGAAGGTGTGCATGCGTGGTGGACCTGAGCTGGGTGACAGCTCATGTGCCCGCAGAGAGGGCTCCGTGTGCCACCGGTGACATGCATGCCATAGGTTTGCCATCACGGCTTTATTGTCACTGCACCTCGTACAATGAAATTAAATGCCATCTTCAGTGTATATCATAGATAAGAAAACTATAAAAATAAAACAAAAACACACCCCTTCACATGGCAAGATGAAGACTTGTGAATTTCAAGTCCCAGAATTCCTCAGTCAGCATGTCTTCAAGTTGCCAACATTGGACACCCATGTTCTACAGCCTTCTTCTGGCTAAGAAGAGATCATATGAGATCGTATCATGGGTGTCAAACTCTGTGTCATGTTGTGATATTTCGTGACTTTTTCCCATTCATGGAACTAGGATGGGCACCCCTGATCTAACATCATGCTTCTAAAAGCTGTTCCCTTAAAGCAGTAACACTCAAAATGCATTTAATGGGGTTGGAAATTGACTCCATGAAAGAGAATTCAGTTGGGAAGAAATAGCACGAGAAACTGCAATGCAACTACAAAGCGGATAGACTTATCCTATAAGAAATTTTCCATGTGGAAATTGTAAATGCTATAAAACAGAATCATAAAATAGCTGAGTGTGTAAATGTAGTTGAAAAAAAGTGGATATGGTCTGCAAGAATTTTCCAACATGTGGTTCAGCTTCTATGATCTATGTCATGAAATGTTTTTATAATAAATTCTAGATAGGAAAAACAATTGAAAGAGTTATGCAAGGGAAAGTAAGGGAGAACACCATGGGAGTTATAATTCCAGTAAGATAAGAGCCCCATTTGCAGGTCATTTTTCTTGACATTCCCACTGTTATCTGAGACTTTTTCCTTGGGGAAGCTGAAAAAAAAATGATTATAGGAAATGATATACTTCTATCAGATGTGAAGCTATATGAATTTTAAGCTTAACGTCAAATGACTCTCTAGATCTTAAGCCTTATATAACTACCCTTGTGCCAAAGCAGAAGTGAAATGGTATAACTTTAAAAACAATTACAATTCCTCCTCCTATCTTTATTGGACATAAATGTTCGGTTTACAAGTACCTATGACCACAACTAAGCCCAACATTTCTATTGCTAAGTGAGACAGTTGTTTTTCCCATTTTACGGCTTTTCTTGCCATAGTTGTTAAGTGAATCACTGCAGTTGTTAAGTTAGTAACACAGTTGTAAAGTGAATCTGGCTTCCCCATTGATCGGAAGGTCTGCATTTTCATTATGTGACTGTGGGTATACTGCAACCGTCATAAGTGTGAAAAATACATGCTGTTGTAACTTTGAACGGTCGCTCAATGAAAGGTTGTAAATTGAGGACTACCTGCATATCGTTGTTGCTTAGTAGCGTTATGTATAAGCCATCACAATAAAGTGTAGGGAGTACAAATATTTTCCCTGAAATAAACACAAGCTTTTAGAAAACAGACAAATATGTTGTGTCCCCACATTAACTTTCCTGGTAACGCCAAATTTTCTAACAATTGCAAAACTGAACAAAGAAAGGCCAGGTTTTTGCTGTAAAAGTTATTATGCAATGTATTTCCTTCTCAGAGATCTTTGTAAGCAGCATGCTTACTAATTAACATTCCATACCAATTCTTCTCCAACAGTCAGCAACTGGAAGAAAAGTAGAATTCCATGTGTTTGCTAATAATATACATGCTGCAACACACACGAACACATGCTGACATACGCCTTAACGTTACCGCATTGCTTTCCTGGGCCTTTTGCACAATCCAACATTGCCCTTTTTGAACTCTCGTTTCATAAATGCTTGTATTTTCCTTCATTGTGGGCAAGCCTCACCATGTCTTTCTGTGATTTTGGAGGCAGACTGACCAGATGTATCTAAGAGAAAAAAAAGCTAGCCTCTCTCCACCACCCACCGATTCCTCTTGCTTCAATCAGGATCAAGAGTAATTTTTCCACGCCGTGTCTGCTTTATATTTGGAAGATCTGATCACAGATCACAGTCTTTCCTTTGGTTTTGGTTTCTAACTTCTCAAAGGGAAGTTAGACTTTATCTACAGAAATTTGATCAAACCGGACATTTACTTGGGTAATCGGGAAGAAAATGTACTGTAACTTCCCGAGTTAATTCTAATTAAGTTAGCCTTAAATGCATTCAATCTAATTCATACGATTCTTCTCAGGGCATTTGATTATTTTCTCTGCCTCTTGCATGAGCAATAGTAATAATTTGGGGCCAACCTTTGGAGTTGCATTAGGGATTTTCCCTCATGGTCCTCCTAGGATTGTGGGAAGCGTTGAGAGTCCTTGGTGTGTGTAGAGCTAAATAAAGTAAAGCATGTCCAGTTTGAAGAGCTGGCCTGGATAGAATTACTTGGTAAATTAATGTACGCCCATCTTTTCACACTTCTCAGAAAGTGCACTGATGCCCACGTCGTCACTCCAGAGACAATTCAGTAAAAGCCACCAATTCGTGCTGTGATCATCAGTGTTTGTTCACCTGCTTCCAGATTTCATTTCCTCTTGTGGAGTTACGGCAGGCTCAGACACTTACTCCAGATGCTATGAGCTCAAGTCCTACTAGGCCATCAGTTCTTATTTTTACCTTCTTCCACTTCTGCTTGTGTGCTTAAAGGCATCTCCTCTCCTCTTCCACCACAGGGAGCTCTATTTTTAGACCCATGTTACCTTGTCCTTTTCCCATCACCTCTTGACCTGGGGCTGCTGGAAATAAGCTCTGACTTCCATCAAGCTGAGAAAGTTGCATCTTCCTTCCTTCCTGCCACCATGAAAAGCTGGGCATTGACCTGACAGAAAAATAATTTTATGCATCACTGGGTCTTTTGATCTTGACTTTATGAATGGATGTGGCTTCTTTCCCTCCTCCCCTTAAGACGTTTCTCAAGGAAAGGTGGGCTATTGTAGTGAGATGGTCATGAGATCTCACACGTTCCAGTAGAGGAAAACAGCTTGAACAATTGTTTCATACCACACAGTGTTATTGTTTACCAGGAGAAACTGTTTGTTCACTCCCTGAGGATGATTTTGAAACTTCCCTCTGCACATCAGACGGAGTTACTACATATATCCAAGTTCAGACATCAAAACTGGCCAATGGGGGCTTCTGATTCATCTACTATTAATAGTACAGCCACTATTATTACTACCGGTATTATTGCTTTTGAAAAGCAAGTTGAACAGAAGATGCTTATTTCAATCACTCTGGTAAACTTGCAGAATCTGATTTCTGGTGGTTATGCAAAACATCTGACCTACTGAAGTAAACAACTGGACTCTCTAGAAGCCATTGGACTTCAAAAGCCCAGCATGCATGGCCAACAGCATGAGAGATGGAAGCTTGAATTTACCAACATTTATAGTCAGACTAGAACTGGCTCCCCCAATGTGCTAAGCCAAGTTTGGTTTAGTTATAGTTTTTTTTTAAACTAAAAATGCTAAATATTTAACTAAATATGCTAGTCCGTAAACTATGGTTTCTAATCCACCTTGACTGGTCTTACCAAATCTATTAAGACAAAAACAATCAGCTCATGGTGATGGTTTAGGATGCTGTGCCAATTCAGTTAGGGTGCATGGACTAGTTCTACCTTACTAGGCATAAAAGGAAGCCAGTAGGCCAATGAATGTTTTATTCTTACCATTTCTGTGAAATACAAGCTTTCTGTTGCCTTTTAATAATATGGAGAAATTGCTGTTCCACAAGGCTGTAGTGAAAAACATTGAGATGACGGTATTTATGACAGTGTGATCAAAGCTCCATTTTCTACATGTGACTTTTTTTTACTACACTCTGAAATTATCCCTAGCCTTCATTCAAATGGTTTCTTGCTGACACATGAGAGAGAGAGAGAGAGAGAGAGAGAGAGAGAGAGAGAGAGAGACAGACAGACAGACAGACAGAGAGAGATTATCTACAAATTCAAGAAAAAAGAATATATTCAGATTACAGTCATCCAAATCCCCCTATTTTTGAGTTCTTTCAATCTGCAGAGATAAATTGTTTCTCTAATACAACATTAACACATACAGTACTTTTGTTTCATTTTAGATTTATAGGGAGGGCTATTTGAGTGATTTAAAGTGTCCTTGAAGAAGAACATAACAGAATAACAGAGTTGAAAGAGATCTTGGAAATCTTCTAATCCAACCCCCTACTCAAGCAGGAGACCCTATACCATGGCAGACAAGTGGCTGTCTGATCTTTCCTTAAAAACTCCAGTGCTGGTGCACCCACGATGTCTGAGGGCAAGCTGTTCCACTGATTAATTGTTCTCATTATCAGGAAATTTCTTCTTAGTTCTAGGGAGGTTCTCTCCTTGATTAGTTTACATCCATTGCTTCTTGTTCTGCCTTCAAGTCCTTTGGAGACCCCTCTTCCTTGTGTCAGCCCCTCAAACATTGGAACATTGCTTAAGGATGTTTGACTCTTGGTTTATTTGAGCTCAGAAACTTTTTTCCTTTGTGGTTAGGCACAGGAGAGACCACAATGTCCCTGTTGCTTCATTCCACGGGAGAGAGGAAATCAGGCAAAATTTTATTTGAGTCCTTGCATATTAGTGAGGTCACTGGAGTCCAAGATGTATTTATTGGACAGATTTCTATTTCCCCACTTTGAGTTTGTAAAGTGGCTTACAAATAGGCTTGAGTAGAATTGTTCCTGTCTTAAGTAGCAGCTCTACTTCTGCTTCCGTTAGCATTGCATGGTAGTCCTGACAAGAAGCACAAGGAGGGTCATTCACGCTATCTTTATTATTAGGTTACATTAATAGACTCTTGCAAGACTGAAAGTATTTCCTATGCCTTCCTTGTTCAGTGTGTTGAGACATTTTTTATATGCCACTTGCTTACAGATGATCCTTCCTGTCTCCTCAGGTCATTCCCACATACCAGTACAGGTTCTCACCATCTTGATAACCTGGCAAAGGATAACTTCCTCTCAGAAGTGTCCCTTCTGCCCATATCAAAATTTAGAAATAAAGCAGAGGATAATTTCTAGGTTGGGGGATACCTGATATGTTAGAAACACAGTCAGATGCACACTCTCAAAAACAACTAATGAAAGTGAAGAGGTCTTGATAGAAGAGAAAATTTGTAGTTGGGGGTTGAACTGTGGGGTCCTTGGTACTTTCTGAGCTTGGTAGTTTTCTTGCAGACGTTTCATTACCAAACTAGGTAATCTAGTTTGCTAATGAGACGTCTGCAAGAAAACCACCAAGCTTTGATGAGGTCTGTCTTCCTTCCTTCCTTCCTTCTTTCCTTCCTTCCTTCCTTCCTTCCTTCCTTCCTTCCTTCCTTCCTTCCTTCCTTCCTTCCTTCCTTCCTTCCTT
>WNWU01000020.1:9565836-9584630 GCA_012654045.1 Ptyas mucosa
TATCTATCTATCTATCTATCTATCTATCTATCTATCTATCTATCTATCTATCTATCATCTATGTATCTATCAATCATCTATCTATCTATTTATCTATCTATCTATCTATCGTCTGTCAGTCTATCTATCTATCTATCTATCTATCTATCTATTGCCTTCAACAAGATTCTTGAAGAAATACGCCATTTCACTTGAAATGAAATTTGCTCCTAAACTTCTCCAGTGTCTTTCTCTTAAATGCATTTGTTCAAAGTTCAGTGGTGATTGGTGATGACTCTTTAAAATGGGTGAGAAAATTTGTCACTTATTTCTACACAAGCCAGTATGGCCAGAATCAGCAGTAGAACAATGGAAGCTGTAGTTCAGTCACTTCTAGAGATCATACATTTCCCACCCCACTACTAATGTTGAATTAATTACAGGAAAGTGGTTTAGATGGCATTGGAAATGGCTTGAAGGACAGGAGGAAGAGCTGCTACCAAGGCAACAGTCACATACCAAACTTTATAAGTGAACCAAGCCAAGAAAGTAGCTTGGGAAAACATCTGAGGAAACTGCCTCCCCAGTTCACCCTCTCCCCCAGTCAGGGAGGAAGAAAATATTCAGACCTGCAAGATTCTGTTACAACAAAAGTAGTCTTGAGCTACATGACATTGATTTCTTAGTTTGTTCTGCCTTGTAGGGTTGACAGTCCATCATCAATACTTTCTGGCCACATAATGAGGTCAACCTTATTAAAGGTAAAGGTAAAGGTTCCTCTCGCATATATGTGCTAACTGTTCCTGACTCTAGGGGATGGGGCTCATCTCCATTTCAAAGCCGAAGAGCCAGCGCTGTCCCAAGACATTTCCGTGGTCATGTGGCCGGCATGACTAAACACCAAAGGCACACCGTACGCTGTTACCTTCCCACCAAAGATGATCCCTATTTTTCTACTTGCATTTTTTATGTGCTTTCGAACTGCTAGGTTGGCAGAAGCTGGGACAAGTAACGGGAGCTCACCCCGTTACGCAGCACTAGGGATTCGAACCGCTGAACTGCCGACCTTTTGATCGACAAGCTCAGCGTCTTAGCCAATGAGCCACTGGGTCCCTGTTTCAACCTTATTAGATACCTGCAAATAGGCAAATGTAACAAGCCCGTCCTGGCTCCCTACTTCTTACTGAGATTCATTCTAAGGGTTTTTGCTAAATATCTCTATGTGATCAAGGACTTTTGGGGAAAAAGAATAAGTGCTGCCTTAGTGCATTTCCACATCCATCCTAGGGCAATAGGTTCATTAGGTCTCCTTAAGGCCACAAAATAGGATTCAAACCCAAGAGGGTTCACAGACTCTTGTTCATGCAATGTCTGTGGAGGAACCCAAGGACCGTGGTTCCAAGCAACCTACAGCAATGCTGAACAAATCTGAACATTTGGGCCAACCCCAGAAGACAATTGAAGCAGATCGCTGATCAGCTTGTAAAGTATATGGAGGAAGCTAAGGGCTGGGAGGAAATTCTTGCAGTGGGTGAGAAGGAAATCAGAGATGTTAAAAAAGACACAATGTCTTTTCCGTTGGTCATCCTTCTCCTCCCACCCCCACCCCTCTGATTGTGTACGTTGTGTTTTCAATGCCATTAATCTATAACAAGAGGATGTCAGCTTTCTCTATTTATATGCGACTAGGAGAACTCTGTCCTCAGTCGACTTTCATAGGTTGCTAGCCATAGGCTGACTCTGACGTTTTTCTTCAATGTTGCTGAAATTTTGTGCCACTGGAAAGCTTAATGGACCATCCACCTCTTTCTGATGGTGAAAAAGAAAGAGAAGAGCAGCACATTTCATTTTGCACTCTCAAACATTTATTACTCTTTCATCCACCCACCTGGTCCCACTGGCAGTTTGACGTGGGTAATTTATGTTTGAGGTGAATTTTGCTTTGCCTGACATTTATCAAATCTAGCTTAATGAAGGGCCCAGTTTATGGAAGAATTGATGTTCATTTGACCCCAAACTCCTCCTCCGTCTGGTGATTGCTGCTCCCCATGATACCTACTTACATACTAGGACATTTCACTCATGCTTGGCTGGGCGCTGCCTTGTCACTGCTGCTCTCAAACACAAACATTTGCTGCCCATATTCGATGGACACAGAAGCCCCCTGTCCTTCCTCTTTCCAAGCTCAGCACTGGACCCACAGCAAAAGATGCTGCCTGAATCCCACCATGCAAGTGGCATGCAGCAGACAAGGGTGACCCTTTGTTACATTTGGTGAGGGAGGGGGGGGGGCACCCAGGTGGGAAGCTAACCTTTGCCAGACCCTGCATCCTCGCTTGCCTCCAGGCATTTGAGTTTTCACACACAAGGGGCAGGAAGCTGCCCTGGGTCTGTCCGTGTGCAAAGGGAGGGCTTGCCTCCGTGGGAGATGCACCTGGTAGGAGAAGCGGTTTGCTCAAGGAAGAAAACAGGATCTAACATATAAACAACATCCTCCTTGGACTAGTTCATGAGTCGCCGTTTCCAGAGTTTGTTTTTGAGCTATTCTTGCAAGCTTGGCCCCTCCCCATATCCCCGTGGAGTGAACAGCTAGGCTGAATCAAGAAGACCATAAGCGATGACTCAGGCCTCGCAGAGGCAATGTGGATAGACTCACGATCAGGAGGAGTTATGGAGGCTTTGGTCTCTTGTAATGGAAACAGCTGGAATCAAAACGCCAGTCAGCTCTGCAAGTAGATATTCTTGTCCCAAGATTACAAGATTCTTATTTGTTGCCATTATTTATTATGTTTTGATTTCCTATGGCTAAGTAGTAAGTGGCAGTCCCGATTTCAAGAATTAGTCGCCTAATAGAAATCCATGCTAAGAAACCAAAACAGTCTGAAAAAGATGTTGAAGACTGTCAGTCATCCAGGCAGAATTGTCTGGAAGTTGAGTCATGGACTTCTTTTTTTGTTGGTTTGAAACAAGTGGCAAGTCCTTCCCTCAATAAGATGTGGAGGCCTCAGACATAACCTGCCCTCCATTTTTTGTGCCACTCATGCATTAGTCCCCAGGAAAATGAAAACCACTTTACCAGGGAGGCCACACTTAACAACTCACTGAGGGGAAAAGATTTAGGGACAACAAGTCTTAATAGCTCTCTGCCTATTCACCTAACAAAAACGAAATTACCCTGGAGGAGATAACCAACTTGCTCAGACTGATGAGGCTACTTGGATAAGTAGCAAAATGCTTCAAACCAACAACAACAACAACAAAAAAGTTCAGTTGCCATGACTCAACTTCTAGAATCTGAAAGAAAGAAAAATACTTCATGTGTGATGGGGTTTTTTTTTTTGAAATGGGAAGGAGCAATAAAACCTTACACTCCAATTCTTATTCTGGTTGCTGGCTCCTCACCACTATAATCCTCAGTATAAAGTACTTACGTAGAAGATTTGGTGTGTCTAGGATGATGAGACTACAACAATCAGAATTCTGTACCACTGGCCACAGAGTTGGCCCTTCTCCTAAACTAAACTCTCTACTACCCATGCGATGCATGATTCGGTTAGACCTGTGCTGCAGGCCTTGGATTTCCCTTAGATGTATCATGATTCAGAGAAGCCTGATTGACAGGCAAAAATATTAATTCCTATTCTGCTACCAACCAGCATCCTATTTATGAGCTACTTGGAATGTTAGATTTGAATGGGATACATAAATGAATTTGATAATGTTCTGCTAGCTCCTTGCATACCAGCATGACCCATAATAGTGTGATCGTGTGCTTATGAAGATGAGAAATTATCTAGAGCTCATAGGCTGATATACAGCTAGGGTAGCCTTGCCCCAATATCTCAGCTCAGGAAAATCTCTGGAGAAAGCCATTTTTGAGCATTTACACCTGCACATATTCAGACAAATGGGCAGATGCTGCTTCTCACAGATGTCATCTCCGTTAGAAAGCTCCCTGGCCAGAACATAATGAAGGCTCTTGAAAATTCATTTGAGTTCCATGCTGGAAGTAGGAACAGGGCATCCCTCCCTCCCTCCCTCCATCTCTTATCTCTCTTTCTATGTTCTTGAATCTATAAATGACAAAAAGAGAAATAGAACAATCTTCAACCACTATGCACAATATTATTCACATCACATTTCCATCCAGGTATTGGATTAACTATTAATGTTTTAAGTGGTATCCAAATGTCTGTTTTTAGCACCTTTTCCAAATGAATGTTAGGAACTTCCACTGTCCGTCTAATTTTAGACTTTTTTCCCCCTGCATTCTTCTTTTAGAACATGGTGGACTAGGAGAAGTCCCTGCCCCTTTGGAGAAGAAATTGTCTGGGGAAAAAAAAGAAATAAATGTAAGAAATTTCTGTAAAGCATCCTGAGAAGTAGATAGATGTTTTAAGGGGTTAAGTGAAATAAACCCTTGTGTCTGATGCAGGAAATCTGTCATGAAAGCCCAGCTCTTGGGAGGAAACATTAAGTTTATCGTGGGAGAAAAGGAAAGCGAAGTGTTAAAGTTATTAACACGAACAGAGGATACCGGCACATCCTGCAGAAAACTTCCTGTTTAACCTACAAGTTAGAAAACAACAACTGAAGGGAAAATGATGAAATCGCAGCTTCACTCATTTTTGGTATGTGAATTTATTTTTACATTTTCATTATTTTGAGCTTTCAAGTGACTGATGATTTTCACAGAATCCTTGCACCAGCCAGGCACAAAATTTCACCTTGCTACTCCATGGGAGTTAATTCAGTCTGATCATATGATCACTGGCTAAGTGAAATTCCTACTCATGAGGGACATTGCACTTTGTCCTGCTTCTTTAACCCTCTGGATTATGACAACAAGTTGACTAAGGGTTGGTTAAAAGCCGCCTCCTTCATCCAAATTTAAGTATGCCCATGCATCTTTAACCTTTCCCTTTCTCATTGTAGTATGTGCTGCTTGGAAGCTGAAGACACATATTTTAATAACAATGTGGGATACAATCAAGATAACATACTCAGTCAATGGCTAGGTGGTCACCTTTTGACACTTTGGTGTCTGGTCACCACAAACCTCTTCCTTCTGAAAAATGAGCAAATCCCAGCAGGAGTAGATTCACAAATGTGATTGGTATTTGGAGACGTTATAAAGAAGTTAATTTGAAAAGTGAGCCTACTGTAGTTTAAAACCTCCATAATAAAAATACAATGGGATAAAATGTAGCAGTGGGAACAACTTCAGAAAAGGCTAGGAGCGGTCTGCCAAAAACGGAGAGCAGAGAATAAAAACCAGGAAAGCTGAAACAAGGCTAAACATGACAACCCAACCTAAAAGAGCTGGGGACACAAAGTCTTTGATGCTGAATCCAAAGTTCACCAGGTCAAAAATAAGGGTGGTTTATTATGAATGAAAAATAAAAAGTAATGTTGCGTATGTGCTAAGTTCCTTCCCTTGCTGTTTGTAGCTCAGTGCAGAATGTAATGAAGGGATGCTTGACCCTTAACACAATCCTTTTAGAAATAAATAATTGACTTTGTCACATGATTAGATTGGTGGTTTCAGCAAAGTCTGAAGGCTGTACATGTAGATGACAGGGATTGGAAATGTGGAACAAAAGTAGACTTGATCTTTGAAGTCAATATCTTTGGTTTATTAGGGTTATAATTTTGTGGTCCCCGAGAGAGTGTTCCAGACTTTGTGGAAGATTTTGAGGCTGGTTCATTCATCCAAGATTGGACAGGGATGACAGGAATGGAATTGGGGGCTGGGAGGATTCGGAGTTTTCGTTGTTCCCCAAACCACCCACAAACTGAGGTTTCATGTAGCTTTAAAACTGGTTTCAAGGGAAGGAACTTTACTATAATAATAACAATAACAATAATAATATAACAACAATAAAAAAAAAACAGATTTTTTTCCCTGTTGGCAAAAATCCAGCAGAACCTGGAACACAGCTTTCTTTCTTTCTTTCTTTCTTTCTTTCTTTCTTTCTTTCTTTCTTTCTTTCTTTCTTTCTTTCTCTCTCTCTCTCTCTCTCTCTCTCCCACTCTCCCTCCCTCCCTCCCTCCCTCCCTCCCTTCCTTCCTTCCTTCCTTCCTTCCTTCCTTCCTTCCTTCCTTCCTTCCTCTTGTTGGGATTGTTGCACCAAGAAATTTCTACCCTGTATTTACATTGCCATTAAGATGGCTTATATCTTTGAACCATATTGTAATATGTCAAAAATATCAATAGCACTAGCAATAGCACTTATATACTGATTTGCAGGGCTTTACTGTCCTCTCTAAGTCCATTTACAGAGTCAGCCTATTGCCTCCAACAATCTGGGCCCTCATTTTACTGACCTTCAGAAGGATGGAAAACCGAGTCAACCTTAAGCTGGTGAGAATTGAACTGCTGGCAGTCAGCAGAATTAGCCTGCAATACTGCATTCTAACCACTGTGCCACCATAATATACAAACTAAATTACATAATTATTTTTAATTGCAAAGCAATGCCATCCAATTTAGGAAGCAATGCTATGTTTCTATATTGGGTACTCCAATCCTTAAAGATAAGCAGAGGCACTAAGTTTTCCCTCATTTCTCTGCCAATGCCATTACAATTCTAGCAATTCTCAGAACTATAGTTTCTGCACAGCTGGAAAGACTCAGCTTTGGAAGGCAGGCTTAAGTTCTCAGTCATTTTCCATGTAACTAAAGCAGTGGGACTTTTTTAGGTGTGGCTATTATGATGTTCCATACTTCAGTTTCTCTGTCCCTATGTGTGTTGGATCAATTTTGTAGGAAGAGCAGAAGGAAATGCATAATAGAAGCATATCCAACTTTTGGGATTGCAAGGAGGAAACATTTAGTTTTTTGAAAATGGGCTGTGGGCACCTTCACAACATGGATGCTAGGAGATAGCTTTCCCATCACAACTCCAATGACAAAGCAGAGATTACCAGAATATTAAGCACGGTTCCTCTGGTCACGTCCTTCCTGTCAGGTGTTCCTTCCTATTCCTGATCTTCAGACAAAACATTCATCCTTTTCTACAAAAACTTATGAGACAATCTGGTGGTCAGAGGCATTCCTGGAAATAAACTGAATGTAGAAGGTTGTGTTTTTGCTTGAAGAATGCCATCTTTCCACTTTTTAAAATTAGACTTCTTTTGAAGCATCATTTTTTATTTAACTTTATTTATACCCTGCCTCTATTATTTTTATAAGTAACGCAAGATGGTGAACATACCTAATACTTCCCCCTCCTCTTATTTTCCCCACAACAACAACTTTGGGAGGTGGTTTGGGCTGAGAGAGAGGGACTGGCCCAAAGTCACCCATGTGATTTTGTCTTCATCATGGGAGAGCCACTATGGTGTAGTGGCTAAAGCATCAAAGCTAGAAACTGAAAGACTGTGAGTTCTAGTTCTGGCTGAGGGATGAAGCCAGTGGGAGGGACCTTGGGCCAGTCCTTCTCTCTTAGCCCTAGGAAAGAGGCAGTGGCAAACCACTTCCAAAATCTTACAAAGAAAATTGTAGGGACAAATCCAAGTAGTCGCCAGGAGTCAATTCTTAACTGCAACACATGCACATTCAAGAATTGAAGAAGATCAATAAATTGGTTTAAGAATTGGTCAAACTCATATGAACTGTGGGAGCAATAGGGTCAGTGTGAGTTGAAATTCCTGAGTCAACATACTTCCCTTGGTCTCTTCCAGCAAGATACTTTATAATTAGCAAATTTGTTTGGCTTCATCATTCTAGGTGTCTGAAGACAAGATGAGTAATCTATTAACTGGACTGCTCCATTTGCTGATATCCAACTCTGTTTTAGGCAGTGTCTCCTCAATAAAGGACTGAGTCACAGAAATGGAGACATATTATATAAGATAACAGTCAACAGGGGCTAAACTATCTAAATGGGATTCCTAAAAAAAGAAAGACTTATGAATGTGGCAGTTTGACCTTCAACTTAATGTGATGGGCTGGCATGCTTTCCTAAAATATTTTGGAGCACATCAGCAAGATGCTCAGAAGGAAGGAAGACCATGTTTCTCCAGACTTTTGCCTAGATAAATTCCTTATGACTAATCGCCTTGTTTATGATCAAAAGGAGGAAATAAATTCAGCTTCTTTGAAATGTAGTCACGTTGGCTGTTACAAAGGATATATCCTGGTAAGTGGTGTAATGAATTAACCAACAAATACTTAAGTTCATTATTGTCTTGCTGAACTGCGGCATAACTTTTTTTTAAAAAAAACCCAAAACAATAGATTTTATTTTCATTACAAGATAAAAATATAGGGGAAAAAATGAATGTTAGAAAATTAAGAAAAAGTGCAAATGGAAAGAAATAGTCTTCTGACTTTTTTCCTGGCAGTAAAATACATACATACATACATACATGCATGCATACATACATACATACATACGTATATATTATTGTCTCAACCTTTTGCTGTACATGTCACAATATTGGACTGAAATTTACATTGAATTGTAACTTGAAAAGATGATGTATCATTAGCATTTAACTCCTGATAAATGGTCAAAAATGCATAAAGGAGTTGCAAAGGTATGTTGGAAATGCAACTGGTGCTTTTTATAATCTCTGATGAACTTGTAATAAAGTAAAGACATACTGGGACCAAAATGGAGCACAACTTGAGGATCTGCTGAGATCTGATTCCCCATGCTCGGATTTCATAGGAAATCTGAAATCTCTGCAGACCTTCCTGTTAGATCGTGGGAGGCAATGAAGAGGCAGGAGGACAGACAGTAACTTCAGCTCTTTATTTAAGTAAGTGACTTCTGCAAAGGCTTAGCCGGCAGCACTCCCTTTTAAAGGGAGCAGTCCCACCGATTCAGCCACTGACAATGCTTTACATTTCCCTCTGTTTGAATCCACCAATCAGTGGCAGGCCCCGTTTGAATCCACCAATCAGTGGTGGGCATGCAAATATCCAGCTAAACCTGGACCTGAGTGAAGCCTACATCCCTGGCTTTACTTGCTATTTACATATGTAACACTTCCCATCACATAACTGAGAAGAAGAAACTATATTCTTCAATGAACATCCTCACGTAGCGTGTGCTTCTCTTTTCTCTGTTCTGCTGGTTGGCAGTTTTGCAGGGATACACCTACAAAAGCTGCGGAAACCTTCCCATTCTTCCACCTGAAATAAATTGAGATTGTATGGAAGTTGTTGCCCAGAAAGCCTTCTTGACTTTCTTTTTTTAAAAAAATAATTTTTATTAAAGTTTAAAAACAAACAAACAAACAAAAACAGGTATTTACACCTTCTTCTTTTCAACATCTTTGCATCAGTAATGCATATTTATACATTTTCTCTTTCTTATCTTAATATATCTTTTATACATATATTTCTAGTATATCATATATATACCGTTATAATATATTCTCTTAATCTAAATATTTTATTTACATTTAACATAAACAGGCACCTGATTTCTTGACTTTCAGATTCCAGACTATTTGCAAGCAAAAGGATTGGAAGACATGAGGGAGGTTTGTGTGAACGTCCGTCACTATTTTCAGTTTGTTTGAAAGAGTTTGGATCGAAATGCTGACATCACAGTATGTGGATTTTAAACTCTTAATGACATATTTTATGATGACATTTATCTGTTTGGGTGTACGTAGAGCAGGGAGACAGCAGCAGCAGAAGACTCAAAAGAGACCATTGGTCTAGTAACACATAAAAATTGTATGCCCGAAGATAGAGGCTCTAAAATATCACACATACAGTAAATTCTTTACTTTGTTTTAAACATGAATTACAAACTCTGGTGGTCAATAAATGTGAAGTAAATTGTTTTGGACGCAAATACATGCTTACAAAGAGGTTACAGCATCCAGACCTCTTCATCAGGAACATAAAGTCAGTGATTCTTGGCCAGGATTATCATTACAGTATTGCAAGACCAGCAATGGAAGATAGATAATAATAGCTCAAAGAGGCTGCTTTGATATGGCATTGTCTGTATGTGTTGAGACAGCAGCATACAGAACTGTCAATCATTGCCGGCTGGAGATTTGTGAGTTTCAACCCAAACCCATCTGAAGAGCAGTAGACTTGGGAAGGCTGTTTCAGAGTGTTAAACTCTTCTTGTGATGTTTTGGAAAGTAAACATGGGATAAAAATGGAACAGAACAATATTTTTCCCTTATTATCTCAGAAATATCACCATGCTAGGGGCAATAGAAATACAGAAAGGGTGTTTATGATTCGTAGCACTAACTTTTGTTAATAAAGTGTTATGATAGCCAAACAGTATGTGACTGGTCAATGCGTAAAGAGCATAGAAGATTGCTGATTTATGAGAAGATACAATGAACTGAAGATGGCTTTGTGAAAGCAGAACTGATGATTGCAGCCAATTAGTAAGTAGATGGCACTCCTGATGCACTAGAACAGGGCTGTCAAACTTGCAGCCTGCGGGTTGGATGCGTCATGCGCTGGCCACGCCCACACCCAGTTTAGCGAAGGGGAAAGAAGTCATGATACGTCAATGCAATGATACTTGCATTACACCAATGCAAGTTTGACACCCCTGCAGTAGAAGCTCTGATGTATCACATGGCATCTTTTCTTTCACTTCAGTTGACAAGATGTTGGGGTGAGAAAAGGTTGTGATGCTATGGTTTATGAAATAGAAATCTACGCTGTCGGTGCAGATTGAGAATGTGCCATGACTTTTTGATTGGTGGTTGAAAATTCCCATCCAACAGCAATTCACTGCCGAATGCCAGTTGCTCCTGATGATCACTGTGCTGAGGTGAGAACTGTGCATTGCTGGGCTGAAAACTATCAAGATGGAAAACTGAGAAGAGTTGATTCATTTGATCAAAACCTCTGACAACTGACAACTAAGAAAGGTTGCTGAACTGATTAGAGAGGATCAGATAATTCAAAGGAAATCCCTGTCAAGCCTGGCATTTCAAGGAATGAATATTATTGATGCTCAGTATCAGAACATTTATTCAAAATGGGTTGTTCATGTGCTTAGAGCAGAATTGAAAGTGTTAAAAATTGAAATTTGTCAGCAATTGTTGTCATGCTATGAGAACGGTGAGGAATTTCTTCAAAGCATTATGACAGCTGCTGAAACATGGAATGCTTCACTTGTCTATATGTGTGTGTGGGTGTGAGGGGAATCACATCCCAAGTTTTGGCAGGAAAACTCATGTTTACAGGTTTTTTGGAGGACAAAAATTGCATTGTTCAAATGGATTTCCTTAAACCTGACATCACTATTAAGTTAGAATACTACACGGTAATTTTGAAAACTTTCAAACAATGATTACACAAAATTCAGAAGCGCAAAAAAAGAATTTATTCTGCAACATGACAAAAAAAATTGTTGACATAAATAAGAGTGTTTTCTCTGAACCAGGTGTATATTTCTGTGTTTGCTTGCCTGTGTTTGTGTATGCTTTTCAGCCACACAAACAGCAGTTTCTCATATTGATACACTTGTGTATAAGGATTCTTATATTTAGTAATATGAAGATATTTTTTTATTTTTTTAAATTTAATTTGATTTATATGCCGCCCTTCTCCGGAGACTCAGGGCGGCTTACAATGCGCTAAGCAATAGCCTTCATACTTTTGTATATTTATACAAAGTCAGCTTATTGCCCCCACAATCTGGGTCTTCATTTCACCTACCTTAGAAAGGATGGAAGGCTGAGTCAACCTTGAGCCTTGGTGAGATTCGAACCTGCAATAATTGCAGGCAGCTGATGTTAATAACAGGGCTTTAGACCACTGTACTATCCAAGGCTCTGTTACTGTGACATCTCCAGGACATACTATTCTCACATTACATACATTCCAACAGATTACATGAATAGCAGCTCTTGGGCTGAAAACTCTGCAAATACTATTTTGTCCTGTATATCAGATTTGCCGATTGTTATTGACTTCTATGCTTTTTACTCCTGTTCCCCCCCCCGCCCCAAATCAGAAGCTGCTATTTTACCATTCTGATCTTATTTTCTAAGTGAAAATCTTACTAGGAAATATTGAGGGGTAGCTGACCTTGGATAACTTGATTCTTTACAGATTGACCCAGCAGCAAAATATACGTGTTGTTCTTGAAAGAATTTTGAGCTAGATGGCGCCAGTTAGTTCAGATTCGACTGTAGATAGGAATTGTATGAAAGGGCATGGCCTTTTCAAGACTGCGCAGCTGGGATGCATTTCAAAAGAGCCCAAACTCTAGTTTGCTGATCTTGAGACAATGATAGATGGATGGGCTAACCCAGGGGTTCCCAAACCTGGCTGCTTTAAGACTTGTGGACTTCAACTCCCAGAATTCTCCAGCCAGCAAAGCAAAGCTGGCTGGAGAATTCTGGGAGTTGAAGTCCACAAGTCTTAAAGCAGCCAAGTTTGGGAACCCCTGGACTAACGAATAAATATATGGTACCAATCAAGTATGCGGTTTGGGCGGGGGGTTGGGGGGGTGGGGGAGAGGAAATGCAAAATATCATCCAGCAGCTATTTGAAACATGAGTTTGTGTGCTGTATCTTCTGAATTGAACCGACATACTGGTTAGCCTCCCCAACCATCTTGTCTGAGCTGCTTTTGCATCATGTCTCTGCCCTGGGGGATACTCTGTGTACATTCAGTGGAAACTCTCTGGGCCAATTGAGAAACGACATGGGGAAAATATAGGTGCATGTACATTATTGGCACATTTTTCTCTATGGAGAAAATCACAACGGGGAAAGCTAATTCTAACTGGGAAGTGATGCACGAAGAAAGAGCTTCAAATGTGGTGTTAGAGTGTCAGAATTGATAGGCTGTATATCTCTGCCCATCCACAAATTCCTGGCTGATCATGGAGCTTCTGTCTTCTGTCTTTTCCATTCCTAAAGTTGCAAGAACAACAAAAACGTCTCTGAAGAAAAGAACTGACATTGCCCTGTACACCTTAGGGATTATCCAGGAAATAATGGAATAAATGCATGTACCTGGAAGTTTATAAAAGGCAGATAAAGATACCAGTTGTTTCCCTGCTGTTTATAGCCAGAGAATTTTTTTTTTTTTAGATTTTATCAGATATCTTAAAAAAAAAAAAATTAAAACGTTCCAACAGCTGAGGTTTTCTAGAATGTCTTTTGCAGATTTAATTACTTCTACAGTATAAAGAAAACCATATATGACTTAAGTGATTTTCCTGATTTGTCTGCTCTGTTTTCCAGTTATGGATCGGTTGTCTCAATTGCATCTAACACTAATTGTTCCAATATTATTTGATTGTATTGACTACCACAGGAATGTAAAAGATTCTTATGGGACATCTTTCTGAACTGAAATGCCACGAATCGGTAGTCCACTAAACGCACTAGCATTAGAAATATCTACAACTGTCCTGTTTCATCCAAATGCATATATTTGACAATTATGCATTAAAAATGTATTTTGGAACATTAGTCATAAAGAGTTAATATCAGAAAGAGTTACAGTTTGAAAGCATCTAAAATGAGTTCTTGCATTATCTGAAAAGGTAGAAAACATTGCAAACCAGAGATACATGGTTAAAAAAATTGCTCCAAGCAAGAAATGTGGATTTTTTGGGTTCTATGAAATAAAATAATATAGCGATGCTAACTCACACTCCTATTCATTTGTATATATTGAAGGTAACGTGTGCTTATTCATGCATGTGTGCATCAATGAGCTCATGTATGAAACTGTTAAACGTTGGATTAAAGTTATTAGAGGTTTTATATTTACATCAGTATCATTGCTGGTATGCTCAATCATATGTCATGTAGTAGGTCCAAATAAAGTGGCCCAGATTTATATCTATAGATTTGTGTGTGCAAATATTATGCACAACAGTGTAATATCCAAAATCTTTCCATCAGTGCCTGGTGAGACAAATTGGATTAGAAAAAGTACTCCTGGGAATGATTAAGCACCCTTTCATTTTGCTCCAAATATAATCTTCCTACTGTAAAATGCATGGGAGTTTAATTAGCTGTGCTTGACTATAATACATGGTGTGTTCTGAGATACAACTGTGATAACAGTTACTGTTATCATATGAATGAAGTGTTGATATCTTCAGAATGGGCTGTGCAAACTCTTATCTTCTGATGGCCTTCTGATGATCCTGTTCATGCCTTTCAGGTTCAATCTAGAACATTGGTGTCAAACTCATTGCATCACATTGCCGTCATGTGATGTGACGTATCGTGGCATTTTCTTCCCTTCGCGGAGCTGGGGTGGGTGTGGCCTGCACATGACGCATCCGCCCTGCGGGCATTTGACACCCCTGATTTAGAACAAGGGTTTTGAAACTTTCCTTCGCAATCACGTTAGAATTTGGGAACCATTCTCCTAAAATGGTGGCTTGATATATGTGGCCAGTCACAGAACCCTTTCATAGAAGAAAGCAGTGAAAGCAAAGTTACCTGTTCTTCTAAGCATGCCTCTGGAGTCTCTTGGGCAATGCCGGAGGATCTGTTGGGTGGACAATTGAACTGGTGTGGTTTGCTATTCTTTTCTTAAATTAAAAGGATATTTTTAAAAATAACAACTTGGACAGGCACTTAAGAAGTTATTGGCAAGCTCTTCGTAATTTCCAAAGATAGTGGATCCAGGATTTATATCAATTACAGGTTTGTCATTCAATGAACAGAAGGGATGAATATATGTAGCCAGAATGACTTCCCCAACTCAAACACAAGCAGGAGACAATCTCAGCTTCTGTGTACATCTGAAATTGTCATATCAGGAATCTGGAGTCTGCAACAATGCTGTAACTTTAAAAAAAACACATTAGTTTCAGTACATGCCTACATTTTAGACACATATTTTCTTAATCCCTGGAATATATGCCATCAATTAACAAATTAAAGTATGGAACTGCTGCTGACTTTTGGCAATAACAATTTTCAACATCACCAAGTTTACTTTTTTTTTCTTTGTCTTAAACTAAAACAATAATGTGGCAAAGGATCAAGGGAAGAAAATCATTCTTCGTATCTATTTATCATAGTTGCTAGAACAGATGCAAAGTGATTTTTTTCATTATGTGACACAAGGCTTTCTAATGGAAATCAGCTGCCAAACTATGACAGATCCATGAGTACTTAATGGCAAAAATGATTGCTCTTAAACTCATTCCTATGCCATGTGCAATCCATTACTTCATTAGCATTGAGCAGGTAGATTAATTAACTGTTTTGCAGCCACTCTTGTGCATGGAAGTTTGGGCATAGTTGAGAAATCTGCAGTGTGAACTTAGGTTAGGATTTAATTTTTACCTTTCTTTCAAGATAATTATTGGTGGTTAATTAACACAATTGTTGTTCAATTATAGGGTTGAATACAATAAATAACATTTCCAGATAGGAGAACAAATGATTTTTCAGATTGACATCTAATGCGGCAGAGGCAGCCAGGAAATAGTCTGCATAGAATTGCAATGATGGGAAATGATTCATCCCATCTCTACATGTAGATGTCTACAAAGGGACCTGGTGTACAACTCTCACCTATTTCTATCATTGTGGCTGAAGGCCTGAATGCAGATTGAGGAATGACGCTTTAGAGCAGAAGTCCTTCTTCCGTTGGCCTGACTTGTATGGCCTTTGAAAGCTAGTTGTTAAAAGATGACTGATATCACAGCCTGGCTTGAGATTTGTGAGATGAAATGGATCCCTCAGGCCTTTTTAAGGCTTAGGCAACAAAATTTAAGATGGCTAAACACACAGAAAGTATTTATATTCCAGTGGGGTGAATTTCCAGGGTATAATTACACTTTCAGGTTATTTTGGTGATGCTGGTAATAGAAATAGGCTCCCTCTGGATCAGAATGGACAGACTTATTCCTTTCAAATGGTCGTATTTCTTTCAGGTCTGGATGGGGGGGGGGGGGAAAGCAAGTTTACTACCTAGAATTGACTACGCACAGTTCATACTCCTCATAACTGCTGTTGTTTCTGGTGGAAGCAGACATCTTCATCACGTTTCATCTAAGAAGTTAGATTTCCTTCATTACATGGTTCCACCTGGGCCTTTCCAAATGGCTGTTCTTTTACAACTGCAAGGAAGAGAGACGTTAAGTCCCTCCACACTGTTTCTTTGCAACCAATTACCCAGCAAATCAATTTCATCTGATTTCCCTCACGATGCTCCTATTTCTTGAGAAAGTACCTAGTAAAGGAACAATGTACAGATAACAAGGATGAATGTAATATAATATGAATTCTATAAAGAAATATGAGGTATTTGTTGGCTGCCCTCAACCACTGATAATTCCCTTCCATTGGAAGAACTTGGTGTCTTCCATATCTTACCTTTCTGTCTAAAAAAAATAAATAACTTGCACTTTAGAAATGCTGTGTCAGAGCAGAATTCATCCATCACTTTTCCATAGTTGTCATACACTGGGATCACCATCTTCCTTGTACCTTGACTGTAACAGCAAGATACCTCATTTGTTGCTCAGCAATTCATTGCTGCCTAGCCCATTTGGAGTCCTTACTAAAAATGCATTTAGCGGTTTATTTTTCACTCCTACAGATTTTATTACAGTACCTCACTGACTGAAATTTCTGTCAGCATGCTGAGTAATTTGATGTTATCAGCCATATTGACCAACTCATTGATCAACCCAGTTCTGGATGAAGGTTTTCCTCTTTTTTCTTCTTCTCATCACCACTAAGTCTGCCTGAAATTCTCATTATTTTTGTTTCCTTTTCCCTGTCGGGGTGGGTGGGAGTGGGTTTCATACTTAATATATCAGCCAAAACTAGGCATAGTCCCTCCTGCAGGTAAGGCCACTGATGCATCAAGGGATTGACAGGGATTGAGGTGAATTCTCCAGCTATGCTCCTATTCCTTTGAAAGAAAGAACAGAACACCTTCCCAATTCCTTGGGAATAATCTCTGCACAGCATGTCTGCTTTATTTGGATTTTCAGACTCACTTGACTGACCTGGCCCTTGCAGGATGAAGGGTGGGAAATTTGTGAAAACCCTTGTGAAAATTCAAATATAATTTCCAATAGGAAATGGGGAGAACAAAAAAAAAAAAATCAAGATAATTTGCCTATAACAAAACAATTCACTTAATTTTCACCATCTCTACCTCTTCGCAAACTAACAATCTATGCCTTTTCTCCAGGGATGAAACGTAAAATTTCTTACTACCAGTTCTGTGGGCGTGGCTTGGTGGTGGTGAGTAATGTGACTGGGTGGGCGGGGCCAACTTTTTTTTTTTAAACTTTTCAAAGCATTTTTTCTAATGCTTTGAAAAGCCTTTGCCGATCAGGCAACTCAGCTGGGATCGTCAGAGAGGCTTTTTAAAAAATGTCTCTCTGCCGATCAGGCAACTCAGCTGGGATCATCAGAGAGGCTTTTTAAAAAATGCTTTGAAATGTCTCTCTGCCGATCAGGCAACTCAGCTGGGATCGTCAGAGAGGCTTTTTAAAAAATGCTTTGAAATGTCTCTCTGCCGATCAGGCAACTCAGCTGGGATCATTAGAGACTTTTCAAAGCATTTTTTTTTTACCACCTCTTCGGCCAAGAGGTTGCAGAAAAAAATGCTTTGAAAAGCCTCTGACGATCCCAGCGGAGCCACTCGATCATCAGAGGCTTTTTTTTTTTACTTTTAAAAGCATTTTTTCGTCAGAAGAGGTTGTAGAAAAAATGCTTTTAAAAGTAAAAAAAAAAGCCTCTGATGATCGTGCAGCTCAGCTGGGCATGGTGGGGTGGGGGGCGCAGGGATTTTTGATACCGGTTCTCCAAACCACCAGCCACCATCGCTACCGGATCGGGTGATCCGGTCCGAACTGGGAGCATTTCACCCCTGCTTTTCTCCTAGAAATTTCTCTTAGAACAAGGATAAAATTTCTGACAGTTACACTGTAGAACAATTAATCATTGGAATGATTTGCCTCCAGAAGTTCTGTGTGCTCCAACACTGGAGGTTTTTAAGAAGAGACTGGACAACAATTTGTCTGAAATGATATAGGGCTGTGATGGCGAACCTATGGCACGCATGCTAGAGGTGGCATGCAGAGCCCTCTCTGTGGGCACGTGCACCATTGCCAGCTGCTCTTCTGGTTTCTGGGGCATGCATGTGCACCAGTCAGCTGATCTTCATGCGTGCCAGAGCCCCAGAAACCCAAAGACTACCTGGGTTTCCAGCGCTCTGGTGCACACAAAGACCAGACGGCCAGTGCACATGTGTGCACTGGAAACCAGAAGATCGGGTGGCCAGCGCATGCATGCACACTGGTCAGCAGGTCTTCGAGTTTCCGGGGCTCTGGCATGCCTACGCAGACACGTGCGTTCTGATTTGGGCACTCGGGGCTGAAAAGGTTCACCATCACTGATATAGGGTCTCCTGCCAGAGCATGGGGTTGGACTAGAAGACCTTCAAGGTCCTTTCCAACTCTGTTATTTTGTTCAATAGAATTCTTTGCGATTCTCCTGTTATCTTAGGAAGGGCTTTTCATGACAGTGAGAATAAAAACTGTGTTTAATATTTGGGGGGCGGGGGGGAAGCCCAGCCATGTCACACTCATTCTTTTAGTAACTAATAAAAGTGCTTTTAAAAAAAAGAATACTTTCACAGTAAGTGACATGCGATTTACTTTTCTGTAGGATTACCATGTCTAAGATGCAAAAACCAAGTGACTTTCAAAGTCACAGAAATCTTATCAAGATTTGTGCAGCTCAAATATGGTAGGCCCAGGTAAGTGCATTTGAGGACCGCAGCTTGCAGACCAGTCTAAAGCACACATTATGCTGAGTGTTATGTCCTTATAAGGACATCCGGCCGGGGATTGGTTAATCC
>WNWU01000020.1:9584640-9595690 GCA_012654045.1 Ptyas mucosa
TGCGCCTGATCTAACACTGAGAATGTGACAATTTATTTTTGGTGTGGTATGCATCTCCTCCTGTTCATTTTATTCCCAGCAGATAAAATCGGCAATCCATGAGATCAGTGAAAAGAGGCAGGGTGTCTGATGGGAAGAAACATGGAAGGACTTTCATATTTTTTTTCCCCATTCCCTGCTCCCTGTCTGTCCACTGTGGCTTCTTTCCCCGACCTGCAGCTTCAATGACATTTCTGAAAACAATGGGGAGTCTTGCTTGCAGCTGTCTTTCTGAGATCACTCAGATAAGAAGATGTCAGGTAAGGCAGCCAGGAAGGTCATCTAGAAATTGAAATTCTTGGATCATAGGTAGCTTCAGAAGCTTCTCCCAAAATTGCCACTGGGTTATTTATTTGTATGTTTTTATATGTGACAGAAGGAGAAAATTATTTAATACACTTTATTCCAACATTTATTTACAGTCACACTATACTTATTTTATTACTTTGGACTTCTTTTTGGAGACTTTTTACCCATTAGAGTTTGAAAATGTCAGGAGTCATCTTAAGCAGGACGGTGATTTCCAAACTGATCTATGCCTAGGATCCAATCAGACAGTTTTGAAAGGGCATGTGCCACTGTCCTATCTTTCCTCCATCCCAGTTCCGAAATTTCAGTGTGCATTTACCTTGGCTAGGTTGGAGATACTATCTCCATAGTCTGATGGGGGCATGTGAAAAATACTAAAACATACAAAGAATGGTTGCAGGAATTGGGTATGTCTAGTCTAGTCTAGTGAAAAGAAGGACTAGGGGTGACATGATAGCAGTGTTCCTATATTTGAGGGGCTGCCACAGAGAGGTCAGTCTATTTTTCAAAACACCAGAAGGCAAGGCAAGAAACAGCACATGGAAACTAAACAAGGAGAGAACCAACTAACCTAGAAGTAAGGAGAAATTTCCTAACAGTGACAATAATTAACCAGTGGAATGGCTTGCCTTCAGAAGTTGTAGGTATTCCATCACTGGAGGCTTTTAAGAAGAGACTGGACAGACATTTATCCAGTCTCTTCTTAATGGTACAGGCTCTTCTGATGGGGGGGGGGGGGTGTTGGACTAGAAGGTCCCTTCCAATTCAGTTATTCTGTTGTTCCCCCCCCATCTGCCCTTGTAAAAATAGTTGTGGTGTCCCTGAGCTACATTCTCCTTAGTTGCACTGATGAAGTTACCTTGTTAGGGTAATGAAATGTCTACAAGAAAACAAGTAGGCTCAGAGAGCACCAAGGATTCCTCATAATTGATATACCATATATTATGTTTTGCAGCTTTAAGGCCATAATAAGAGTGAAAGCCAGTTTTGTGTAGTGGTTAAGGCATCAGGCTAGAAACAGGCGACTGGGAGTTCTAGCCCTACCTTAGGTGAAAACCAGAAAAGTGACCTTGGGCCAGCCCTAGGAAGTAGGTGATGGCAAAACACTTCTAAAAAACTTGCCAAGAAAACTGCAAGAATTTGTCAAGTGTCAACACTGACTCAAAGAGGCCATGATAAAGATTATGATAATTGTTATGTATACATCTATTTAAGCGGGAGATTTGAAATGGGAACGGTTCGTGATTGGTTAACGGTTGTTTCTGAACTGTATATAAAGTCCGATTGGGCTTATTATCAGGGGATGGCTTATTTTGGGGGAAACAGGGTATTTATCTGTGAGACTCAACATTCTGCAAGCAAGCTAATGCAGTGTCATTTCAGCAAGCTTTCAGCCTCAAACGAAAGCGATTACTATAGATGTCATAGAGTGAGTTTCATTTACTGCAAATGAAAGCCCCAGTGTCAGGTATACATCAGTGCAACAAATTTCTCCGCAGGTGATCTAGAGAGGTTCTCAGGTTAGGGCCTAGAGGTCAATATCAGCAGCAATGTACTGATTTGCATTGCTTGCATCTTAGTTTGGCTGCAGAGATAAGCAATGGAGACAGAAGACAGATTCTGCTGAAGGGCTAATTGTTCAGATAAACAATGCTACATACCATTGATAGGTTTGCTTTATGTACCCTGTTTGCTGATTACTTTTCAATGAAAAGTAGGCTAAACATTCTTACCAACAAATAAGCAATAAACAGAATGATCCCTGCTTGCCAGAATCGGTTATTAAGACAATTATTTTATTAGGCCTATTCAAGTTCACAAAATAGTTTGCAAGATTAGGTACCATGGAAAAATATATCATTTAGGCTATCCCACTTTGAAGGATTTTTTAAAAATACTGTGATAGTACTTTATATCCATTTCTAAAATTGATCTACTGCACTCTACTATGTGAAGTCTACAATATAGTTTCTATTAAGCTATTGCTATTAAACTATTTATATTAATAAACTATATTAAATGTGGGTTTGAACCCAAGTTCTACTGTTATAAACCTAGTTTCACTGCACATCTGTTTTCCCTCTACAAACAAACCTGGGTATTTCACCTCAGAATTTTAGATAAACTCCAATAAAAATTACTTTTTAAGAAAGAAAATATTCAGAAACAGATCAACCGTTGTTTGTTTCTTCCCTATCCTTAATATTCTTTCGAAACTCTAGGTGCGAGATGACACTATCTCAACATCTGGCAGAAGTTTGTTTTAAGGCCTGCAGCATTCTCTCATGTTTTATCTTGAAACTGAAATTCTACAATTTAAACCTCAATCTCTGGTTCTCCCTCCTTTTTTCTTTGTTCACCAGCTTGCTTGATGAAGAGTTCTGGAGGGAACTCTTGCATACTATTCTGTGACCTTCAGTAGGCTTCATTTAGATGCTGTCTTCATCTGGATTTTGCAGTGATAACAATTGTTTCCAAAAGCAGACCAGGGTATAGAGAAAAAAGGAGAATTTCAACATAACGCAGCTGACTTTTTAAGTTAAGCAATTCTACCAAAGTTCAAAGCATCTGTGGAAAGCAAAAAGTAATGAAAGGAAACAGTTTGATGGAGTCCACAAATGATAGCATAATTGCTTTGAAAATTATTATTTTTTTAACCAAATGATTATCCCCTGAGATATAATTGCATTCCATGAATCATATTTTATCCCAGCAAAGTGGAATAAATGACTAATTTCTTGGATTAACAAAGAGTTGCAATCCATATTAACATCAGAAGAAGGTAGACAAACTTTGTTCTCTGAAGGATCAAGGGAACGAGTTGAGTAGACACAGAATTCAATTTGGGGCCAATCTAGATGTCATGAGGACTCCTGCCAAGCCTACATCTTCCTTCATAGCGCTCTCATGATTCAGGCCTTTTTCTCTCCAACAAGGCTCACTTGTGGGGGAAAATGTTACAGTAATAAACCCAAAGGAGATATATTAAGCAATATATAGAAGATTTCTAAGGGTAAGAACAATTCACCAGTGGAACAGCTTGCCTTCAGAACTTGTGGGTTCTTCATCACTGGAGATTTTTTAAGAAGAGACTGGAAAAGCCCTTTCTCTGAAATTGTATAGGTCTCCTGCTTGAGCGGGGGTTGGGCTAGAAGATCTCTAAGATCCCTTCCATCTCTATTCTGATTGATTGATTGAAGATAAAATGATAAAGATTGCCTCATTTTTGGTATCTGATAACTTCATAGACATGTCCATGCAAAGTAGCTTTGGAAAGGGTTTGTAAGTAGACCACACACCTTCTAAAACATCATTTAAAAGTCCAGGAAATATCCTTGCCTGTTATAAATGTCGTTATGAGCCATTGGAAGTCTTCAGAGTGAGCCATAACAGGACTTGGGTTTCTTTCAAATGCTTTCTGAAGAACCAGAACTGTTCTAGAATACCGATAGCATGGAATTGTTCCTAAATAGTACAAGGTGTTATTATTTTCCTTCAGGACTTAAATGAACAACACAAGGTTGCTTGGGAGGAGACTTAATTATGTGCAGTACTTCTACATTGCCTAGATCCCAATGCAGCTTGGGAATCTGCTATTGGGTTTATTCTGGGTGTGAATAAAAAAATAAATAAAAAGTTATTGGTTAAAATAGAGTGTGTTATATAGAATTTTTGGTGCTCTCAGGCAGAGAACTCTGAAGGAACTCTTTCAGTCTATGAACCCTGTTCTACATTTGAACCAAATAAAAGTGGCCAAGCTTGGGTTAGGTATTAGTTTTGCTAGCAGTCAGTTCTAAAAGGTCCAATGCCAGGTAAGAAGGCCTGTGGCAGGGGGTGTCAAACAGCGGTGTCACGTGACATATTGGGACTCCCCCCCCCCTTTGCTAAAACAGCTATGGGCGTGGCCAGCGCATGACGCATCCAGCCTGCTGGCTGGGAGTTTGACAGCCTTGGCTGAAGGTTTAGGCACAATCTGTTGATGAAAGTTCTATGAAAGACTCTTAGAAAAGAGTTGGACATTTTCAAGTGCGGTCCAGAAGCTCTGAAGCTTTTGAATAAGGGCAAAGACATAAAATTGACATGAGATGAAAGTATTGTTTGAGAAGAATTTTGCTGACCTACAGTTCCATACTTGGCCTGCTCTATTCAAGCTGCTGCTTTTGAACCTCAACACTCTAATTTAATGCGTTTTTTTGGTATTCACACCTAGAATCCGGATCCAGATGGTCTAAGCTTTGGTTTCTAAGGAACCACTTCTGCCTATCTAAATCTAACTCAGTCCCTGGACCTGTTCATTTGTCAAATCCATTAAGTATCAATAAGCCCAAGTGCACGATATTGAACTCAATCCTTCATTTACTGATACATTTTTTTTTAAAAAAATGATTTATATGCCGCCCTTCTCCAGAGACTCAGGGCGGCTTACCATGCGTTAAGCAATAGCCTTCATACTTTTGTATATTTATACAAAGTCAGCTTATTGCCCCCACAATCTGGGTCCTCATTTTACCTACCTTAGAAAGGATGGAAGGCTGAGTCAACCTTGAGCCTGGTGGGATTTGAACTTGCAGTAATTGCAGGCAGCTGGCAATTTAAGTGCTACTTTTAACAGCACTTAGTCCACTGCGCCACCAGGCTCTTAGATAGCCATTTCCATTTAATTGAGTTTGATTGCATGAATCTTCTTAGTTGCCACATGCTTCAGTAGAATTGCCTAAATCCCTATTTGTGCATGGAGGAGACAATTTAAGGAAGTATTCAAATTATTTTATTTCAGGAGATTTCAGAATATGTTTTATCCCACCTTTATTATTTTTATAAATAACTCAAGGAAGCATACATACCTAATACACCTTCTTCCTATTTTCTCCACTACAACAACTCTGTGGGTTGGGCTGAGAGAGAGGGACTGGCCTAAGTCAGCTTTCATGCCTAAAGTGGGACTAGAACTCCCAGTTTCTAACCTGGTGCCTTAATCGCTAGACCAAATCATTTTGTTATTGTCTTGATTATAATAGCTGGAAAAAAAGTTATTTTGAAATAGACAACTTGGGAATTCTGCCTTCTAATTCTCCCAAAGATGCTTACAAAATAAAGGAAGGAAGACTTCCTGTACCAATCTAGAAAGACAAAGAACCAAAATTCCAGTTTTATCCATTTGCATCAGCAGCCTGCCAGCTACAACTCTGGGGCTGCTCCTTAGTATTGTAGCGCAGTTATCAGAAGGTTGCCCACCTCGGTGTAATTCCTGTCCTCTGGCCAGAATGATCTTGACAGAAGACAGAGTCAGGCATCCTGTACATATTCCATTAGGCAAATGCCAAGAAATCTCCCTCTCCACTGCTTTTCAAGGGCAACCTGATCTCCCTTTAATATTTTCCGACCCCAAAGTGAATGGTTTATGTGAAATCAAGTACAACTGAATCACTCGATTTCTTGCTTGTGGATGACAGGCCAAAAAAGCAAAAGTTCATTTTGCCCCAACTTCAGTAGACGAGAGAGAGAGAGGGAGGGAGGGAAGGAGGGAGAGAGAGATTTATACTGGGAAATCCAGGAGAGGAAATTGAGGAAGAAAAGAGTTTGAAATGCCTTTTGGATAGAGAAAGGTGGAGATAATGGACCTTAGGAAAGCACATAAAATGGTGGAATGAATGTGTGTTCCTTATAATATAAAATGCAAAGAAAAATGAAAGTAATGGGAAAGTAGCAGAGGGAAAAGGAAAGAGAAAAATGTAGGGTAGAAGGGGAAAGAAAAAGAAAAGCATTGACTTCCAACTCTTTTTAGCGCAGTAGAATAAGGTAATAACACAAGCCCTCAACTTTTTACTTTTGCATAGTAATATACACTAGCCATTTCTATAACAATATCTAATCAGCAAAAGCCAAAATAAAAGTTTCATTTTTTCCACCTCAAGCACAAAGTTCAGAAGTGGTTTCCAAGTAAAAGCAAAGTTAGTTAATTATTCTTTAATTAAAGCAGCCAATTTTGCCATCTCAGGAATGGGTATTCCTGACCCTCTTATAAATAAACAGATATATTGCTTTTGGTTACAAGGCATTCACAGTTGTTAGAGCTCTCAGCTTCCCTAAAAAATTCATTCATTCATTTTCTATAGCCGTCCATCTCAATCAATGATTCTAATGAGCTGGGAGATCTAACTGAGTGGCTTAGCTCCCTTCCAGCCTCCCCCTCTGCCCTCTCATCCCAGTAGTGGGTTCCACTTACCTTCACTACCGGTTTGGAATTGGGAGCGCGCGCATGCGCAGAACTTCTGCACATGCGCAGAGCATCTGCCGGGTGGGCAGAGTCTCCCGCTGCTGCCACTACCAGTTCGCCTGAACCGGGTTGAACTGTTAGAAACACACCACTGTAAACCCCTCTGTCTAAAGGACAGATATTTCTTCTTCTTCCTTTATTTGCATAGGACAAATGCAAAGTTTCTTGCTAGCTTTCTTTCCTTAGACAAGAAGCCGTTTATCACAGGTTGCCTGGTTTTCTGTAGGAGCAATTCAAATTCAACCTAAAATTCTCACCTGAGACAGAAATGACCTGGCTCAAATTGTCCTATTTCTCCTATTATGGAAATGATGATTCTAATGCTGGGAAAGAAGAAAGGAAGGTAGAAGAAAGAAAGAAAGGAAGGAAGGAAGGTGGAAGGAAGAGAGGAAGATGACCAACAGCAGGGTGGATGGACTTGCTTACATTGATGGTAGTTTACATTAGTGGTGGGTACACTATTGGGAGAAAGAACAGATTAGGTGCAGATCATCGTGGCAAAAATCTATTTATGTAGTTGCTAAGAGTTGAAAATGACTATAATCAATCAATGGATAATTTTGAGGACAGGGCAATCACACTGAAGTTTTTTCAAACCACTATTACAACTATTAATAACATTTTAAGTTGAGGGCAAACCTTTCAATTCAGTTTTATTACAGTTTATTTCCTTTGTATTAGTGAAATGAATTGTAGTGACCCCATGAAAGCTTAATTATGGCTCTTAAAATTTGTCTGAAGTATTGATTTATAATTTTTAAAATACATTAACATTTTATTGCCCCTTAATTTAATTCTGAATATTTAACTTTTATTAATATTGTATCCCAGTTAATTTTTGTTCTTATATCATGATTACACCAAGAACTTTACTTGTACATTTTATTCCAGTTATGCATTTATTTAATATTTTACATTTGTTGTTTGATTTTTCTTATATGTTATAATTTCTGTTATGAAATTGTATTATTTACTGGACAATGATGGCAATAAGCTTGATTCTGTTTGTACACAATGGATGAGTATCTTTAATCTTCTTTATCAGAATATGTACAAATAAATAGACATATTGCCTTTGGTAACAACTTTCACATAACCAAGATGTTGAGATCCTGTCCCTTGGACATTATAGATGGAAGAGGAAAGGCTGAAGTTGAACACAGGTAAGATCAAGTTACTATTTGTTCATCAGAGTCTTCCATCAAAGCTGATATTACCTCTGAAAGGTGAAGAAGCAAATTCATAATTTGAGCATCCTCTTGAACTCACAGCTCCTGCTCCATAAGCAGGTTAAATTAACCTGCTCCATAAGCAGGTTAGTGCTCCAGTTGTGACCTTAACAGGTGCAGGAGGGCTTAGCTACAATGATTCATACTTATATCACCACCCATGTTGACTATTGAGACGGTTTTTAAATGGTGATGTTCTTAAAGACCACTACAGCTGGTCCAAAATGAAAGGTTCTGTGTACTTACAAGCCTCCAGCATTAGGAGCAGATCTGGTTCTAATTTAAAATGTTGGTGTTAACCCAGGGGTGAAATGTAAAATGTGTTACTACCGATTCTGTGGGCATGGCTTGGGGGGTGGGTGGGTTTAATGTGACTGGGTGGGCGTGGCCAACTTTTTTTTTTTTAATTTTTCAAAGCATTTTTTCCTAATGCTTTGAAAAGCCTCTCTGCTGATCAGGCAACTCAGCTGGGATCGTCAGAGACTTTTCAAAGCATTTTTTTTACCACTTCTTCGGCCAAGAGGTTGCAGAAAAAAATGCTTTGAAAAGCCTCTGACGATCCCAGCTGAGCCGTGCGATCATCAGAGGCTTTTTTTTTTTAACTTTTAAAAGCATTTTTTCATCGGAAGAGGTTGTAGAAAAAATGCTTTTAAAAGTTTTTTTTTAAAAAGCCTCTGATGATCGTGTGACTCAGCTGAGCATAGTGGGGGGGGGGGGCGGGCAGGGATTTTTGCTACCAGTTCTCTGAACCACCCACCGCTGGGTGATCCGGTCCGAACCGGGAGCATTTCACCCCTGTGTTAACCTATAAAGTCCTTTATGGGTTGGTAGATGAATACTTGCAGTGTTGCTTGTTTCAACACTCATTGTCCCAGACCAGTCACTCTCTTTCACTCCACCCTGCCCCACAGATTGTTGTTGGGGGGAAAATAAGAGAAGGAAGGAGTATTAGGTATGTTTGCCATCTTGAATTACTTATATATTAATAAAGACAGGATAAAAATCTAATAAACTTGATAAGCTACGAGATCATCCAGGAAGAAGCAGCTCATAGCTGTTTTGAGAGGTGAATGGGGTCAAAGGTAGGAGCCATGGTGGCGCAAGCTGATTTTGTATAAAAAAAGAACACCGCTTAGGAGGGGCCAAAAGCCCTACTAAGCAGGTATATACAAAAGTATGAAGGCTATTGCTTAACGCATTGTAAGCCGCCTTCAGTCTCCAGAGAAGGGCGGCATATAAATCGAACCAATAAATAAATAAATAAATAAATGGTTAGAATGCAGTATTGCAGGCTAATTCAGCTCACCACCAGGAGTTCGATCCTGACTGCCTCAAAAGGAGAGCTTTAAAGAGCTGGTGGCGCAGTAGACTAAAGCAGTGTGATTAACATTCAGCTGCCTGCAATTACTGCAAGTTCTAATCTCACCAGGCTCAAGGTTGACTCAGCCTTCCATCCTTTCTAAGGTAGGTAAAATGAGAAGCCAGATTGTGGGGGCAATAAGCTGACTTTGTATAAATATACAAAAGTATGAAGGCTATTGCTTAACACATTGTAAGCCGCCCTGAGTCTCCGGAGAAGGGGGGCATATAAATCAAATTAAAAAAAAAAAGTGACTCAACTTCCATCCTTCTGAGTCCTGAGTAAAATGTGGACCCAGTTTGTTGGGGAACATATTCTGACTCCGTAAACCATTTAGAGAGGGCTATAAAGCACTATGAAGCAGTATATAAGTCTAAGAGCTCTTGGACCAGGGTTGGGTTCTACTTACTTTTACTACCGGTTCGCATTGTGCCTGCGTGCGCGTGCTCGCTTCGCTCGTGCACACACGTCCTCTTCTGTGCATGCACAGATCAACTTTGATGATGTCCAGGTCAGTGGGTGGAGCCTCCTGCCGGTTTTACTACTGGTTCTTGCAAACCGGTCCAAACCAGGGGCAACCCACCACTGTCTTGGACCATTGAGAAGTTAATCGCTTCTCAATGATAGAATCAGTCCTTTGGGATAACCTCCTGCTGGAGATCCAATTAGTCTTCTTCCTGTAGGTTTTCCAGAAACTGTTAAAAGCAGAAATGTTTTAGAGAACATTCTCTTAATTTCATGCACCGAGCCATCTTTTACTCTTTTAATGCCTTTTATTTAAAAAAAAAAAACAATTTTAGTTGGTTTATTCTTGCTTTGAGGGCTTTATGACTGTTAGTTGATTTGCTTTTACAATGTTAGTTGATTTGCTTTTACAATGTTAGTTGATTTGCTTTTACAATGTTAGTTGATTTGCTTTTACAATGTTTTAACTTTTTCCTATGCTCTACATCATCATGTTAACTGTCAAGAAGTGCTAGATTGCAGTGACATGCAAGTGCTATAAATAAATAAAATTACATTTAGTAATTATGACAGAAATCAATCTCCCTCAGAGGAATAGGGCTAAGTAATTCTTTTAAAAGATGCTGAAGTGATTTCTTTTTGGCTGCTAAGAATCCGTTTGGGATATGTAAAGTTATCTTAATAGTTACCATTTTTAGAATATAAATCTTACCTAATCACCATTTCCATGATCTTTAAACCATCAGGCTTGCATGACTTCATAGACAAGACTCTTTTGCCCTTGCAAGATTGTTTGTTGTTAGTTGTGAAGTTGTGTCTGAGCCATCATGACCCCATGGACAACTTTCCTCCAGGCCTTCCTGTCCTCTACCATCCTCTGGAGTCCATTTAAGCTCATGAGACTGCTTCAGTGACTCCATCCAGCCACCTTATTCTCTGTCATCCCCTCCTTCTTTTACCCTCAATCTTTCTCAGCATTAGGCTCTTCTCCAGTGAATCCTTCCTTCTTATTAGGTGGTCAAAGTATTTGAGTTTCATCTTCAGGATCTGGCCTTCTAAAGAGCAGTCAGGGTTGGTCTCCTCTAGGACTGACACAAGATTGTTCTAGTGTTAATCTAGTTAGATACAAATATTATCTTTTAAGGGTAATTGGGTCTTGTAAAAAATACTTGTCAACAAGAAGCATGATTTAGGATCACTTACACTATGTATGTTACATGAGACCCACCCAAGGGCTCTGCAGAAATGTGTCTTGCCCAGGAGCAGCCCCCATTGCAAAGAGACATCCTCCCTTGTTGACTAATGAGTAAAATTAACGTCCAGCAAAAGAGAGAGAGAGAGAGAGAGAGGGAGGGAGGGAGGGAGGGAGGG
>WNWU01000020.1:9601105-9657937 GCA_012654045.1 Ptyas mucosa
GGAGGATTAACCAATCCCCGGCCGGATGTCCTTATAAGGACATAACAGACTCCATGCTAGAATGCCTCTTTACTCTCCTTTAGCCAGCAATTCTACCACACAAAGAGTTATATATGAGCTCAGATCTCTCTATGAAGATTAGATGGGGCTTCCAAGGGCTTAACAGTAACTGTTTTGAGCTCCTCATTTGTGGGCCCTCTTCAAGCATGTTATGCACCTGCAAAGACATCACAGCAGGGAGAAAAGCAGCCCACCGCTTCTGCTTTCATGGTTCCTCCTCCCCCACCCTTCCTTGCCCATCTTTGGCTGCTGCTGAAAGTCACTGCATCCCTGGCAAGCAATGTTATGAATAGGATCAGGTTTCATTCCTTTGTTGAAACAGGAAATATTTTACTGGCTATAATATATGGAATCCCAGAAGCTGCTGGAGTATTTGGATGAAAAATATAATGTGATTTGATATGCTTTACTTCTGGCAAAACGTGCATTTGTAAAGAAGGGGAAATTATTCCCTTCCCCTGAGGTTACTGCTTTTCAGCTCAAGAAGTAAAATTTCTCTTCTATCTGAAAGAGACCGTGGGGGGACAGGGGCGGGGACGGACACGGGGATCAGACAGATTTGCATCAGCCATACATTTTCAGCTGGATGTGATTTTATGTGATTGTTAAAAATATAAACATTATATTAGAATCCCATCTCTTATTTTAAACTGCTACTGCGGAGCTTCCTTTCCTCGCCATTACCAAATTGTGAATTGTGGAACATTCATTCCCAATTTACCTATTGTCTCGATGGCACAAAAAATGTTTATACAGATTAACATTCTGTGCTTGGGTTTTAGCCTCAATGTTTGAATTTCATCTGTATCATATATTTTTTTTTCATAATTTCCCAGATTAATTTCTTCTATTCTAGCATAATGATTGTGCTCCATCATTGGCTGGCTGGCTGGCTGGCTGGCTGGTTCTTCATTTCTGGAGGCTTTCAAGAAAAGATTGGACTCTGTTTGTCTGGGATGATGTAAGAACCTTGGTTGGGGGTTGGACTAGAAGACCTCCATAGTTCCTTCCCACTTTATGATTCTATGATTCTAACACTTTGGGCAAAGGAGAGGGAAAGTAGTAAGAATACCTTGAATGTACAGTAGAGTGATCTTTTTGACACATGCCCCGGTTTTATGTGAGGGCTTTATAAAGGGGATTTTTGAACAGGTTCATTTTTTTCTTTGATATTTTGTAGTTCATTTGTGGTGGCTACCACCTTTTAAGTGGATAAATTGCAGATGCCTAACTTGAACCTGAACTTAAACAGCCCATTTTCCCTTTTAGGCTGGGAATGGAAAACATTGTAAAAGCTTCTCTACAAGGACCTCTATGAATTTTTGAGAAAAAGGATGAAAGAAAGACTCATAGCTGCCTTTGCACTTTGCTCTTTTTCCATAAACACATATTTTCAAAACTGAAGACAGAATGATCCCACTCAAATTTGTACACAATCCTGCGGTCCTGGAAAAATATGTGCTAAGCTGGTCCTCAGGTTTTTTTGTGTGTGTGTGGATACAGAGAGATCAAGAGTCTGTATGCTGGCAGCTGCAGACCTGTATCACAGAAGACCTCATAGAAAGAGATCTTGGTTAATGGAGAAAAAGAAAATGGAAAAGGGGTGAAGCCTGAATGCCATTCAGCTCATCAGAAGAATGTCAGCTTTTTATCTCATATTTATGCCTGTGTAGTTACTGGAGCTAAATCAACACACTGGATGGGAAATTCTGGGAGCTGAAGCCCACATATCTTCAACATGCCAAGTTTGAAAAACAGACCAAAAACAAGAGTGCCTCAAACAGGTTGAGACAGTCAATAGCAGGATAATATTTCACTGACGAGGGGAATGGCATTATGGTCACCAGAGCTAATAAAGAAAGACAGTTAATACCTCCATCAAGGTTGTCTTTGATGGAGGTGTAATTTTCAGGTATGATGCTGTTAAATGTTAGCCAGGACTTTGCAACAAGGGAATATGAACATTAACTTCAAGTATATTTGATTTCCTTATTGAATGCAGTTAAATTTCTTGAATGCCATACACTTTTGGGGTGGTGGTGGTGGAAAGTATGTTTTAATTAACAAATGAGTAGAAGGGAGCCAAAATGTATAATTAGACCCGAATCTTTGTTTTCTCCTTTTGTGCCACTAGCAGTGCTCAAGGCAAAAACATTTTGTGCACTTGGAAAAATACAAATAGCACTTTGTGTATGTATTTCAAAACAGGTTTAGTTTTCATTCAGAAATACTGGAGAGCCTTCAGGCGAGAAGTTCATTAATTAGTTGCAAGGATTTTCCCCCCAAATCCATCTGCAGGATTAAAATAATTCTAAATGTTAAAGATACACATGTTCAAGGAAATATAACAAGGGCAAATTTCAGGAAATTGCAGACTGATGACATTGAAAAAAATCCTTGTAGGATCTATTCAGTATTGTTGTTACTTTCTGTCATTATTGCTAGAATGATAATAGTAACTGTACTAGAACCGCCACAATAATAATAATAATACCTAATATATACATAATAATATGCATAATAATTATTATTGCTAGTATTGTGTCACCCTCTGAACTTTCTGAAAAAAAGGCGCTCAAGTGGATTTTAATCTTCATCCTACCTTATTTTGAGACAACTCCAAATAGGAGGAAAGAATAAACCTAGAAAGAAGATGAAATTTTCCACATTACTGATGGTTATGCTTGGTTGTTGGACAACAATTCACCAGGACCATCTGTCAATAACTTCTTCTTTGAGTTCCAAACCCATGCTCAGTAATAGCATCTCATCATCTTGTCCTGCTGCTGGCCTCACTTTCTGAAGTGTTTGAAATTCCCAAACACAATTGTATCTGCATTAGGTGTCCAAAATACTTCATTGTTAGACCTTCCAGTGAGCTGTCAAGAATTACTTCATCTAGTTTTGAATAGATTGTTCTTGTTCTCTAAGGTATTCCCCCTTGCCTTTATGGGCCTATAAACTAGGAAGGTCCCTTCTGAGATGTTTGCCACATCCACATTTCTTCTGTGGGCTAAGCTGTCTTTATCCAACTGTTGCTCTGTCTATGGCTCTTCCTGCTTCTCCCAAGGTCATTTCTATGATGAAACTACATATTAATGGAAGTGCATTGTTGCTGCCAAAGAACGGTATTTTATCGTTAGAAATTCTGTTTATATATAGCACCACAGACCAAACAAAGAGTACAGTCACCATGTGCTTTACTGCTTAACTGTTTAACTGTAACAGGAAACTCTACTTAGAACAAAAGAACACAGAGTATACCATAGATCCAAAATTGTAAACACTTGCCATCAACTGGCTGAATACTACTGTATTTGTTGCATAGAAATACATTCCAACAATGAATTCCAACACTTATTTTATTTCTTGATTGGATTTATATTGTGCTCGAGGAGCAGAAGGCAACCTTTCTAGTATTCTCATCACCACTTGATAGTGATGATCCACACGAAAGCAACTTCATGAAATACATTGAACCCAGGGCTGTCTTAATGCATGGGCCTGATGGGCACTTGCCCGTGGGCCCCATGAGCATAGGGGCCCCATACTAATCTGTGTATGTTAACCCTTCAATGCACCTTATATCATATAAATATAGCAACATATTTATTACATTTTACTGCATTTTTTATTAATACTAACATGCAAATATATGTTAAATTTTATCGACCATTTACATTTTTATTCCTGTGAGTAGTTGTCGTAGGGGCCCCAGGACACTGCTTTGCCTGGGGCCCATAAGTTAAGACGGCCCTGATTGAACCTGGTTCTAATTCAGCACTTAAACGATTTTATCACATGGATTGCTTTGTTCTCTTCCTGTTCTTTGCAATTGTTTGAGCTCCTTACTTATTCATATAACAGCTCACTGATCTGGATTAGCATAGCTGACAGCAGTTAATGCAAAGGAAGACACAGGTACATATATGATGCATTACTTGTAGTACAAGTAGTCCTTGATTAATGACCACAGTTGAGCCCAAATTTCCATTGCTAAGCAAGACCGTTGTTATGTGAATTTTATGACCCATTTTATGACCTTTCTTGCCACCATTGTTAAGTGAATCACTACAACACGAAGTTAGTAACATAGTTCTGAAATGAATCTTGCTTCCACATTGATTTTGCTCGTCAGAAAGTTGCAAAATGTGATCACGTGTCCCAAGGACACTGCAACCTTCATAAATATGAACTAGTTGCCATGGAGAAGCCTGTGTATGAATTTTGATCACAGGACTGTGGCATGCTGTAACGATCGTGTGAAAAATAGTCATGTCACTTTTTTCAGTGCTGTTGTTATTTTGAATGGTCACTAAACAAATGGTTACCTGTATTGAGTTCCTTTTAATACAGATGCAAAATCCACATTATTAATTTCTCCCTGTAGAAAATTGAATACACATTATGGAAAAAAAAATAATAAGGTAAAAACCATAGGGAAAAGCTAGAAATACAACTTATCGGAATCCCAACCAGAAAGACCAAACTAGGAGAAATCACCATGCCAATTCATAGCTGATGTATGTTAATTTCACTGACTTATTTTAGGTTCCTCAAGGAACCTGATGAATTTTGAATATAAATTTAAGTAATGCAAAAATGAGGCACTAGAGGGAAGAGGGACCTTACTAAAATGAACAAAAATAAACCTGGAGACAAAGGCTTTTGTTTAACATGTTCCTCGGGGAAACACGGGAATGAAGTGATGAAAGATATAAAGCAGAAACTTTCCTAGTTTCTGAGCGTCTTTTGAATTCTCAGGTACTCCAAGAATGATATTGTTCAGGAAAACACATGGCAAGATTAAGGGCTGCCTCCGTCTATTTGCATCTGGAAAAGGGAGGTATCTGTGAGAAGCGCAGAATGACATCTCACCATTTGCTTCTATCCATTCAGAATTGAAATTCTAAACTCACCTTTCAAGAAAGCAAAATAAATTACTGCTAGAGCAGGAACGTTGAGTTCCTGTTGTAAATTATTAGCCTTATTGTGATTGATTGCATTGTCTTAGGGTCCACATTATTTTTCTGATATGGGTAGCCCTCAATCTATGACCACAATTGAGCCCAAAATTTCTGTTGCTAAGTGAAATATTTGTTAAGTGAATTTTACCTCATATTTACAACCTTTCTCGCCATAGTTGTTAAGTGAATCACTGCAGTTGTTAAGTTAATAACATGGTTGTTAAGTGAATCTGGCTTCCCCATTGACTTTGCTTGTCAGAAAGGTGATTGCATGATACGGGGACAATGCAACTGTCATAAATATGAGTCAGTTCTCAAGCATCTGAATTTTGATCATGTGACAGTCATAAGTCACTTTTTTCAGGGCCCTTGTAAGTTTGAATAGCCATTAAATGAACAGTTGCAAGTCGAGGACAACCTTTTAATGAGAATGTGAATTTGATGGCTCTTTAATTTTGTGGCTACTCCTTTTGGAAATAACAGCTTTTTAAATAGGACCATGGTGTATGGAAAATTATGACTTGGAATGTAAAAGGAATAAATGATAAAGAACAGGAATGAACAAATGAAAGAAAGAAATCTGAATGAAAGTATTCTGATCTTAAGGAATTGATTGAATAAATGAATGTACAGGTTTAATTATAAATGAAAGGACTAAATGTATGTTAGAAAATATGAACTGATCCATTTCAGTTGTTATGGGTGTACATGAAAGTAAGAATCCATAGGTAGGTTAAATATTAGGATTTGATGAATTGTGATAATAGTGGCAATGGAAAAATCAGATATTAGTTTTGGAAGGCAAATATCAATACTCTTAATGAAAAATTATTTTGCTTGCTGATATAAATTGATGGATAGAAAAGAGATGAAAAAAATTCAGAAAAAATGATTGAGATGTTTGGCTCAATGAAATAATGAATGTCCAATTGTTTTGAATATGTAGGAATTAAATTCTTTCCTTTTCCACATGCACATATGAACAGATTTATTATCTACTTATAAGTACATGTGGAAAAAGAAGGAATCTTGAGAAAGGATAGGAATGGAGAAAGGGAAACAAAACAAGAAAAAAAAAAGAAGAACGAAGGAAAAAGAATGACTGCAGAAAGAGAAATTATAAATCTGGTCTAAAAGAAAGTAGATTAATCTCCCAACAGAATAAATGGAATGTGGATGTAAGGAAAGAGGATGTGGAAACTGCTTGGAACAGAATGAAAAGAATAATACTGCAGAATGCACAGAAGTAAGTTTGAACAAAAGGATGCTTGGTAGAATGATCAAGTGAAGAAGGCTGAGGACGAGAAGAACGGATGAAAGAAATGAAGCTGAGAGAAATTATGTGAAGTTTACTGAAATGAAAAGACGGGGAGATAAAATTTGAAGTGATGGTTAGGATAAATGAGGCAGAAAAAAGTAGATTTCATTTCATTTATTTTGATGAAAATAAATGTTTTGCAAATGAAGAAACGAAGCACAGGGAATGGAATTAAAAAGGAAAGATATGAAATTATTTGTAGGTGAATGCTCCTTTTCAAGTCCTGCTCTGCTGCTGCCTTGTGTTCCTGACACAAGGCAGCAGCTCCCTCTCTCCCTCTCTCCCCCACTCTCTCTCATCTACACACACACACACACCATTTCATGCACATGAGAGGGCAATAGTAAATTATTTCTTTATTTTACCAAGACAATTATATGGACCAACAAGGTGAATAATGATGCTTTTGAACTTGGTGTTGGATAAGTCTTCTGACAATACTATGGATAGCTCAGAAAACAAAGAAATGGACCATAGAAAATATCAATCTGCGTTGTGCCTAGCATTTATAGATTTCTCTGACATTGTATGCCATTTGATAAACAAACAAACAAACAAACAAACAGGATTCTGGATATGTTATGCAAATATTCAGGTTGCTGGGGAAAGTGAAAAAGAAGAGGATGACCAGCACCAAAATGGATGGACTCAATTGCAGTGGAAATGTGTGCACTATTGGAAGACCAAATGACCAGATTATGGACAGATCATCCTGAAGCCTTTCCTATCAATGTGGTTGCTAAATGTCAACACCACAATGATGATATAATGTTGATAATTAACCAATTAAGTGAGAATTATAACCAATGCTGAAGACTTCTTTGATGATAACCTGTTGTAGCAATCGTTTTAATTCTATTGAAGATTAGAATTTAAAATGATTGCCACACAAGTTGTCATAAAAAAAAAGGATATTGTAAGAATGCTGAGAAATGTTAAGACTGCAGGTGTAGACGATGTAACTGGAACAAAGTTAAAATGGGATTGTGATTTGCCTATGAGAGATTTGTTTAATCTGTATGTGAAGAGTGCATCTGTGTCTGAAAATTATAAAAATGCTGCTATTTAGAAAGTAAAATTTAGTACCTCAAAATACGTTTACAGAATTGTGGTAAAAATACTGCAAGAGGTGGCAATGAGCAAAATTTGGAAAGTGTAATACATATTTATAGTAGGCAAATGATATGCAGACCAGATTTTTGCTTTTTAACAAGTGAATAAGACATGTATGAAAATTAAAAGAAAGTTCATTGTATTATTTTTTGTCTACAAAATATGTATCCTGAAATGAATATATTTGAATTTTGAGATGTCTTATTTGAATATGAAGTTGAAATTGGTTGCTGAATATGAGAACAGTAACAGGTAAAACATGCAGGAGAATAAATTGAATAATTACTAAATCCTTCAACAATGATTCCACAATAAACTGAGAAGGAAGGTGTGATTTCCATGTGATTGTTTCATACATTTACAGATAAGTGAGTCAGGAATGATTACGGCAGCATTACGCATCCATTTGTTTGAGCATGTATTTTGTGTGCAGATGTCACCAAGTTGTTGGTTGAGAACCCACACGTTTTGTGATGAATATATTATATTATATTATGTTATGTTATGTTATGTTATGTTATGTTATGCTATGCTATGCTATGCTATGCTATGCTATGCTATGCTATGCTATGCTAAGCTATGCTATGCTATGCTATATTATATTATATTATATTATATTATATTATATTATATTATATTATATTAATTGGTTGATGCAACAAAGAGTATGATTCTGAAATATTAATATATGAAACCCCAAGAAACCCCAAGGTCGTTCTTTTTCAAGGAGAATGGAATGAACGATTGCTTATTGCAGCTACATGGCAAAACATAAAACCGAGGATTGAGTTATATATGAAAAGTGAATGGATCACAAGGGAGAGCAAGTCCAAAAATGTCATGGTAGAATAGAGCCAATGAGATCCTGAAAAAGAAGGAGGTGAGAATTTTGAAGTTTAAAAAACAATATATGAAACCATGTGTCTATGGAAATTCTCAGTCATCCAGGTCACGGTTGTCCCAGTTTTGAATGGAAGAAACTTGTTCAATGAGAAGCAAAATGTCTTCAAGGAAAAAGAAAGTCCAGTTGACTTTTGAAAAAGCCCCTTTGGAATAGGAAGCCATGCTAGGCTATGCTAAGAAGCATGATTTTCAAGGTTAGAAAAGAGAGGTATAGTGAACATGTTGGAGAAAACTATTTTTAGCCAACTTTCCTTCTACTTTATTGTTTCTTTCTTTTCTTTTTTCGTCCCATGCCTCTGGTTTCATTGGATTAGTATTGCTTACTCCTTTTCATTGTTTTGTTTAGCATTGCTTATCCCTAAATCTGGGTGTCCTCCTGGATACGCAGCTGTCCTTGGAGGAACATCTGACGGCTGTAGCCAGGGGGACCTTTTGTCAGGTTTGCCTGATTCGCCAGTTGCCCCCTTTCTTGATCAGGATTCCGTGTGCACAGTCACTCACGCCCTCGTCACCTCTCGCCTGGACTACTGCAACGCTCTCTACATGGGGCTCCCCTTGAGGAGCACCCGGAGGCTCCAACTGGTCCAGAATGCGGCCGTGCGGGTAATTATGGGAGCTGCATGGCGCTCCCACATAACACCGCTCCTGCGCGAGCTGCACTGGCTCCCGGTGGTTTTCTGGGTGCACTTCAAGGTGTTGGTCACCACCTTTAAAGCGCTCCATGGCATAGTACCCAGTTACCTTCGAGATCGCCTTCTGCCACCGACGACCTCCCATCGACCCATGCGCTCCCACAGAGAGGGCCTCCTTGGGCTGCCGTCAGCCAAACAATGTAGGCTGGTGACCCCCGGGGGAGGGCCTTCTCTGTGGGGCCCCCTACCTTCTGGAATCAGCTGCCCCAGAGTTAAGGAGAATCCAAGACCTCTGTGCCTTCCGCCGTGCCCTTAAAACTTTTTTCTTCCAGCAAGCCGTGCTGGTTTAACAAACCCTTTTAAACAATTTTAACTGGTTTGTCTTTTAAGTTTGGAGCCAAACTGAGATATTTCTTTTAACTGTTTTTAATATTTGTATTATATGTTTTTATTCAGCTGTACACCGCCCTGAGTCCCTAGGGAGAAGGGCGGTATATAAATTTGAAAATAAATAAATAAATAAATAAATAAATAAAAAAAAAAAATAAAGTGGATAGCAAACTGTAGGAGTGCAAGAGAGTAATTGAGTCACATTGAATGGAAAATATTAAGAAGGTCAAGGACTCTATACATGAGTCAACATCTAGGAAGTTGAAAAAAACACACAGGATCACTATTACAAGCTCGGGGGGGGGGAACCCTGTGGGACATTCTGTGAAACAAGTAACTAGATACTAATTTAGGGAGGCTATATTTTGGCTAACACTAGTTTGAATAATGTTGGAGGAAGACCAGTAAGAACTAGTTACTTCTATACTATCTTCATGCAAAAAGCGTTAATTACAAGGAGTTTGCCAAGAGAAGCCAACATTTGTGTTAATGGTTAAAATGGCCTGTTGCAGGATGTTTATTTTTCTCTCTTCTAACGTAAACTATTGTATTATATTTCTACAACACAATCTAGTTTAATCTTTTGTTTGTTTTCAGCAGAAGCCAAGTTACAGTTTCAATATTTACAGATTACATCTGATCTCTCCATAAGAGTAAGCTCTCTTAAGAAGAGGAATCAGAAGATAATGACTGTTTTTATATAGATTCTTCTTTAACTTTCTTGTCAAAATACAGACATCCTAAGTATCAGAGTCATGTTAAATAATCAGTCTCCAGACTGAGTATGATTATACTAAAGGTTAATAAGTTGAAGAACCCCTTTTAAAAATGTAGCCTGTGAGATTGCTTTTAAAGAAGAGAACTTGCCATATCCTGCACATTTTAGCTTTCAGGACTCGCACTTCTGACTTGCATGGTTACGGGACCCACTAAGGACAAAATAAGGCAGGGTGAAGATGGCTTCTAAAATTCTTTCCAATCCCTTTCCCAACAGTGACCGTAGAGAGTGCCATGATATGTCTGGTAAACAAAGTAACCTGTATTTGTGTTGTGGGGAGCTAATCGGAAAAGGTCCATCTCTCTCTCTCTCTCTCTCTCTCTCTCTCTCTCTCTCTCTCTCTCTGTGTGTGTGTGTGTGTGTGTGTGTGTGCTGGGAAGCATGGTAAGCTGTATATGCTATCCATATGACCAAGAAAGGGGTTTAGATTGGAGAAGCTGGCAGCATTCAAAACTATTGTCCAACTGCCTCTCCTATAGGGTTGAATTAGGGATTTTGTTTTTCCTGAACTGTTTTTCCTACCTTCAGTTTGGCCAGACCTGTCTGATTATCAAACACAAACTTTTATTTGCTGGCTTCTCCTCTCACACCTTGATCCTGTTCTGTTCTCTTTTCAAAGGGTTCTCCAGCCGATGGACAGACAGTCCCAAGGCACTTTGGATACTCTCCTTCAAGGTGCTATTGGGCTGAAAAGGAGAGAGAGAGCACTATGATGACTCAGATCATAAGCCCAACTTGTCCAATGTTTTCTTCTCACAATAAAGCTCACAAACCCACAAACATACCACATTGTTGTTCTATTCCTATCCTGATAATGTACCTCTGTACAGAGGTCAATGTATATGTTTCATGGCTAGAAGCTATGGATTATGTTATTACTTAGAAGCTATGAATTACCTTATTTTCCTGGATCATCCCCTTTTCAAGCCATTCACAATGGCGACCACAACTACTGACAGCAAATTTATCAGTTAATTGTATGCTATGTGAAGAAGTGATCCACTTTCAAATTTCACATCAACTGGGTTCACCGTTTCAGATTCTTGCAATATACCAAGCTAGCCCCTGGCCTCCTTAGGCATCCTATTTGATCATTAGGCCTCTTGCTTGGTCCTTATTTGTCTTGCCTTTTGGGAGTGGAATAAAAAAGTCTAGAACAGGGGTGTCAAACTCACATCATCATGGCGGCATCACGTGACGTATCAGGACTTTTTTCCCTTTCATTAAACCAGGCGTGGGCGTGGCCAGCCCTGATCTAGAAGAATAGTTGACTGGTACAGATTACGCACATTGTATGATAAAACACAAATGTGTGCTTCTGGTTTTTAACAGGTGCATTTCTATAGTTTTCTTGGATCAGGGACACATGGTTGAGGCAGTGGATACTTGTGAGTTATTTTCATGTTCCTTCCTTCACTGGAATGAACGAAATCTTTGATTGAGTGATTGGTTTGGTGTGGAAAGTATTTTTTTTTGTCCCCCCCCCCCCCCTATATCTTTCCACTATACTAATGAAATTTGCAGACTTAGAAAGGAAATGAAAAGTTATTTATAGGAGTGGCTGGAATGTGAGTCCTAATTGTGCTTAGTCTATTGCTAAGTACGTGATCTGTTTGCTATTAAGCTTTACAATCTTCCAACATTATATACCGTAGGGGTATATACTTTATGGTATGAAAAACTGAAATCATAAAACTGATGCAAGATAACTGGTTGATGGTTTTCTTAACTACAAACTCATCTACAACTTACTGTATCTACAACTACAAACCTGTCTACAAACTCAACTGCAAACTTGGTTTTGTAAATGGGAGAGAAGGTCATTTTTAGAGTTAGCTGTTGTTTGTGTATTATTTGCTTACTTTTTTGCATAATTTCTAGTTTATCCTATATTATTTTCAGCATTTTAAAAGCAAAATAAATATTATAAGAACTTTTATTGCAAACTATGTTTGCTTTGTTGTAATACAAACAGTATCATGCTCTGGATTTTATCTTCTTATCAAATTTTTATGTAGATGTACATTGTGCAACTTGTTTACATGGTTTTGGCTTTCCATGCCCTTTGCAAAAGGTCATATCCAAAATATGTTGATTTTTTAAGGCAATAAACATTTTTTTTCCTGCCACCTGGGGTTTTCTACCCTCACCTTTTCCCTCTATCCTTGATTCTTATGTATAAAACTTCCACACCTGGCTGCAATAATCTTGACAATCATTAAAGGGCAGCAGAGAGTGAGAGATATCTAGTGTTTATGCAGGTTTTTGCAGCATAGCTATAGTACAAGTTTTTATTTGGGGGAGAAAAAAACACACACGTACAAAGACAAAAAGGAATGAAAAAAAAATCACAGCTATTGTCATTAATTCTATTAAATGCATTTGTTATTTTGGAAATGAGCAGCTGTGTAAATCATTAGAAAGACTGCTAGTGATTTTAGCTAGCCAAAATATGTTGTTTTAGTGTCTTAAATTTCCTCGATGTAACATAAACGTAAGTTAAGCGTCTTCTGTTGCCGCAAATGCTTCAGCAGCTTTCCTTGAAGCGAATGCTGATTGATGTAGATGATGTGTCTTTCAGCATTGCTTTGGTATCCAGGGATGACCCAGGGTTAACCATATATTCAGAGTTATTGAGGTCTCAAAAAGCAAAAGCCTTCTGAGGGAGCCCTCCATTCCAATCCCCCATAGATTTTCCTGCTTTTATCACACAATTCATTTTCTGTTTCTCATACATTTCTACATGTTGTTGTAAGCATGATCTTTCTTGCATTTTCCTTAGAGAATTGCTCATAAATATCATCCTCGTGATAAAATTGCTCCGATGCTGTTCATTACTTTTAAAAAGGCAAAGCTCTTTCAGAAACCATTTTGGCCTTTTGCAGTTATGCTATGAACATTAATATGAAGTGCAGTTCTTATCAGGTGCTATTTAGACACGGAATGAATTTTCCCTTCCACTCTTGTCCTGAATTTGTCACAGGAAAAAAATATATAAAGTATTTCTGAGAAGGACTTTTTTATTTTGTTTTGTTTCTGAGCCAAATCTAAATTTCAGAAACCAGCTTTTCTTTTCAAAGAGTGATCCAGGCTGGTGCAGCTGGGGACCCACTCCAGATCAGATGCAACTCTAGAGATGCCATTTAAGTGATAGAAATTTGCAATCGAAATTCATCTCAAGAGATATTGTCAGGCTCAGACATCAGATATGTGATTCATATCTTTGAACTTTCTCTGGTTTAGAAATGTTCTTTGTGCAAATATCCAGTGTCTGCTTTTCTGGTAAGGCTGTTTTCTCAGAGTTTCTTTATGCCTAAAACAGGACTAGCGTTCACTATCTCAGTTATCAGTTACTATCCAGGTACTTTTAAACCAATATACCAAACTTCATTCCTTGTGCATGGGCCTCTTTGGTGAATGGGAAGATCTTACATATCCTTCTTATTTTTATTTTATTTTATTTTATTTTATTTTATTTTATTTTATTTTATTTTATTTTATATTATATTATATTTTATTTATTTGTACCATGCCTTTATTATTTTTATAAGTAACTCAAGGCAGCAAACATATCCAACACACTTTCCTCCTCCTATTTTCCCCACAACAACAATCCTGTGAGGTAGGTTGGGCTGAAAGAAAGTGACTGGTGCAAAGTCACCCAATTGTCTTTCATGGGTAAGGTAGGATTTGAACTCAGAGTCTCTTGTTTTCTAGCCTGGTGCCTTAAGCTTGTTTATTTATGAATGCATTTATTTTTAATTTACATTGAGCTTTTCCTTAGAAGCTCAGTCCAATTCATCACCTCAATGTGGTGAAGTAACATAATTCAATTTATTTGACTTAAGGAATATGGAAAGACACACATATGCCACTCTTCACATGTGTGGTTCATTCATGGAATTTTATGAGGAATCCAGATGTCAGCATCTTCCACTTATAACCCTTCTCTGTTTCGCCAACATTTTCCTGGATTTTTTCCTAACTGCGAGAAACCAATTAATGAGGAAAAGATGAACAAGTTGCACTATGCCTTTTGATCAATAGCTCTACGAATTGGCCACGTGGAATCTTTCCCAATAAATGCAGAAATTAAATAAGCTCTCGGGCTTACAAATGTTGTCTCTATATTTGTAAAAGTATAGCAACACATTTCTGGCCAGCTCGAAAGGGATGTGAAGGCTTTGTAGTGGATCACTAAAGTAAAATTGTGTTCCTGACTGTTAATAATTATCTGGAAAAGTGATGCATTAACAATTAACTGGATTGAGATGTTTGAGTGTAAGGGCTTATTATATTAGGGGGGGAAAATGAGCCTACAGACATTGTCTCCAATCTAGTAACAATTAGTTCCTCCTGAAATCAATTGGATAAATTAGTTCATTAACCTGAAGCCCTAGGAACATAAAACTAATTTTCTCTTGATCAAGGGCTTGGCTTCAAGATCCCTAATCATCTATCTGAACTGAGCTGCAAGTCACTTCCATTTTTATTTTTTATTTTGGCATTTAGGTTATCTACCGAGAACGTCAAAACTCAGATCTCTGAGCCTTGCATTGAATTTTCATCTGCTTTTATGATGAAAGGGAGATGGTGTCTAATTCCGCACTTTCTTAATCTGTCTTGATTTACAGATTAAAGGATATAAGGGAAATAAATCATGGTAAGATTCTATTAATACATCGGACAGGAGGCTGCCTTTGAAAGAAGTTTGGGAAATTATTTGCTAAAATGAGATACAATAAAACAGATTTCAGTAAATTACCCTCACACACATTACAGGTAGTCCTCAATTTATGACAACAATTGAGCCCAAAAGTTCTTTTGCTAAGTGAGACATTTGTTAAGTGAGTTTTGCCTATTTTATGATGTTTCTTGCCACAGTTGTTAAGTGAGTCACTGTAGTTGTTAAGTTAATAACTCAATGGTTAAGGGAATCTGGCTTCCCCATTGATTTTGCCTGTCAGAAGGTTACAAAAGCTGATCACATGATCCCGGGACGCCACTAGCATCATAAATACGAGTCAGTTGCGAAGTGTCTGAATTTTGATTGCATGACTATCAGGATGCTACAATGGTTGTAAGTGTGAAAAAAGTAGTAAGGTACATTTTTTCAGTGCTGTTCTAACTTTGAATAGTCACTAAATGAACTGTTGTATGTCGAGGACTACCTATATATGTACAATATCCAAGCTAGTTTAATAAAACAAATGTTGCAACATAGCCTACTATTTGTACAAATTCAGTTGGGATTATTAATTAATGGGGCAGTATGTATGTATGTATGTATGTATGATGTATATTTGCATCTACTTTTTTTAAACTACCTAATGGCCAACATTGTCTGTGGAGAATGCAGATATATATTCAACCTATTTTATGGAGTGGTAGATATAGATTTAAAGAATAGGATACAACATTTGAATTCAAGTATCACTACATCTTTTCAAATTAATGGATTAATTAATTAATTTCCTCCATTAATTAATGGAGGAAAAACGTATTTAAGAGATGGCAAGGTATATTTTTTTTAAGCCAAGCACACCACACTATAAAAAAAGATGTTGAGACTCTAGAAAGAGTGGAGAGAAAAGCAACCAAGATGATTAGGGGACTGGAGGCTAAAACATATGATGAACAGGTGCAGGAACTGGGCATGACTAGTCTAGTGAAGAGAAGGATCAGGGGAGACATGATAGCAGTGTTCCAATATTTGAGGGGTTGCCACAGAGAGGAGGGGGTCAAGTTGTTTTCCAAAGCACCTGAGTAAAGACAAGGAATAATGGATGGAAACTGATCAAGGAGAGAGTCAACCTAGAAATAAGGAGAAATTTTCTGACAGTGAGAGCAATCAACCAATGGAACAGCTTGCTTTTGGAAGTTGTGGGAGTTTCATCACTAGAAGCTTTCAAGAAGAGACTGGACTGCCATTGTGAGAATTGGTGTAAGGTTCCTGCCTGGGTGAGGGGTTGGACTAGATGACTTACAAGGTCCCTTCCAACTCTGTTAATCTGTTAAATCTGTTAAACTGCCTTCTTTCTCTTGATATATGCTACATCTAAATGCCTTTGTGTAAATCATTAATATAAGAATCATGTTTTTTTCTCCTCAAATACAGCCATTAATATTCATAATTGCACAAGAGAGCAAAGTAAATAGTGCTTCAGTTTTAAAAAGAGGACACCTAAGTATTGTGGACTAGTTTACTCCACTTGATCAGGAAAACATGAATCATCACTTAAAATCTGCTAGGAAAATCAGATTAAATTTAAGATGAGTTTCTTACGGTTTTGCTAAAGAATCTGAAACATTTCCATTTGGAAAAGAATTATTTCTTTAACCTTCTCAGTGTTAGTTTGTCATTTGTTGCATAAGGAAGGTTACCCAAGGGTAAGGCATGCATCTATAGACAGGGAAGTGGCAAATAAACAAACACCCAGCCTACATAGAAATCCAGGTTTATTAACACTTTTGTAGTCTGGTTTGCAAACAATGAGGGACAAGATCAGTAATAATTTAAACCAATCTGATTAGATATACATCACTGAGTAGTCTTTGGTGCTCTCTGAGCTTGGTTGTTTTCTTGCAGGCATATCATTACCCAAACTAGGTAACATCACTGCTGGGTGATGTTACCTAATTGGATAATGAAACGTCTGCAAGAAAACAACCAAGCTCAGAGAGCACCAAAGACCCCTCATTTCAACCCTGAGCTACAAATATTCTCTTCTATTGCTATGCATAATTTCAATCCAACAGATTTCAATAAAATGTAATAAAAGATTTTCTTGGACTGGGAGCCTTGTTCTCTGATATTTTTCTAGGAACACAGGATACTTTATTACTAGCCAGACTTAAGCTAAGAGATGACTCCTGCATGAAGCAAATTGGGTTTTGAACTGAGATCTTTAGAAAAAAAAGTAGTGTTTTTCATTATCTCTCTCTATTTAAAGGACCTACAGTCAGATCTTTTAAACTCAATTATAAGGGCAGTAATATATTGTCTCTTCTTATTACAGAAAGCCTGAATTGGCCTTAGGTGACATCGTCAGAATTGGTATCTCCTGAAAATGTCTTCATTGCTTTAGTTTGTGCAACGCCCCAGAAATCAACCTGTTCTTGAGATCAGACATGGATCGTGTGTAACAGGCCAATCCTTTCAGGGCAAGTCAAGAGCGTTCCTGATGGAAACACACTTTCAGACAGTACAGCTCCTGGCACCAAGTCTCAGACGTGTTTCCTTGGCATGCCAATCTCTTTCTGAGGGAAAAAAAAAAGAACTCCTTTGCCGGAATGGAACAATTAACTGAACAATCACTGTAGAAGAAAGGCAGCTGCGTGCACAAAACCAGCAGAATAATATTTTCTGTGAAACAATAAATAAAAAACTGAGGTTTTTTTTTAATATCCAATAACAATAGCAACAACAAAGAAAGAGAATAACCAGGAAGATAAGCAAAGTCCAGAAAAACTACATTTATAATAATGTGGCTACTTCTGTTCCCAGCTTGCATAGTGAGAAACTTGCAAGCTCTGCCAGTGATATTAAAAAAGCCAGCCCACCTTCAGCATTTCAATCACCTCTTAAACACTTAAACACTCAATGGAGTGAAAACTTGCTTTTTAGAAGAGTTTCCAAGGAAGCAGAAACTTTCCACACCCTAAATCCTATCCCAAGAGAAATGGAAACTAGGCCCTCCTGCCAAAAAGTCTGAACTCTTGTATCGCAGGCTGTGGAATATTACATTTTGCAATATTAAAAGAAACGTGGACAGGTTTTACTACTATATTAAAACATATGGATGTGTGCACTTTCTAAAGATTAGCAGCCCTTTTATTTCTTTGCCTTAGGATAGATACCAGGTGCCAAAGGTGAGACTTCATGCTGACTCTATGTTGAGAACCAGAAGTAACGGTGAAATATGGCCAAATTCTAAATAAAAGGAAGGCAGGTACTTCAATAATACAACAGTTCAGAAAAGCATGTTGGAGGGTATGGGAGGTAGGATTGAGATTTTGGAATCAGTGGCTGATTGGTTTCATTCTATGACTTATAGGAAATTCAGCCAGCTCAGGGATCAAATGGAGAAGAGTCCAGATCAGTGCTTCCCAAACTTAACAACTTTAAGATGTGTGGCCTTCAACTCCAGAAATTCCCCAGCCATTTTGTCATTGTAGTAATTTCAGTGAGTGAGCAAATCAGTTAAATATCTTGTAATGATAAGCATATCATTGGTTTCTTGGAAACTGGGCCAAATCAGTTGAAGACAGAATTCCTTATATCCAACAGCAAATCTTCAAAAATATTTCACAAGGGTTCACCTTATTGCTGTCTGTAGTGGTGGCAACTTTGCTATCTGTAGAAATGTTTATCATTCCTTCCATTTCCTTCCCCAAAACTCTTAAGGAAGGCTGATGCCTGCATTTTATGGTTGATTAAATAATATTGTATACCATGATTTTGAAATAACAAGATTTCACAGCTTTTCAAGATAGGTGGCTACATTGGATCTGCCTGTCTGTTCATTATTTGTGTTTAGAGTTTATCAAATTTTGCTTCAGAATACTAGAAGTGACTAAGTACTAGCTAGCCTCTGTATTTGTCTGAAAGTTTTCCACATGACACACAGTAAATTATCATATACATTTCTGGATGGAAAATTAAAAAAAAACCTCCACAATGTACTGATTTTTCTTATGTATTTACAGTGCCTTGAGTTTCTAAATGAAAATGGATTAAAAGCTTCGCTGATCCTATCAAAACTGTCCCTTTGTTGAACAGCGTATTGAGAGGATGGCTATATACACTTAATAAATATTTCTTTTTTTAACATTTTAAAAAACCTGTTTTATTAGTTTTAGCAACAGGGAGCAGCACTTGGCTGACCTTTTCTGACCCTGGAAGCTAAGCAGAGTTAGACCTGGTTAATCCTTGGGTGAGAGGCTTTCAAAGTTACAACTAGCCCTTGATTTATGATCAGTCATTTAACTACCATTTGACCTTACAACGGATCTCCAAAAAAATAACTTACGACCCATTTTCAAAGTTATGACAGTCATACTTCTCCCCCTCCCCACCTCCAGTGATGTGATTGTATTTTGGACAGTTGGCAATTGGCTCACCTTTATGCCTTTTTTCAACTTCCTACAAACACATGATTGTGATTTGTGATTGTTTTGGCTAATTTCTGGTGTTTTTACTTCTAGTTTTTGATAAAAAATGATCATTTGGGGATGATTGATTAGCTTAAAAACTGGTGTTTGTTTAATGACTGCTGCATTTTTTTTAAAAAATGGATCTGGTCACATGATGCTTCAATTTATGAGCACAGTGATTTATGACTGTAAACCCAGGGTCAATTATGGTCATAAGTCAAAGACTACCTGTATACCAGAATTGGAGGCAATGGTTGAGAGTCAACAATACTAGAAGGCAGTGGCAAACCATTAAATATTGCTGTCAATAAAACTGCGTAGTTGTGCCCATGTAATTGCCAGTTCTGAACTTGATCTGAGATCATCGTCTCATCATCTGCATCATCTTCTTAGCTAATGCAGAAAACAAAATGTGCGCCTTGCAAGAAGTATACATCCCAAATGAATGGCTATACCCATTATAACTATAAATTCATGGGATGCAGAGAACGCTAACTTGGGATAGGCCTCTAAGTTCTTGGTTGAGGGGAGTGTAAAAAGAGAAATCAGAAAGAAATGAGAAGTTGGAAGGGCAGATAGCGATAATTGGCTGTTCATAAGCCGTTACTGAATATGAGCCCAACATTCTCCACTTGAATGAGATTATGGTAAAGAGATTGGATTCTGTTTAATTCACGGGAACTAGTGTTCAACCTAATGTTTTTAGTTCATTTACTAAATGAAGTAAAATTGTCTGTGCAAATAGTTTCTTGGAGAAGACCACCTTAAAGTCAATGATAGTGTCCTGCACTTCTTCTCCTAATTTTGCGAGATTATAACCTCTAAAGTCAAATGTATTTATTTATTTATTTTGCCTAAGATACAGCCAATTTATTCAATATAGAACAGGGAATGATATGGAAGCACTTGAGACCTCGTGTGACTCCAGTATCTCTCCGTTGTTCATTAAAAAGGACAGTCTTTTTTCAGGGTTCTACACAACATGAGCCATGACTGCTTTGAGAGTTTAGTTCAGGGGTGAAATCCAGCAGGTTCTGACAGGTTCTGGAGAACCAGTAGCGGAAATTTTGAGTAGTTCAGAGAACCGGCAAATACCACCCCTGGCTGGCCCCAGAGTGGGGTGGGAATGGAGATTTTGCAGTATCCTTCCCCCAGGAGTGGGGAAAGAATGGAGATTTTGCAGTATCCTTCCCCTGCCATGCCCACCAAGCCATGCCCCCAACTACGCCCACAGAACTGGTAGTAAAAAAACTTGGATTTCACCACTGGTTTAGTTAGTGTGTCAGCTCCTCGAAAGAACAACATCATTTTTGCTCAAAGTCAGAAAGAAACAAGGGGTGGCTAATGGCAGAAGTGCATTGACACAAACCTGACAGATTTCTTTTGGACCCTTTTCAAAGTGTGCACGGAGTAAATGAAAAATGTGGTCAAGCTATTGCTGACCAATCTTAATACATATCATGTGGGAAGATTACTAGGAACATCAAATCTTAGGGTTAGCAATCTAATCCCTGTGATTATAATGCATAAAAAGCAGCATTTAAATCTATGTAAAGTTAATCTGTATGCAATCTGCAAAGTCAGATGCTGTTGAGAATAAGACAATAGGCAAGAGGTCTGTTGCTTCATAGATACCTTTGAGAAGCAGAGATTGGCAGCATGGTGACATAACTCTTTTTGTAATATGCAACCAAGCCGTCTTGCACTTTCTTTTCCAGTTATTCTTCATTCCTCCTCCCCCTCCCCCTCCTAAGGCAGACAGGAATGGGTGCTTGAGTTGACGTGACTGTGTTCTTGCATTTTCTCTGTATTTCTTTGTATAAGAATAGCATATATGGATCAATTTAGGACCATTTCAAACCCTGCAGAAATTAATCTGCAAATACAAATAAAATGTATTTGTTTAAATGATTGGCCTCCTGAAACCATCAATGTTTTTTTCAATCCCCAGGCTCCTGCAGAAGCCAAAAAAATAAAATAAAATATTGGGCTGCTTTAATAAATCACCAAGAGTTGCTTTGCTCCTGCAAAGCCTGAAGGACTTCTTCACAATAATTTCTGAAGCATGCACAGCCCTAATAAATATCATTGCTAAACCAAAGTCCTTTAATATATGAAATATAGAACCACTGGTTTTTCTAGTTCACTCTCTTTGTCCAGAATCTGCCTTTCTCAGCCTTGGAAAGGCCAAGAACAGAATCCTGAACCACCTTCTGGATCAAGTCATGTTGGTAGATCAAGTCAAGGTTGGACCATCAACCTGCAGACCTTGAGTTCTGTCTTTGTAATCCCTCTGGTGATACTATGCTGCTATGATTAATAAGATTGTTCTAGCTGGCATCTTACTAGAATGTCTGGAAGAAGATTCTCTCTAACTACTTTATTCTAGATTGGCAAGGACCGCAAGGATGAGTTGGTTCGTCTCCTACATGGTAAGCATTGACAAATTGCTCCTCTGCCTTAGCATAGAGCTTCCTAGGATTAAGAGAAATGAGTTCTATGTTGTGTAACCACTGCTAGGGCGATGGTCATTGCTATTTATTGATTGTTTCCATTATGCTCCGCTTCTGAAGTGCTGGATTTTTTTTAATGCATGTGAAAGTTTCCTGAGACAGAACAATATTTTGAAAGCAGCAGACATTCGCCCCTTGAGCCAAATGCCACTCCCTCATTTTGCCAAAATATTGAGGTTAATTGCAGAAGTCCAAGATTACCACCAAGTATAAAGAGTCGGACATCCTTGTTTTAATGTTTCCATTTCAGTTCCTTGTAAAAATACCACTGAGAGCCTGCAATTATTACTAATCATATTAAAGTTGTGGGCATATTTTATTATTTGGCAATGAGATCACTTTGTACATTGTAACTACATCTGGAACAGGATCCTCATTATTAATTTTATATTGTTGACTTAGTTAAGCATTTTGGCTACAAACCACAGGGGAAAGGAATAGGTGGGACCATAAAAGGCCAGAGTATTGACATTTATTCAGGTTATCTAATTTTTATGAACTTTGGAACAGAGAGAAAAATTACCTTTATTTCTTAGAATGGTTCACTGCTATTCTTGTTGGATAGGTGCAGATTTTAAATATGCACACACCCTGATTAGGATGCTGCATCTGGGTTTCAGTCTGTTGAACATTAAACACATACTGCTTCCAAAGTATGTAAATTTCACAAGGAGCATCTTTTCTTATAAAATGAGCCAGTTATTTATTTAGATCGCTGTCCATCTCACAACAAAGACTCTGTGTGGGGTATAAAATTTAAAGGATCAATCAGGGTTACTTATCCTCAAGAAGATCCATATAAAGCTAATTTATTTATTTATTTATTTTATTAATTATATTTATATACTGCCCTTCTCCCAAAGGACTCAGGGCGGTGAACAGCCAAGATCAAATACATAGCTATAAAAGTTAAAAAACAATTTAAAACCAGATTAAATACTTTGGCCCACAATTAAGAACATCCCATTAAAATCCAATTTAAAATTTAAAACCGTTAAAATTAGGCTAGCCCAGCTTGCTGAAATAACAAAGTCTTCAGGGCATGGCAGAAGGTGCACAAGTCCGGGATCCTCCGTATCTCCGGGGGCAACTCGTTCCAGAGGGCAGGAGCCCCCACTGAGAAGGCTCTCCCCCAGGGGGTCACCAGTCGACATTGTCTGACCGACGCCACCCCGAGGAGCCCTGCCCTGTGGGAGCGTACTGGCCGGTGGGAGACTGTCAGTAGCAGAAGGCGGTCCCGTAAGTACCCAGGTCCTAAGCCATGGAGTGCTTTAAAGATGTTAATCAACACCTTTAATTGCACCCGGAAGACCACTGGGAGCCAATGCAGCTCGCGCAGGAGAGGTGTTACATGGGAGCGCCCTGACGCTCCCATAATCACCTGCGCGGCCGCATTTTGGACCAGCTGGAGCCTCTGGATGTTCTTCAAGGGGAGCCCCATGTAGAGAGCATTGCAGTAGTCCAGTCAGGAAGTGACAAGGGCATGAGTGACTGTGTGCAGGGAGTCCCGATCCTGAAAGGGATGCAACTGGCAGATCAGGCGAACCAGATAAAATTGATGTTTAGTTTTGTTTTCAATTATTGTCAAGCCGGAAAAATCAAAATTGGGGGGCTGGAATAGGAAAATAAAGCCCAACCTCTACATGTCCGAATTGATTTCTGTTATTAGTCAGGTCAGCTAGTTGTAGATTCAACATTATTTTGCACATGAGTAATACTTTTTGCTGTCACACAACATATCTTGCAAACAGCACTTGTACTGTACATCATCGTCTCACGTACCTGGAAAACAGCTCGGTATCGACTGAACAGTTGAGGGTGTCAAACTAAAATTTTCAAAGTATTAAAAAAAATAGATCTCACTTGTTTCTCATTTGATGCTTCCCATGTATAGCAAAAGGTATGTGTTTTTTAATTTCCCAACTGCCGATTGCAAGGTTGATAAGGACTTTCATTTCCTTGCCTTTCAGCGGCAGCTCAAACTAGGCAATATCATTGATTACAGTTCATGTTGAAAGTGCCTGTTCCCCTTTGTCTACCCAAAGGGATTCCGATCTGAAGGTAAACAATCCAAAGGGGACAGAGAAGAAGAATGGAACAAGCACAAAGAACTACGTGCACCCAGTGGTGGATTAAGGCTCACTGATGCCCTAAGAACTGACAAATCTTGGTGTCCCCCTCCTTTAGTTTTATCAATTTTTTTTTTCAAATCTTCATTGGGTTTTTTTTTTTAATTTCTCAACTTTGTGGTGCCCCCTTTGGGCCTGGTGCCCTAAGCACGTGCTTAGTCTGCTTAATGGTTAATACACCACTGCGTGCATCTCATCTCCATTGAAACTTCATCATGATGGTTCAAAGCCACACATGAGAAAAGAGGTCTAGCAATCTGGTGATATACCATCCATGGCCTGTTTCTAAAACTGCCCAGTAGACATCTCTGATGATGCCTAAATTCATTCTTCCAGTTCTAATCTTTTCATAGTTCTAAAACTCTACTCTGAAGTAGGCAAAGCAGGTGGTAGTTGTGGCTAGGAAGGGCTTTCCCCATTTCTATCGTGTGCACTAATTACAGCCATTCCTGAACAAGGAGAGCCTGTTCAATCCGTGGTCACCTTTCAGTTTCAGTTTGTTCTGACCTAGGCTTCCTGAGACAGTAAAAAGCACACGATTAGTCCCAAAACCCCTCTTTTTATTTCAACGGCTGTGAATTATGTTCATTCACAGCCCGTAATGAGTCACAAATAGTTTGTAAAGAGTCCGACAGAAGCCTGCCACAGTCCTTCGGGATAAGGCTGATAAGCACCCACCTTTATCTCCCTTGACACGCTGCCAAAGACCTAATTGGCAATTAGCTTTGCAAGGCCACACGGATCACAGAGTCAAAACAGAGCTTCAGAATTTAAACCGAGCAGAATGAACAAAGTTGCTTCCTGCAAAGGCTCATGTGCCTTTGCTCCTCTTTTATGTCTTATGGGAGGGGATAATCATCTCCAAATCCTACTCCTGAGTTGTCCCTTTTGTCTTAACTGTTCTTGCCTTCTGGCAGCTCTGTGCGTGCGCGTGCTGGGAACAGGCTCCCCCTGTTCCTCTGCCTCACTGATGTCTGACTCCGGAGACTCCAGAGGCAGCATATAACTCTCAGATGGCCCTGGTCGTCTCTCTGCCTCTGACGCAGAACCTTCGTCCGAGCCTTCCCCAGACTCCAGGACTGGCCCATGTTTCTCCCCAACCTCCTCACTGTCTGACTCTGCTGCCAGCTCTGCAGACCGCTGACAGACCACAACACAGTTTTTACAACTCCCTCTATATGACTCTGCCTTTGAAAACCACCTAGTTACAGGCCCATGCTCTATAGAGCCTCTGTAGATATAAATGTTATTCCGTAAACAACCAAGGTCTGGCTTTGCTAGCAAGAAATTCTAGGGGCTAAAGCACCAATACTTCTGAAAGGCAGCAGGTTGGGGGAAGTTCCTATAAAGAAGTCAATATGATGAAATAGCCCCACAGCATAAGAAGATCTGGACTGGATAGAACATAGCTATATTTCATCCACCATCTGATTTCCATCAAGGATCAACCAGAAATATTAATTTTCTAAGCCACATTTAAAGCCCTCCAAAGTGATGTTGACCATGATGTTTGTTAATTCTAAATTCCAGATTTTAACAAAGTCCTATGTGTAGAAAAGTTTATTTATTATCCAAATGTATACAATTCCCTCCCTATGTGCATTGGATATGAACACTGAAGTTTCATTTAATTACCAGCTACTGGCAATTCCTTAATGTAAGCTGCATCCAGTCTTCACTGAGTTAAAAGATTATTGGTAGTTATTCGGCAAGATTATTATGCTTATGTTTCTAAAGGTGGTTGAATTCTCTGTCTCTATTGGGTAGTCATATAAATCAAATTAAATCATAGAATTTCCTTTTTTTTCTAGCTAGGAAAACAGTATTAGTGGGTTAATATATACTATAAATAGAAAACTCAAATTTGTAAATATAATTTTATGTAAGAGTTGAGGCTTTCCATAGAAGTTTGTATCAGGATTAGTCTACACAACAGAGTCTAGGAACATTGTGGAAAATATTCTTATTTTTTTTCCAGTGTAAGCAAAATATACTTTAGTTTCCTTAAAATCAGCACTGAACATTTTTCCACTAAATTTTGCTGACAAAAATCACTCTGAATAGGAAGTAATTCATTGCACAGAGGGTTTGGCATATAAAGATTAAGTTATTTTTCCTTACAAATAATATTATTCCCAAGCTTTGGTCAGACATTGGCCATTGAAGAAATTTGTTCAAATGGATGGAAATCTCCATGAATAAAATACTTTCTTAAATGAGGCCAGAATGTGGGACTTCAAAAACCACAGGACTAGACATGACCAAGGAAGGAAGTTAGTTGGTTTATCTGGAATCGAGAACATATAATAATTCTCTTCCCTGTTCTCAGTTGTGATTCAATGGAGCAAGTAATTTGAGGATTTCTGTCTATTCCTTGGAAGAAACACAGATGAAGTATGCCATTATTATTTTGGCTCATTACAGACATTGCCTAATGATATGTGGGAATATTTTTCCAAAATATTTCCATAATATGGGTGTGGTGAGGTGTTCCAAATACCCAAACCTGAAAATTAAACCATCCCTTGACTTTATAGGAAATGGAGTTCCTTTGTGATGAAATTGGCCAGTCTGTCTGCACCATGGAGGTTTCTTCATTCAAGGTTATCAGCGGCAAGCAAAGCTCTGTTAAAACACCCCCAACTTCCTAAGAGTAACAGCAGCAAGAACAAATGTAACTAGAATTGTTTATTTTGTTTTTGTACCCTTGATTTGTTGTAGACTGCCCAAAGTGACCTCATTCAATTTGGGCAGCCAAATAAATCAAATTAAATCAAAAGAAAACAAATCTATTTGTTATCAGATCTATATTTTTGGTGGGTGGGGGTGTGTCTGGGGATTGTCACATGTGTTGGGCTTGGTCTCTAGGTGTTATGTGAATTTCATTGTATGGGTATACTGTGTATATATGTACAATAACAATAAACTTTATATATATATATATATATATAAGATCTTGTTCAATTTTTTATATATATATATATCACCCTGTTATTAACATCTATTAACATCTGCTGCTTGCAATTACTGCAAGTTCGAATCTCACCAGGCTCAAGGTTGACTCAGCCTTCCATCCTTTCTAAGGTGGGTAAAATGAGGACCCAGATTGTGGGGGCAATAAGCTGACTTTGTATAAATATACAAAAGTATGAAGGCTATTGCTTAACGCACTGTAAGCCGCCCTGAGTCTCCAGAGAAGGGCGGCATATAAATCAAATAAAAATAAAATAAATAAATATATATATATATATATATATTCTCTCTCTCTTTCTCTCTCCCCCTCTCACTCTTATCATCTGTCACCAACCCACCCAAATGGGACAGAGCTGTTAAACTGTATTGAAGCATAAAATAGGCAAACTCTCCAATAGCGGTGCAAAGAAGCATTTAAGGGGTTGCAGCTTCTATGAACCATTGAGCCAAGTAGTCACCTTGTTTATGTAAAAATAAGTTTTTATCTGGGATCTTCTCAACATGCTTCTTCTCCTCCTCCTCTTGGACTTCAGAATTCAAACAGACAAAGATTGGCATCACAACACCCCAGATTTAATAATTGTCGATAAGAAGTCTGGACAGTGGACATTGCAAAATCTGAAGACAGCATAAGAGAAGAGGAAGAACTGGAGAAAATCACAAAATATAAAGACCTGCAAATAGAAATAGAACAACTGCGGTAAAAGAAAGCAAGATAGTACCAATAGTAGTAGGCGCCTTGGGTGACAACCAAACATCTGGAACAGGGGTGGGTTCTACTTACCTTTACTACTGGTTTGCATCGCGCCCACGTGCGCTCTTCTGTGCATGCGCAGATCACTTATAATGACATCCGGGTTAGTGGGCAGAGTCTCCCGCCGGTTTTACTATCAGTTCTTGCGAATTGGTCCAAACTGGGGGCAACCCACCACTGATCTGGAACACCACTTCAAAACCATCAGCATTGACAAAATCACCATCAGTCAATTGCAAAAGGCAACTTTACTTGGAACAGCTTACATCCTGTGACCAATACCTTTAGCACCATCTACCAATGACATCTATCTATCCCAGGTCCATGATGTAGGGAATTGAAATGCATGATGTCGGGCTGACTGCAGCACACTGCTTCTGTTTCTGGTGTCATTGTATCTTCTTCCTGGATGATCTCATTCTTGCTCTGGTCTGTGTTATGTGGCCTTCTTCTGAGTGGGGGAAGAGGGAGGAGGATTGTCCAATTAGAACACTCTTGCTTGCCTGACCTTTTATCTGCCTGTGTAAAACTGTATAAAAAATAAAGCTCTCTGCGACAGCGAGAGAAACATCTTCGCACAGAGCAATAGCCTGGACCTCTGATTTACAACACCATGGGAAGGGTTTGATAGGTGGATAAAAATGTCAAATCCAGTCTAAACTTCTGGTTAACTATGCAACCAACTATAATAATAATACAAATGGGCTAAGGACTTAGGACTGTTGACTGAGCAACCAGGGCCAGCAGAAGCATGACTGCTAGGAGAAAAGTTTCTTACTTTACAAATCAAATCCAATGAAACCTATCTGATAATAAATAATCCAGAAAAAGGGGCAGATCGGGCAACTATAGGGCAATTGCCTGTTTACCAACAATCTTCAAATTGCTAATTGGTTGTTGAATATAAATGCCTGCCCTTTGGGTTTAGAGTTGTAAGGGTTAACTACCCAGGGACCAGCTCACCACTGACCCCTCCTTACCTCAGCTCCGCCCCTGGGGTACTTAAGGGTCATCCATGCGGTCTGAGCTCACTCCAGCTGCATACCTGTAAGAGAGTAACTATGTATGAATAAAGGACTTTACTTATACACGTGCTCTTGTACATTTACTTATTGGGCTCGATCCAAAAGAACATCCTAACAAATATGGTAGCAGAGGATGGTTCTGAATAGCCCAAAATCTAACTGAAGAATGCAAAAGAACCACAAACAAAAGGAAGACTCCGAGAGAATAAACACCCGAGCCTACAAGAAGAAAATGGAGGAACTTCTGGCATCGGATGGAACCACACTCGCAGGGATGCCAGAAGAAAAATTTCCGATCGCTGACTCGGGCACCACAAGCGGATCAGAGGAAAACCTGACCGAGGAAGAAACTGAGACAGAAGCCACACCGAATGAGGATGATGACTTCAAACTGAGACTACAGGCACTAATCGACTCCACAAAAAACAAGTCCAGCCTCGTCGCGGAACTCCGAAACCTAATCGGTGATTGCGGGACAGCGACCGAGAAGGACGAGGACCAAACCGACCACGGCAACGAAAAGACGGTAAGCGGCTCCAACCCCTACCGCATACAACCAGACGAGACCGTTTTTAAATTCGCGCCCTCCCCATGGCGGCCATCTTGCCCCATGACGTCACCAAAAATGGCCGACCAGCGACCAATGGGATCCCGGGGTTTGAAAATCGTGGCGGGAACCGAGGCCTACCCCTACGAGCTCCCCGAAATATACAACGGGACCCAACGCATGCAAAACGAGGGAGCCACAAGCTCGCCTACCGAGCTTGAGGTAGAAAAAGCCATGCGGATCATCACCGCGGCTTTTGGGCCTAAAATAAAAATAGTCAGCGCTCACCCCGACTCCCCTAAGGGGCACAACGTGACATCCTACACGCAAGGGGACAACTACGAGAACCAACTACGGTGTAACGATACCGGGGCGGGTGTGCAAAATCAAACGCGCCACGCCAGAGCCCCCCCCCACGCGACTACCCGAACACCACGAAAACCCGGAAGAAGAAATAAGACACTTACCGGTCCAAAGCCACCACCCGAGACATCCAGGGCCATCGACGGGCGTGAGTCTCGGCCCGTGGCCCAGCTTCGACCTCCAAGCCGGCACAGGCCTCCGAGACCACCGATCGGCCTTCGCGGACTATCCGGCGGTTCCAGGCGACGAGATGGGGTTTTCGGCGTTCCGGGCGACGAACCAGATGACTTTCGGGCTCCAGGGACTACCCAGGGTCGAGCCAGGAATCCACTCCAACGCAGGATGCCTCCACCCGGGAGCAGCACAGACGAGCTCCTTCTCCGGCGGCGGCAGAGACAGAATGGACCAGGAGCATGCGCAGAACGGACCTGCAATGAGAAAAGAACAGCCCATAGAAGCAAGTCACTACAGACTGACTCCATGCATTCCCCTGCCTTATTGCGAGTTTCCTTTCGCATTAGACCATGGACAGCAACTGTCAGTAGGTAATATTCCTCACAATACTGGGACACTTCCAAATGACTTTCCCAAACTGAGGGTGGATGGATTTAATTTTGTTGCATGGAATCAACAGTTGCAGGTTGTCCTCTTAAAGGAACATTTACTGTTTTTGCTAACTAATCCACCAGGTAAACCCTGGACTTTCCAAATAGACTGTATGCATCATAAGGCTTACCACCTATTACTAACGAGTATATCCCCAAGCATGTACCCCAGTATAGGTCACAATCTGACTGTGTCGGAGGTAGTAACCATTCTGCACAAAATGTTCTATAGCAGAAGCATAGCGACCACCACTAGAATCAGCAGGGAATTTTACTCTGCCAAACTCAAGGCAGGCACTCCCATGAGTGAACACATATTGTCACTCAATGCCATCAGGGCTGAGCTAATTCAAAGGGGGGAAAACATTACCGAAGGGAGCATGGTGAGCGTGATCATAAATTCCTTAGACCACAGCTGGAATGATTTCGTTATGCACCTAGATAGCTCCAACCTAGAACGCATTACCTTAGATATGTTAACCAGTAAACTCATAGCGGAGGATAACCTTAGGAGAGACCGATCCCTGAACCACAGAGAACCAAAGATCAATAAGAGGGTAGAATTCCATAGCAGAGATTACCATGACATGGAGTGCTTTAACTGTGGCTCCAGGGAACACTATAAGAGAGACTGCCCCAGGAGAATAAGGGACATGAGACATTTACAACCCAGGGACAGGACAGAAAGCAGACACAGAACCACCGATAGACAGACAATTGAAAACAGATACAGATGCAGAGACTCACCCAAGCCCAGGGATGGAAGAAGATACAGGGATAGCTCCAGGGACAGCCACAAGGGATCGTTATATGGACTGGGAGAAAGAGTCAATATATCAGACTGTACCGACACTGACAATGCATGGCTATTAGACTCAGGGGCCACAAATCATACCACTTATAACACGAAACTATTTACCAAGTTCACGAAAGAAAAATTTACCATTAAGGTAGCCAATCAAAATAATGTGCTAGTGACCGGGAAGGGTAACATAAACATCCCAGAGATAGGGGAAATAGAGGGGGTACTGCTCGTACCGGAGATACCCTACAACATAATAGCTACCTTAAAACTAAGCAAGGAAACAGGGACCAAAATAACATTTGAGAAAGGGGAAGCATCACTAAGCAGGGAAGGGAAGACGATCGGTAAAACCATAATCAGCGGAGGTTTACCATATTTTCAGCCCAACTGTGGTAACTCCCCCAAGGTAAATACCAACTCCCATAACGGGACCAACACCGCACCTAACACTGAGGAGATAGTGGAGGATGACCATCACCCACACACAGGGGACCCAGACTTAGAACAAACATTAGAAAAAGAAAAGCCATCATTGGGCAAACCAATTCACGACGAATGTGCGCATTTACTGCATAGAAAATTGGGTCACAGCAGTTTCCCAGTTGTACAAAAAATGGTCAATTGTGCTGATGGATTAAAGGTCAAAAATTGTAAAAATTATTTAGAGTGTTCGGTGTGCAAATGTTCAAAGTTAAAGACCAAAGCCAAACCCAAGAAATCAGAACGCACCACCGATTCCATTTTTCAAATGGTACACATGGACTTGGTGGGGCCCCTAAGGCCATCCATCAAATATAAGAAAAGATTTTTCTTAACCATTGTAGATGACTTCAGTCGCTACGGTTTCGTATACACACTCAAACATAAACACGAGGTGTTCAAGAAGTTTAAGGAGTTTCATAAAAGGATAGAACTACAACATAATGTCAAGATCAAGCAAATCATGACCGACCGAGGTTCTGAGTTTATGTCCAAAGATTTTTCAAATTGGCTCAAGGCGCAAGGGATGATGCGTTTTACGTCAGCCCCTTTCTCGCCATTCCAAAATGGGGTCGTAGAGAAAAAAAATGGAACCCTACAGACCATGATGAGGTGTGTGCTGGAGGATGCTGGGTTGGGACAGCACTACTGGTCAGAGGCCGTCCACTATTCAAATTACACTCTGAACAGGTTATGGTGTAGCGTAATTAACAAAACACCATACGAGATCATGTATGACCGAAAACCAAAAATATCACACCTCCACATATTCGGTGTCACCGCTGACGTACACATCCCCAAACAATTACGCAGAAAGGGAGACAAAGTCTCCAGGCGATTAAGGTTTATGGGGTACGAATCAGGCACCAAAGGTTTTAGATTCATTGACAACAACAACAATTTCATAATTTCACGCACCGCAGTGTTTCATGAAAATTCTAATTGGTCCAAAATACACCTAAACGAAATAATCACAGGGAGAGAAAACCCCAACTGCACCCAAACCAAACCACCGCAGGGCACAGTAGGTAATGACAATTCAGAAGCAACAAAGCGAAGGGGTCATGGGGTAGAAATCGAAGAGTGGAAAGCAGGGCACCCAGATCTTAGAGTCGAGGCTCTCACAGAAAAGGAGGCCAGATACCTCCACGACACCGACACAGCTCCAGAAAGGCCAGTGAGAACTTCCAGAAACAAGACCCCTAAGAAACTAGAGGACTATGTCCTATCACTACACGCCAACCAAGTGACCCCCAATAATTATGAAGAAGTGCTCAAATTACCCGCTGGTGAGAAAGAGAAATGGGAACAGGCGATGGAAAGGGAGATGAAAAGCCTGCGTGATCTAAAAGTATATACACCCACAGTAGTCCCCAGTGATAAGACCACAATAGGTACTCGGTGGATATACAAAATAAAGTCTATGGAGGGGGGCAAAACTTTATACAAGGCTAGACTGGTAGCCCAGGGGTTTGCACAGCGTTTCCCAGATGATTACACTGACACGTATTCGCCCACCGTCAGGGCTGAAAGTGTGAAGTGTGCGTTGGTGATAGCCTCGATTCTAAACCTAAAGGTACACCAGTTCGACGTGCAAACCGCATATCTGCACGCTGATCTAGACAAAGAGATTTATGTCAGAGCACCACATAGCAGAAGCACATGCAAGGGGGAAACCTGGCTATTAAACAAGAGCTTATATGGGTTGAAACAGTCTGGGAAGAGGTGGTATGAATGCTTATCAAAAACGTTAAGGTCAATGGGTTTTGAAGCCACCTCTGCTGACAACTGTTTCTTTGTTAAAAAGCTGGGCAACACTATCGAATATGTCCTCGTGTATGTTGATGATATCTTATACGTCAGTGACCAAAATCAAAAGTGCGAAGCGTTCGCCAGAGAGTTGGGAAAACACTTCACATTGAAGGTGCTAGGGAAGGTCGACAAATACCTGGGGGTGCAGATCACCAAGACAGACAAAGGGTTCAGACTGTCACAAAGGGAAAAGATAGTGGAGCTATTACATAAATGTTACATGTTTGACGCCAAAACATGTGAGACACCCATGGCGCCTGACTTCCTAAAAAATATGTATAATGAATCAGAACAGTTTAATGACAATACCTTGTACAGGTCCATAATAGGTTCCTTACTGTACATAGCGAACTGGACAAGGCCAGACATAGCACTAGCGGTCAATCTACTGTCGAGACATGTAGGCAAGCCCTCAAATTACCATTGGGAAGCCATAAAAAGGATACTTAGGTACCTCAAGTATAGTGCCGAAGCTTGCCTGTGCCTTGAACCCGAACCATCCAGTAAGCCAGTTTTTTCATGCTATGCAGACGCAGATTGGGCTGGGGATGTAAAATGTAGAAGGAGCACATCCGGGTACATATTCTTTTTGAACAACAGCCCAGTACATTGGTACACTGGTAAGCAAAACCTAGTGGCCACATCAACCACAGAAGCCGAGTATATATGCCTATCTAAGGCCACGAATAACCTGGTATGGTTCGATGACTTGTTATCCAACATCTGGGCTGAACCCGAATACCCCATCTGTATCCATGAAGATAATAAGGCGGCTATTGAAATATCTAGAGCTGATGCCGTGGGTCAAAGGTCGAGGCATATTGATATAAAACACAAACACGTCAGGCAATTTTCCAACATGGGGTTCATTAAAGTATTACATTGCGACACAGAGGAGCAGACCGCAGACATCTTAACCAAACCTCTGTTAAACAAACAACACACCTACTTAACATCAAAGCTAGGCGTCTTATTACCCAAGTCAACATCTCACCAACAATCCAATTGTGCTCTCACGGTCAGGCATCTAGAGGGGGATTTGTTGAATATAAATGCCTGCCCTTTGGGTTTAGAGTTGTAAGGGTTAACTACCCAGGGACCAGCTCACCACTGACCCCTCCTTACCTCAGCTCCGCCCCTGGGGTACTTAAGGGTCATCCATGCGGTCTGAGCTCACTCCAGCTGCATACCTGTAAGAGAGTAACTATGTATGAATAAAGGACTTTACTTATACACGTGCTCTTGTACATTTACTTATTGGGCTCGATCCAAAAGAACATCCTAACATTGGTGTGATAGCTGAAATAGTCGAACACCCGCTAGTTGAAAACAAGCTGTTCCCATATGAGCAAAAAGAAAACTTCATAGGTGGGGTGTGGTGTTCTTGCGCTTATCTTCATAACAGACTGGCTGAATGGTGGGCATAGCAATAGCAATAGCACTTAGACTTATATACCACTTCATAGTGCTTTACAGTCCTCTCTGAGAGGTTTTCAATGTCAGCATATTTCCCCCTGGGTCCTCATTTTACTGACCTCGGAAAGATGGAAGGCTGAGTCAACCTTGAGCCGGTCAGGATTGAACTGCTGACTATGGGTAGTACTTAGCCTGCAGTACTGTATTCTAACCACTGTGCCACCGCACTCAGTGAGCTATTATTCATTCACCTCTTTCAAGGTCATCTGCAGCCTTCCTGACCACACCTGCTTCCATAAAATCTCAGGAGAAGACATTCCAGAGGAGTTCCTCCTATAGGGCATTTTCAGTTCAGGAAATGCAATCAGTCAGCAGGCTGCAGAGAAATGAATCTATGTGCGATAAAACCACAACAGGCAGTGTTAGCACCTTCCAGAACCTTGCAAAAACAAACTCAACAGAAGAAATGTGAAAGAAATTCGAAAAGCATCCTGAGAATGTGGTAGAAAAAGAAAACCTTTAGCAGAAAGAAAAGTGGAGGGAGGTTGGAAATCAGATACACCAAGAATATTAATATTCTTTATTAGGGATCGGAACATGCTTTGAAAATGATTCAGGAATGGCTTAGGGCTCATAGATATTCTGAATTAAACACAAGATACGATCACATACTTTCTGTGTTTGTGTAATTGAATCAAAGCAAAGTTAACTTTCAGAATTCCTCCTAATCTTAAGTATTTCCTTGATGCTTTTCAAAGACCCAGATATTCGTTGAATCTATTTGCAGGCATGGATGCCACAAGAAGTGGCAATGATATGTTCAGAGCAGTCGGTTTCCCCTTTGGAGACCCAAAGGTTCAGCAAGCTATGCATCCCACCTCCATCCTAGTTTGAAACATGAGTCAACTTTCCGTTGCAATTGAAAATGCTTTGTGATGAGTTTGAGTTCAATACCAAAGAATCGGGAACTAAGAAGTATTTTTAAATCATCTCCCCCAGAGATTAGACTGGCTCCCACCTTTATTTTCACCAACCTTTGTAAAAAATTTTGTAAGGACGTAGCTGTGTCCCACTCAGGCCAGGATCTGGATGTGTTGTGTATTACCAAATAGTCCTTGACAATTCAGCCCCAAATTTCTGTTGCTAAGTGAGACATTTGTTAAGTGAGTTTTGCCCCATTTTACTACTGTTTTGGCACAGTTGTTCAGTGAATCACTGCAGTAGTTAAATTAGAATCTGGTTTGTTAAGTGAACCTGGCTTCCCTGTTGACTTTGCTTGTCAGAAGGTCACAAAAGGTAAACACATGACCTCAGGAGACTGCAACCATCATAAATATGTGTGAGTTGCCAAGCAGCTGAATTTTGATCATCTGACCATGCGGATGCTGCAGTAGTCATAAGTGTGAAAAATGATCAGAAGTCACTTTTTTCCAATGCCATTGTATCCAGGGGTGGTATTCACTTACTTTGCTACCAGTTCACAAATGTGAGCCCGGACAGGATCTTCCGTGCATGTGCAGAGCGTCAAAAATGGAATGTGATGACATCCAGGTGGGTGGGCGGAGCCTCCCACCGCCACTGCTACTGGTTCGCCTGAACTGGATAAAACCGGACAGAACCAGCTAAATACCACCACTAATTGTATCTTCAAACGGTTAGTAAAAGAACTATTGTTAGTCAAGGACTACTTGTAGATGTAATAGTTGTGCTGAGTGTAGATTCTTCAGCTGTGAATTTTGTTTATTGTTTGTTTGGTTTTTTTGGTATGTTTTTAAGGGTTCGAAGACTCTATTTTGTTCTTTTTGTCATTTGTAATTCCTCCAAGCTGTCCAGAGTCAGGCATCTGAGATGGGCCATTATTACATTAATGGAGAGTTTGGGGGCCAAGCACAGGTCCAGTGGGAAAGTGTATGAGGTACTTGGAGACAATTCAGCAGAAGAGCCTTTCCTATATGCCAGAAAGGTAAACTTTCAAAAAGCGTTCTCCTGCCAATCTTAGACAAATTCCTAACAGAATAGATCTTGGTTTTAAATTTGGCTTAAAATGCACTGAAATGGATAGCAGTTTCTAGTTCAGCACAGTGCAGCCCTTCTCAGCAGAATTTTGTGAGTAAAACTTTCACTCACCATATGGAGCATTCGTGATAATTTTGGGGAACATTTTGATCGGAAAGATGTTTCTGAGTTTAATACGGTACATTTTTCAGGATTGGTGTGTTAGAGGTGACAAACAGCTTGTGTATGTCAATTCCAATCCTAATTGCATTGTCTGCTGCAGTCAATTAAGAAAAAAACAGATACAAGAAACAAAATTAAAGCACAATTATAAGATTGTGAGGATTGTGTTATTCCACATTTTTTAAAAGTTTAAAAAAGTTAGTTGTTGTTGTGTGGGTTTTGTCTTTGCTTCCACAGTGTGTCCAGTTTTATACACAGTGCACATCCCTTGTATAATTTTTATTCTGGAGTCATGCTGCTTTTTTCTCTCTGCAACTTTCCCTAGTAAACAATGTAAAGCAGCTTTAAAATATAGATTTGGTCTGCACCTTTCCCAAATATTGATTTTTGTACTCAATCCTTCCCAAATGTATCTTGCGTTTTGCATACACAGTTCCAGAAAATCAATGAAAGATGTCAGGAACGTTAACATAAAAACAAATGTATGCTGTATCTCTTTTATACCCTTAATTGCATGTCCGGTCAAGTCTGCAAATTAGTTTCAATGCTTTCCAGTTTGAGTGAATGGGTGAAGTGTATTGTGACCACATTTTACTCCTCTCTTTTAGCAACTCTATCCTTAACTCTGGGAGGGCTGGACACTGGTTAGGCAATGAGGACAGGCATGCTAGCCCAACCTTAATTTTGTCCAAGAAGAAATGTTTCATAGATTCAGAGTGTAGACATTGGTCATGCTCAGGGGTGGGTTCTAAATTTTTTTACTACTGGTTCTGTGGGCGTGGCTTGATGGTCATGTGACAATTATTTAGGATTTAGCAGAGATACTGGTCTACCAGGCTTTTAACTGCTTGCAGAGCTGTACCAATCTACCCATTTATTTTTTGCAGGCACTGGGATACCCATTTATTTTTGCAGGCACTGATCTACTCATGTATTTTTGCAGGCACCGGTCAACTCATTTGTTTTCTTTTAACACTGATCAGCTGTAGGGTAGTCCTTTGAAGCCCCACGGCAAGTGTTTAAACAGTTTTTTTCCCTCTAGCCATCAGCTGGGACTCAGGAGGCAGCAATAGATTGGGGGTGGGGCCAAATAAAAGGTAAGAATAATGCGGGGGTGGGTGGGTGGGGCAGGGGGGAGCGGGGAGCAGAACCGGTTCGGTGACATCATATCATCACTGCTACCGGCTCGGGAGAACCGGGCCGAACCGGGAGGAACCCACCACTGGTCATGCTCAATATAGGCTCATTAATAGCATGTAAACTCTATTAAAAACTTGAATTGTAAATAGAAATCAAGATAATTTAAATAAAGATGTAAGTTTAAGATAGAGATATTTAGAAGTAGAATTTGTGTAAAGAGGTTAAATAGGTTAGAGATACCGATGCAGAAAAGTTGCTATTAGTATTGAAATTTTGATATATTCGTTTTTGGTTGTTTATATCTTTTGGTGTGTGTGTGTGTGTGTGTGTCTGTGTGTGTTTCTTGCTTTTTTTGTGTGTATTATGTTTCTTTTTGTACTGTGTATTTTAATCTTTGGAAATTTAATAAATATTATTTTAATAAAAACTTGAATTGATATATTATCAGAGTTTGTTGCAGAAATCAAATCCAAAAAGCACACACAGATTATTGATTCAGCAGGATTCATTAACTTCTCTTTATATATTACCAACAGCAGATTCTTCCAACGTGGTAGAGAGTTACAGGCAAAAAATACAGGCAGAGGAGAGAACAGCAGAGATGAGTTTCAGTTTCAATTCAGAGGGCAGACTAGTTTGCAGCTTCAAAGCTCAGACCTTAATACAGACAAAGAGAGCTTCCTCTATACAGGGCAGTTAAACTAAGCCTAAGCCACGCCCAGGCTCCAAAACTGTTTCAGTCACCGATCAGCTTCCATTGACTGACCGTGTTACTATGCCTATACATTGGCTGACCTTGTTACCATGTCTACTCCAAGTCTATGAATATTCATACTCTGACATATATGATGAGGCATCAAGCTAGAAACTAGGAGACTGTGAATTCTAGGCACAAAAACTATCTGGGTGACTTTGGGCCAGTCACTCTCATTCAGTTTAATCCACCTCACAGAATTGCTGTTCTAGGGAAGACAGGAAGAGGAACAATATTAGGTATCTTGGCTGCCTTGAGATGGGATAAAAGAAAATCTAAAAAAAACCCCTCCAAATCTAAAAAAAAAGTGTTTGGTTCCCAATTGGAAAAGGATTGCAAGAGAAATCTCAACACCCCCCTCCCCGAAAGTCTCCTGCTTAAGATAGCCATTCCTTTTCTTCTCTTAGACTGAAAACAGGACTGCAACAGTAGGCTTTCATAGCTAAGAGAAGATTTTCCCTACTAACGTGGTTACTATAATTTGTAAATATTTTGTTTCATGAAACAATTGGTACCCAGTTTAAATTATACCTAGATCAATACATATAGAGACACACACGTGTGTACCTTAAGCGCTCGTCAAGGATCTTAAACTGTTTAAAAGGTAGAACCAGTGATCAAGGTTCTGATATGACAATTATACCCATGGCTTGAACATACAGAGGATGATATGGACGGAGATGGTGTAATAAATTAAATTGGGACTAGACATTCAGAAGATATGCATTGCAAACAACTTAGGCATCAAAGAAGACTCTCAGGAAGGAAGCAGTGGTGGTATTCAGCTGGTTCTATCTGATTCGGGCGAACTGGTGGGGCGAATACGGGATGCCCCACCCACCCACACGGATGTCATGATGTCCCATTTTTCCATGTTTTTGAGGCTCTGCGAATGCGCCGAAGATGGCCCGTGCGCACATTTGTGAACCTGTAGGGAAGGTAAGTGAATACCATCCCTGGAAGGAAGGCAAATATACGTGTCCAATGGTGGATTGCCCCAATTCGCACTAGTTCTATAAAACTGGTAATAAAACCAGTGGGAGGCTCTACCCACCAGTCCCGATGTCACCAAAACGCATGGCCCCATTGCGGACCGGTAGTAAATGTAAGTAGAACCTACCCCTGTATGTGTCCCAGGATAATGTTGCAGGATTCAATTTGGGTCGATCACCAGGAGACTATGAATTCTAGTTCCATTTATGCATGAAAGAAGAAGACTCTGTATAAAGAATGGAGCCAGAGAGAGGAGCTATTGAGAAATGACTGACTGTAGTGAGAAGAAAGGCAATGGATATTTGTGGCTTCTGCCATCTCCATCTCTTTCCAAACATGTTCTGTTCTTGTATGTAGGAAACCTTCAACTGAGAAAGAAGAAGTCCTATTTTAGCTTTCAAAATGTTGCTGCAATAGTTATAGTACAAACTCTATTCCTGGATTCTGGTGAAATTATTTTCTCAGAGAGCTTCCCCTTTCCTGCTCCATCTCTTTCTTGGGGATCTTGTTGACGGAGTCAAGATGGCAAGTTTTCTTTACGGGCATTTCCATCATGCTGATCCTCTCCTCTCTATGTGAACTCTGGCACAATTTTAGATCTACTGCTGTAGGTTTTCCACCTAAAAACTCAGATACTAGTAAGCAGTCTGGGTATTAATCTCATTAATCAAAAGCACAATGCACGAGGCGAACGATTGGGAAATTGTTAGTGGAATACTGAACAAACAGTGATGAAAGATAGAACAGTCATCTTATCAGGAGAGTAAAATGACCTAGTTTGTATAGCCAAGTGTGGGTTTAGAAAGAATCAAATCCGTTATGAATTAGACGCCGAGGCTCCCATTCGCTCCTACTGATATTAGTTGCCTAGCAGTTCCCTGGTGTTATGATGTTATTATGAATCCTACAATATGATTAATAGAAAAGAACAAACAGTGGCCTCCTGTGAAAGGCACAGCAACATTTCTAAGGGTAGAGCGAGTTTGCAAAGTTTGTTCTTCCTCGTCCTCGTCCTCCTCCTCTCCTCAATAAAGGTTCCAGCCTGTACAAAAGAAAGCAGTGTAAGTTCGGAGACCTGCCCTATCTTTTGCCAGCAGGATAAATTGTGTTTAAAGATAATCACCTAGTACCAATAAGCAAAACGGGATTTCTTGCAAACGGGGCCGGAACTTCATTTCAGACCTGAGTCACTCTGCTGGGGGTGCAGGGGCCCTGCAGATCACACGGCCACTTCCCAGTAATCAATTAATCAGTCAGACGGGACCTTGGAGATCTTCTAGTCCAACCTCCTGCTCAAGAAAGAGACCCTGTACCATTTCAGACAAATGGCTGCCCAGTCTCTTCTTAAAAACCTCAGTGAAGGTATGAAGCACACACAAGTTCTGGAGACAAACTGTTCCACTGGTTAATTGTCCTCACTGTTAGGAAGTTTCTCCTTAATTCCAGGTTGCTTCTCTCCTTGATTAGTTGATATCTATTGTTTCGTGTCCTGCCTTCCGGTGCTTTGGAAAACAAGTTGACTGCCTCTTCTTCGTGGCAGTCCCTCAAATACTGGAATAGTGCTATCATGTCAGTAATCAATAGCTACAGCAATTTGGGGGGGGGGTACCTTCCTGGGTAATGGTGTGAAACTGTTGTGGGTAAACATTAACATTATTCTGGGGTTGATACAGCTTCATTAGCCCATGCAACAATATTCTTGAAGATATATCAGATTCAAACCAGTCCTATTTCTCTTGTTTAACAGATTACCAGAGTTGGAAGGGACCTTGCAGGTCATCGAGTCCAACCCCCCTGCCCAAGCAGGAGACCCTACATCTGCCTCTACCTAGGATTGAACTCATAATCTCCTGATTGTGAGGCAAGACTCTGGGACACTGCAACTGTCATAAATATGAGTCAGTTGCCAAGCATCCGAATTTTGACCATGTGGCCATGGGATGCTGCAACAGTCGTAAGTGTGAAAAATGGTCCAAAATCACTTTTTTCAGTACTGTTGTAATTTCGAATGGTCACTAAATAAATGGTTATAAGTCAAGGACTACCTGTATTTGAACTTGCACCTACCGGAACAGCCATGGATGACATCAGGGGTGTCAAACTCAAGGCCTGCAGGGTGCTTAAATCTGGCCCAGGGGTGAAATGTAAAATTTGTTACTACCGGTTCTGTGGGCGTGGCTTGGTGGTGGTGGGTAATGTGACTGGGTGGGTGTGGCCAACTTTTTTTTTTTAAACTTTCAAAGCATTTTTTCTAATGCTTTGAAAAGCCTCTGCCGATCAGGAAACTCAGCTGGGATCATTCGGCCAAGAGGTAGCAGAAAAAAATGCTTTGAAAAGCCTCTGACTATCCCAGCTGAGCCGCGCGATCATCAGAGGCTTTTTTTTTTACTTTTAAAAGCATTTTTTCATCGGAAGAGGTTGTAGAAAAAATGCTTTTAAAAGTTAAAAAAAAAAGCCTCTGATGATCCTGCGGCTCAGCTGGGCATAGTGGGGGGGAGGGGAGCGCGGGGATTTTTGCTACTGGTTCTCCGAATCACCCGCCACCATCGCTACTGGATTGGGCGATCTGGTTTGAACCGGGAGCATTTCACCCCTGATCTGGCCCATGGTGCTGGCCTGGAAATAGCAAAGGACTGGCCCATGGTGCCTCTGGCAGTCAAAACAGGGCATGGGGGGCCTTGTGCACCCCCTGTGCTCTTTTTTGGCTAGCAGGGTACTGCAGGAGGTGTCCGTCTCATCTCCCCCTCCGGCTGGCCTGTGGAGGAGAACTACAATGCTGATCCGGCCCTCAAAGAAGTCAGGTTTGACACCCCTGATGTAGAAGAAATCCATGGTCTTTGTGTCTGACTTTTAGGCGCTGCCTACTTAGCTATCAAATACTTAGGTATGAAGATCAAAAGAGGCTAAAGTCACACCTATCCTTCTACTCTGTGTTTTGACTGTGAGATGGGTCGCCATGGAAGGACCAATTTTATATCAGTTTTCCAAACAGCATGACATAAGTGTATTTTGAATTTTATCAGCACACCTGCAGGGCAATCAGACCCTCAGTAAAGGAAGTAATTCTAGCCACTTTGTGAGAAATCTCTGTAAAAAGAAACTTTTACACAAAAAAGCTAGGGTTTTATACATTTTTGGACAAAGCAGGTTTTTTTAAATAATGTTTTTAACCTCTTTCTTATTAAGAATCCAACCAAGAACACAGATTGTTATCCAAATCAAGCCCACAGGGGCGCGCAAAATAAATGTAAACCATTTGCTAGGTTGCAGACATAACTGGCTACAGCCCAGACAGAATAGGCTTTGTAGCTATGTGCATTGCTGCCACAAACATCCCCGGTGGATTAATTCGTTTTGTTGCCTTGGGCCAGGATGATAAGAAAGGCCACCCAGCCAGGCATCGTCCAACTGCTCCACATTATCCTGTGTTCAGGGAACAGAAGCAAATGATCTGCTTGGATACAGTTTCAAGCATATGTGTGATGGATCGGAGGTTCACCCGATATGCTCAGAAATGAAACAACCGTTGCCTTCCCCCCCCCTTAATACACTGCACAAAGAATGTTGTGGTCTTTGAAAGGTCAACAAAGGTCTCTGTGTTTTACAATTCTGGAACTGCATTGCTCAATATATATATAGGCCACGCTCCGATGGGACGGCCTCTACAGGACCAAAAAGGGGCAAACCTTGCTAAGGAAAAACAGGATAGGAATTAAATTACAAATTTAATTGCATTGAACAAATATGTCAGTTTTTAATTATTGTAGTGTCTGGTGTGTGTGTGTGTGTGTGTGTGTGTGTCCATTTGTGATCTTCCCAGCTGCCTTCCAACAAAGCCAATGGATTTGCTTAATGACCTTGGTGCATTGCTGGCACGGCAGACTAAAGTGCTGTTAAATAGCACCAGCTGCCTGCAATTACTGCAAGTTCGAATCTGACCAGGCTCAAAGTTGACTCAGCCTTCCATCCTTTCAAGGTAGGTAAAATGAGGACCCAGATTGTGGGGGCTTTGTATAAAAAAGAACACCGCTTTGGGAGGGGCGCGCGAAAGCCCTACTAAGCAGGTATATACAAAAGTATGAAGGCTATTGCTTAATGCATTGTAAGCCGCCCTGAGTCTCCAGAGAAGGGTGGCATATAAATTGAACCAATAAATAAATAAATGACCATGTGATTCACTTAACAACTAAATTGATTCACTTAACAAGTGTAGTAAAATCAGGCACGGCTCACTTAACAACCACTTTACTTTGCAATTGAAATTAATTTCTGTTAATTGCAGTAAAAGAAGAACAAAGAACTTAAGCACAGATATTATTTAATCGTGTGTTTTCCATTGCATCGTTTGTGAATCTAGGCTTTACTAAGAGAGGAAAAGACCCACTGATTACAGAGCACGTGATAATTTTTTTTTTTTTTGTTCCCGTTGTTTCAATACAGGCAGGGCTGAATTGGCTTCTCTATTGTCTTGGCTTCCTTTGGGCAGAAATATCCCATGCAAACTTTTCAAGTGATCAGCCAATCGAGATTTTTGGCAAAAGGGTTTTTCAACCAATCACATCAAGCATTAAGCAGGGGTGTCCCATCTTGACAACTAAGTCCATGCTGGCTGGGGAATTCTGGGAGTTGAAGTCCATCGGTTTTAAAGTTGCCAAGGTTGGACACCTCCGGCAAAAAGCAATCAAAGGCAGGGTTGACTTTTCAGATACAGCTTCAGGCACAACTTTATTGTGATCAGACAGTCTTTCACTGAAGGACTGGGCCATTTCTTCAGGGACCAGCTGGTATAGTTCAGGTCAAATCTAAATCTTTGTCTTCCCTTTTTGCTTTGCTGTTTCTAGGCAGTGCAGAAAAGGTGCAGAAATTCCTGTGAAATTTTCCAGGTAAAATTGGTATAGGTTACTATGCCTTTCTTTATCATTTTTTATTACTGGGTAAACACATTATACAATACATGGACAATTTTAATAAAAGAGCAATAAAAATTGTCCACGGGGGGGAAAAAAAGAAAAAGAACATCATCATGCAAAATTCATTTATTGATTTATAAATGAAGACTGACCAGCAGGGAGATTTAGAAGCAATGGAAGAGTGGAAGATGCTGCACAGTTCAAATCTTTAATGAATGATTGTAAAAATATAGAATTCAAACTACTGAAGGTTTTGTACTTTTATAAGTTTGTGCATTCTAAAGAGATTACTATATTTTAAATGAATCTCTCAGAGTGGTACACAGGTAAACCTCGACTTATAACAATATGTTTAGCGACTGTTCAAAGTTACAATGGCATTGAAGAAAGCAACTTATAACCAGCCTTTGTGCACTTATGACAATCAAAATTTGGGTACGTGTAACCGGTGTATATTTATAAAGATTGCAGCAGTGGTGAAATGTAAAATTTGTTACTATCGGTTCTGTGGGCATGGCTTGATGGTGGTGGTGGTGGTGGTAATATGACTGAGTGGGCGTGGCCAACTTTTTTTCCCCCTTACTTTTAAAAGCATTTTTTCAGCCAAAGAGGTTGTAGAAAAATGCTTTTAAAAATAACAAAAGAAGCCTCTGATGATTGCACGGCTCAGCTGGGCAATGGGGGGGGGGGGCAGGGAATTTTGCTACTGGTTCTCCGAACCACCCGCCTCCATAGCTACCGGATCGGGCAATCCGGTCCGAACCGGGAGCATTTCACCCCTGGATTGCAGCCTCTGGGGGGTCATATTATTGCCATTTGCAACCTTCCTAGCCCCAGAGGCTGCAATCATTATAAATACACACCGGCTACAAGTACCATTCTGAGAGATTCATTAAGGCAAAGATTGTGCAATTCACTTAACAAGTGCAGTAATTTGCTTAACAACTGTGGCAAAAAGAGTGTAAAATCAGGTATGACTCACTTAACAACCACCTTGCTTTGCGATGGAAATTCTGGTCCCAATTGTTGTTGTAAATCAAGGACTATCTATATAAAGTCCACCTTCCTGTAAGCTCTCACAGCAGAAAAATACATTAGTTATGGCATGCCTCCATATATGAAGTTTTACATGATTTTCATTCAAACCCTCTTGGGAATTTTTCTATTTTTTTACACATGGTATATTCTGTGGGGTTCCTTTCAGTTATATTGATTAACAGGAGACACCGTGTAACCTGTTTCATCCTTATTGGGAATCATCAGATATGGGTTGCCAGATGTTTTTCTATGGGGTTCAAATCCACTGCATGAAATTTAGCTAATGGTATTTCACACTCAATATACTGTACATGAGTTTTAGGAGCTATCCAAGTCCTGACCCTCAGGAGATGCAGGAAGGAGTATCTACAACATGGATGTCCAACCTTTTAGCTTGCTTGGGCTGCAATGAGCAAAGAGGAATTGTCTTGGACCACATATTAAATATATAATACAGTTAATGTACTAAATAACAAAGTTCCTTTATTTTTAAATATTTTTTACAATCTTGTGGCCATGTTACTAGATGTCTAGAAATTCTCAGAAAGGATTCCACCTTCTCATAAGCTCTCAGATCGATACTGAGCCTATGTTAAGGAATATGGGAACTGATGTCCCAAAGATGCCTTTTCAGGAGGCAACTGGACTTTCTTGTTTTTCTTTTGAAGACATTTTGCTTCTCATCCAAGAAGCTTCTTCAGCTCTGACAGGATAGTGGGGAATGGAAAGATTTATATTCCTTGCAGACTTCTGGTCATTTGCATTCTTTTTAGAGAGCCATTGAGGCCACTTGGAGGTTTATTTGTGTCCTCCGGCTATAAAATAGTGTAAATCCTTCCATTCTCATCCTCAGGTATAAATCCTTCCATTCCCCACCATCCAGTCAGAGCTGAAGAAGCTTCTTGGATGGTAAGTGAAACGTCTTCAAAAGAAAATCAAGGAAGTCCAATTGCTTCCTGAAGAAGCATCTTTGGGAAAACCATAACCTGGATGACTGACTACAGGCATCGGAACTGATGCTAAATATGGTGAAAAACAGCATTTATATGCATTTCTGAGTGTTAAAAGTATTCCATATATGCCCATTCATGGACCACAATAAAAATATTGTAAAATAGTTGTGTTCAAACAACAGGCTTAAATGATAGCTGTTGCCTACTTACTAAATCACCTACTATACTCTTCTGAATGTACAGTTTTCTCATTGATGTTGCATTGTCATACCACGATGATCGCAATCCCCTAAATATGTGTATCATTGTGTGTATTGCCTCTAATGGCATGAAATAAAGAAGTGTTTCCTGCATATCACAAATGTAGAAGTCTTTCCTAAATGCCTTCTAGAGGTCTTTATTCTCTCTATCTCTCTCTCTCTTTCTCTCCCATGTTCCTCTATAATTGTACAAAGTTCTGCACAGACACAAATCTCCACTCACCTTCTCACCTTCTCAACTTTTGACTAGCCTGAAGGTCTATGGAGATTCTCAGTCATCTAGGTTATGACTGTCCTCAAAAAAGGTCTCAGAATTGAAGAAGATTCTTGCATGAGAAATGAAACATTTCCAAAGGGGGAACACTCCCCCCCCCACCCAAGAAAGTCCAGTTGCTTTTTGGAAAAAGCACCTTTGAGATGACTGGTCTGAAGCAAAATTGATGGAAATCCTTGGCTGTGTTTTACATTGCAAAATGAAAACCATTGTTTTGGTACCCAAGTCAAGGAGTAAAATTACACTTGGCTTAGAAAGTGTGAGTCACGTTCCAGATTGGAAGCTGTGACAGCATCCTGGCTGTTCCTGACACCACACTGTGGAGGATGTGGCCTCACCTCTGATCTGAAGCAGTGGCCTCATTTGAAGGGGCTGAGTCAGCTTCTCATTCCTGGAAAAAGAAGGGAAAAGGAAAAACTACTGATATTGGAGCTCTTAACCCAAGTAGAATATATTACATTATTTTTAGTAGCTATTGTAGTAATATGCACCTCATATCAATAATTTATATTTTAATTATTATTATTAAATGATATAATTTAGGGATGCGATGGCTCAGTGGCTAAGACGCTGAGCTTATCGATTGAAAGGTCAGCAGTTCAGCGGTTCGAATCCCTAGTGCCATGTAATGGGGTGAACTCCCGTTATTTGTCCCAGCTTCTGCCAACCTAGCAGTTCGAAAGCACGTAAAAAATGCAAGTAGAAAAATAGGGACCACTTTTGGTGGGAAGGTAATAGTGTTCTGTGCGCCTCTGGCATTTAGTCACACCGGCCACATGACCACAGAGACATCTTCGGACAGCACTGGCTCTTCGGCTTTGAAATGGAGATGAGCACCGCCCCCTAGAGTCGGGAACGACTAGCACATATGTGCAAGGGGAACCTTTACCTTATTAGAAATTTTACACAGGAACCCTGATATCATAGCAGTGTTCTAATATTTGAGGGGCTGCCACAAAGAAGGGGGGGGGCAACCTATTCTCCAAAGCACCTGAAGGCAAGACAAGAACCTGTCACTGGGTTCTGTGTATTTGCCAGCTGAGCTTCCATCCTAAGACTTACGGTAGCTGCCAGAGAACCTTATCAACAGAGATAAGACAGTCTTGTGATGTCTGAGCTGTATTATTTTCCTTTGTCTGTCTGTGTGATACAGCTGCTAAAATGTAATTAGCTAGGTTAGCTATATTTCTTAGAATACATTCAGGTTTTCTTTCTTTAGAGTATACAGCAGGGAAAAATAAGATCCGTCCGTCTTTTATCAAGAGCAATTACCCCAGGGGGGGAATGGGGCTGATTTACGCTCCGACAGAACCAATAGATAGAAACTAATCAAGGAGAGGAACAATCTAGAACTGAGGAGAAATTACCTGACAGTGGGAACAATTAATCAGTGGAATGGCTTGCCTTCAGAAATTATGGATGCTCCATCACTGAAGGCTTTTAAGAAGAGATTGGACAGCCATTTCTCTGAAGTGGTACAGGATTTCTTGCTTAGGCACAGGGTTGGACTAGAAGACCTCCAAGGACCTTTCCAACTCTGTTACTCTGTTAAAGAAGAAAGAGAGGGTCCATCATGGTGTCATATGGAAAAAGGCATTGATGAAGCAGCTCAAGTAATTCCCCAGTTCTCTTTATGCAGCTTGGTGCCAACTCTGTTCCCAGAGTTTTTTAAGTTTGAGCCAGCATTGCTCCTTCCCTTCCATTCATCTCAGGAATTGCTATTCATTTTTCACACAATGACAGCCTGGGTTGGTTTATTGTGCAGCGGAGAATGACTTGGGCATTTAGGCATGGGAATATAATGCATTGAAAACATTCAGTTTCCTTAATGCCTCATTAGTCCCCGAGGTGACGGTTCCGGAGCTGATGCCGTTTTTTCACTGAGCAGAAGAGTTTGAGATAAATCATGGTTTGATGCAGTGATGTCATTTTCTGGCACTGATCCTTAAAGGCAGGGACAAGCTGTTGTCTAGAAACAACCCTGAGAGGCAGCATCAAGGAAGGACCCAGAAATCTCCCTACCTAGTTTGGTCTTTCATTTGTCCCATTCATATTCCTCAACTCAATCCTGGAGTAGGATTGAAAAGGGGGGGGGGGGGGTCAAAGAGGCCATCTATGTCAAAATTGAACAGCCCTCTCTCAACCGAGGGGGAGGGAGATAACATCATCTATCTCCAGTTTCAACACAGTCCTTTCAGCAGTTCCAAGAAGGCTCCACACCCATTTGCACTACTCAGATCAGGGGTGGGTTCTAAAATTTTTTACTACCAGTTCTGTGGGTGTGGCTTATTTTGTGGGCATGGTTTGATGGCCATATGACAATTCTTTAGGATTTAGCAGACGTACTGGTCTACCAGGCTTTTAACTGCTTGCAGAGCTGTACTGGTCTACCCATTTGTTCTTGGAGCGTTCCGGTCTACTCATTTGTTTTTCGAGGCACCGGTCTACCACCACACTACCTTTTAACACTGATCAGCTGTAGGGCGGTCCTTTGAAGCCCCGTGGCAAGAGTTTAAACAGTTTTTTTCCTTCTAGCCGATCAGCTAGGACTCGGGAGGCAGTGAATAGATTGGGAGCGGAGCCAAATAAAAGGTAAGAATAACGCGGGAGAGTGGGGTGTGTGGGGTGTGTGGGGTGTGTGGGGTGTGTGGGGTGTGTGGGGTGGGAGGGCCCAGCTCCCGAACAAAGAAAACTGGTTCGGTAACATCATATCGAACCGGCCGAACCGGGAGGAACCCACCACTGACTCAGATGACCATGATGACACAGATAAACCTCCAGGTGGCCTCAATAACTGTCTAAAAGAATGCAAATGACCAGCCATCTGCAAGGAGTATAAGTCCTTCCATTCCTCACCATCCAGTCAAAGCTTCTTGGATGAGAAGTAAAATGTCTTTAAAGAAAACAAGAAAGTCCAGTTACCTCCTGAAAAAGCACCTTTAAGATGGCCTGGAGCAGAAGTTCTTAAGGAGCTACCTTAAAGTGACTAGGGCTGCTGGTGCTGCATCTTAATGATTGACATGCAGAAAATTGCCATTTCAGAAGGGAAAAAAGCAGCACCTGCCAAATTTTCAATTATCTGTAAAAAAAATGTTCATTGTGGTGTTTTTATCTCTTGGACAGGGCTATTATACATGGAATTATTTCTCCATCAATGAAGCTGGTCCTATCAATCTTTGCAAGGATGTACAGTATCTTCTTTTCTCCTATACATAACTAGCTGGACACCTGTGCTTTGCTACGAAACTATGTGCTTGGGCTTGATAAATTGACACTTACAGCCTGAAACTTAATGTGGAATGTGTAACTCTGTAGCATCAGAATGTGTTAATATAATGCAACTGGCAGTTGGAACAGAGGGGTAGGGGGAGTAGAATGTCCCAGCCCACAGCATCCATCAATATTCATCTGGCTAGAATCCTGTTAATGTGTGAGAGAGTTGAGGGGTGTTTGGAAACTCAAACAGTATTTGCTGTGTGAGCAAGAAGGAGACAGGAAGGAGGATGGGCGTGGCTTAGCTCAACTGTTCTGTAATAAAGCTGCTTGCTGCTGTTAAAGTAAAACTGAAAGTGAAACTCCTCTCCTCTGCTTGTGTTTTGCATTTGGAACAGATTTCTTTTCAGGTGGGGAGGGAGAGTAGAACTCCTTAGCATCAGAGTGTGTTAATAATAATATAGGAAATACTAATGCTCTGATGGTCATTTCGAAAAATCCTTTCTTAGTGAGCACCTAGAAGCCAAGAGGAACATACGTGGCAAATTTCAAGTTTGCAGGCTTTACGGTTCTGGAGATTTCGTGATTAATGTGCGAGTGGTTTTCGCTTTTATATATATATAGATATGATACTGGTATTGACTTGCTTTATCTGGTAACTGAAGGATATTCTGGGCATAAGTAGCTGGAAGTCAACATAAATTGTTATTTTATGCTGATGATATCATCGCCATCATCATTTTAGCCATTGTCTAGCCATAGCAGGATGAAGGCCCCTTTTCGCTTGTTTCCAACCTATATGGACCTGAGCTTTCTTTTGCCAATTGGGCCCGTAATACTTTCTGATATTGTCAATCCATCTTGTTTTAGGTCTCTTTTGTGGATGCTTTATATCAACTGGGACCCTTTCTATGACAGCCTTGGTCCACTTGCCATTGGTTCTTCTTGCTATGTGACCAGCCCATTTCCATTTCAATTTTTTTACTCTCGTGATGATATCATATTTTTTTAAATTTGCTCTCTAATCCATGTGCGGGTCTTTCTATCTTGTCTTGTAATGCCAAGTATGTATCTTTCCATGGCTCTTTGCACCACCCATAGCTTTTGTGATGATATACCATGTATTATTGATCATTTATGAATATTCTATACCATCTTATTGAGGCTGCTCAAATGTAGCTCTCTCTTGTACTTTCTAGAGATTCTAATCTATCCTTGGTAATCTGTAAAAATTGTGTTTTTACTTGTCTTTGAGTTCTTTTAGATATTTTTGAATAGTCAGGCCAAGGAAAATATATTTACCTTTACCTTGTAAAGGTAAATATTTCTGATTGTTTATCTCAGATGAATATTTATATAAACAGATGGTTAAAAACCTTGGTGACTTATGGGGAGAGATTCATTTTGTAAGAATGAATTATCTATTGTCTGTCTGTTTGTCTATTGATCTATTGGTCCCTCAGCTTATTGGTGTGAAATATTACAAAAGGAATTCCAGAAATGAATGGCAATGTATCTAATAAAATATGTTGTCGTTTTACTATTAAATGTACACATCTTATTGTATACTGCTCTGAGCTGCTCAGAGTAGAATGGCATAGAAATGTCAGTAATTGGTTTATTTAACATCTAAAATTCCCGAATGGCTATTAAAATTATAGTATTTTTACGGACAACAAAAGAATATTATCAAGATGGATATAAAATTGGATTATTTGCAAGGATTTTATAATACAGGGTTGGAATACCCTACATAAACAGTTCAGTGGTTAAGAATCTTCAGTAATGTTAAAAATGCTTTTGATGACCTTAAGATGAGACTAATTCAAGACAAGTTTTCCCCCATGTTTATTGGCTATGTCAAAGAAAGTTGAGATTGGCTGTCAACTTAATTATGTTGGAAGTATACAATGATGGATAGGCAGTTAAATCATGGGTTTCATATCCATACATTTCCCATATGGGACGGATTAAAGATATGAATGTGGTTGTTTTAAATATAAACAATTTGGAATGTATAAATGTATGACGGATTATGGATTTACTGAACATGGTACATAAGAAAAAAAAATTCAGAATAACAGAGTTGGAAGGGATCTTGTAGGTCTTCTAGTTCAACCCCTTGTTCAAGCTGAAGACCCTATACCATTTCAGACAAATGGTTGTCCATTTGGTCTTGGAAGGATGACCAGTGTTGGCTCTCTGCATATGAAATGACATTCTATCCACACAAAGGGAAGACTGATCAATCCAACTTCTTTTTGTTGTTGTTGTTGCAATGTCTTTGTTTATATTTTTTCCCTTTTTTGGACTTTTCAGTCCAAAATCTTTTGCTCAAGCAATTATTTTGCCCCCCCACCTCCCGCGTTATTCTTACCTTTTATTTGGCCCCACCCCCAATCTATTGCTACCTCCTGAGTCCCAGCTGATGGCTAGAGGGAAAAAACTGTTTAAACTCTTGCTGTGGGGCTTCAAAGGGCCGCCCTACAGCTGATCAGTGTTAAAAGAAAACAAATGGGTAGACCAGTGCCTGCAAAAATACATGAGTAGATCAGTGCCTGCAAAAAAATAAATGGGTAGATCAGTATAGCTCTGCAAGCAGTTAAAAGCCTGGTAGACCAGTACCTCTGCTAAATCCTAAATAATTGTCACATGACCATCAAGCCACGTCCACAAAATAAGCCACGCCCACAGAACCGGTAGTAAAAAAAATTAGAACCCACCCCTGCTTGGAGCAATTCAGCATTTAACAACAGAACCATCAATGGGAAAGTTCTTTATTGTGGCCATTCATTGAAACTTCATCTTTTAAGTGTTAATAGTATGCTCAATTATCTGTCACCAACAAATCGCTTTATAAATGAATATTCTTTTTCTGTTAAGCCACTCTGCAGAACTGGGAATATACGGTAAAATACATTATAAAATATAATTGGAGATAAAGAAAGCCCTAAATTAAATGGATTTTTAAAATTCTTTCTCTGAAGACGTTTAATCTGTTCAAGGATTGATTGAAATGGTTTATATTGTCTATTTAGAAGTCTGTTTAAAACATCTGAGGAATCTCCTGGACCTCTGGATTGCCAAGTCCATGAAGATGATTGTAAGCTTATTCCTTGTCTAATTTGTTTCCAATCTTCAGAATAGGGATATCCATTGGAAGGGGGAAGGGGCTTTAAATTGTCGTAAAGGCAGTCAGGACCATATAATCAAAATGCCCAAAGGCCTTGCTTTTATCAAATTTTTAGCATTGCTGATGTCAGATATTGCCTGCATATGATGCACCAGGGACTAGAACGGGTTAAGTCTTTACAGACATCACATGTGACTATATCAGCCAATGGACTCTCTTATTGGACTCTTACCCAGAAATCACTTGGATATCTCCCGTTCTTCTTCTCATCTATCTCTCAGCAAGACCTCTCAACACCTGAGTCATACAGTTAGGGTAACAAATACAACAGAACACCCTGTTCATTATTGTATGTATGTATATATTTGTAAACAATAAAACAACCTTTTGAACCTGAAGCTGTATTGACCAAATAACTTCTTCATAGAACCAAAATGAGCACGACCATCAATATATATATCTGACAGCTGAATTTCAAGACTTTTGAAATATGATTCATCAAATGGGCAATGAGTTTTAAGAAGACCAGTCAGAAAAGATTCAACATGATTAGCATTGGGAACAAGTCCATTAGGAAGGCCCTGGCTCAGTCATCATCATTCAATTGATGTAATGTCTGTCTTTACTGATATAATTTTGGCACAGCTAGAGCTGTATATCACTTGTTTGTTTGAATGTTAGTCGATGTGGGTGCTTTATAAAACTATGCATGCTTTATTGACATAGTTGTTTTTTGTCCAGACTGCCATTTCTTGCTTCACATTTTAAAAGAACTTTTTAAATTGTATATTTGGGTCTGGCCAGAGTCTTGTGGAGTAGCTTGCTGCAATACATTTAAATAAACAAATAAATTTATAAATATTACTAGAGAAAATGGAAAACGCAGCAGGAAGGAAAACTACCTTGAGTCTGTCTAGGCAGCTGAATAATGTACTTCCCTGAAGATAACCAGTTCTCCTTTTGCCTTCACAGAGACAAACAACAGTTCCATTGGCCCAGAGACTGGAGGCCAGGTCACTTTGGCATGCCAATTATCAACACAATTATTTCTGGCCCTCCCTGTTGGCTCTCCTTTTCCTCTGTGCTTCACAATCTTTATGTGATGCAATAAAAAGCTGCCTGCAGAAGTCAGTTCAATTAAATTAATTAAATGATTAAACTGTAGCTGTTTAATTTCATACTTGCTGCAGCTCTAGTACCTGTGGTGTGATGTTGAAACACCAGAATAACAGAGTTGGATGGGGCTGCGGAAGTCTTCTAGTCCCAAACCACTGGTCAAGCAGGAGACCCTATAACAGTGGTCCCCAATCTTTACAGCTTGGTGGCTCAGCGGGGGCCACTGGTGGAGGGGGGAGGGAAAGGGAACCGGCATGTGTAAGTGACAGCCCGCTATTCGCAGACTCATGTGTGCTAGGCCATTGATTGTGCAGGTTGAGCTGTGTGCATGCACACAGGAGCACTCAACACGGTACTCACACATCTCAGTAGTGGGTCGCAACCTGGGGGTTGCCCTATACCCAGTGGTGGGATTCAAGTAATTTAACAACCAGTTCTCTGCCCTAATGATTTCTACCAACAACCAGTTTGCCAAACTGCTCAGAAAGTTAACAACCGGTTCTCCCGAAGTGGTGCGAACTGGCTGAATCCCATCACTGCCTATACCATTCCAGACAAGTGGCTATCCAGTCACATTTTATCACTTCTTTGATAAAATGACTTCAGGAGAACTTTAAATAATCTTCCTTCCATAGCGAGACAGGTAAAATCAAAGTCTTGACTTGAGTTATATTTACATTGTTTTTTAATCCCAAATTCTGTTTCAGAACACTGCATCAAGAACATGGGAAGCCATCCTCCAGATAACCCAGAAAACTTAATTCCAAGAAAATCATTTTCAAGTCTCTGCTTTCAAGAATGATAAAACGTAATGGGTCTGCGAGGTTAGGTGGCCAATATCTACCGGGATAACAGAGGAGAAATGACTGAAGCAGAATAAGCTGTCTGGAATATCTATTATGGGAAAATGGATCTGGTTTTAATAAATTTAATTCACTTTAACACATGACAGAAACACTTGCAAGAATGCTGCCCTTTTTGTTAAATACAGCATACATATCACAGCTGCAACTATCCGCTGAAAGAAGTATGTGGCCAATTGAGAGTACAATGCACAAAGGTATGAAAGTCAAAAAATCTCACTGGGTATTATTTAACTGGCTGCTTGCAGCTGCACAGATACACTGTGGAATTAAGGACTTTTATGATGATTCCTTTTAAAGACAGTGAAAGCACCAATAAAACCTTTATTTCTAAGATTTTAGGAGAGTTTGGTCTTTGACTTCCAGTGATGTATCATTACAAGTAGTCATAAAAACCTTATGAGGTATCAGAAAGCCCTGTTTCTTTCACATCTAAAACTGATAATCCTTTATCTTTTATACATGGGCTTGCTGAATGCTTCACTTGCATTCTCCTTTACGAAATTGGAGATTTGGAAATGCATCCTCAGCTTAAGCGTAACCACTGATTTGCCTTCAGAAATGATGAGGGAGAAAAACTAGGCTATTAATGTGAATGCACAAAATCCAGAGTTTAAAATACTCGCTTTGTCATTAATGCTCCTTGTAATGAAGCAATGCATTCCACTTTGAGTATTTGTTTACTTTAGCCAAATCTCAGATTTAGCTGAATTGTTTTGCAGATATTCATGATTAGCCTAAGGAACTGCTGGTATTTTCCAAAGTAGCCCAAATGCAATCAGGCTTTTGTAGTTTTGGAAAGAGTTGGAGGTTATGGAGGAATTCAGAAACGCAAAATAATGCATCTGCAGCAGGAGTTTCCCTCAAAATCCCAAGGAGGCAAATAAAAGAGTTATATGCTTTCAACCAAAAACTGATTTCACGGATTCCTCTCTCCTTTTGCTTTCTGATCATAGCATTCTGGGGATTGAGAGTGATGATTGTAGTATCTTATGACTCTTCTCAGCGCTTCTGGGAATGGCTTCAGAAACAATATCGCCTGCTGGCTGTTACCTATCCCAACATGGTATGTGAACTTATTTTAAGTGTCCTGAGCCTGATTCCAGTTCTCTCAACAGGTTTTCTCAGACAAGGACCCAAGATGGTAGAGGCCATTATAAAAGATGGATGCACAGGAGCATCAGATAAGTAAAACATATATCTGGGCAGAAGAAAGACATGTGTTAAGGATATTGATGTTGTTTTACCAACCAGCAGAGTAACTGCAC
>WNWU01000020.1:9657947-9684505 GCA_012654045.1 Ptyas mucosa
ATATTCCCAACTAGTCATTATCCCATTACAGCATGACTCAGCAAGAAGGTAACATTTACAGCTTAAAGTTACAGTATCCATATATTGCCTGGACAACTGGTTCTAACATTATATATACCATATAGAATCCTAACAACATGCTACCTGGGTCCTGCCAGATGGCATGGTTTAATAGGCCAGATCCAGAGCAGTGGAATCAGTATTGGGTCTAAAAATATTCACATATGTTTGTTGCTGGTTGGAAAAGTTTTTTTAAATTCTGTTTTTGCTCTCCTTGCTAAAATAATTGCTTGTTTTTCTAAACGTCCTCTCATCTTAGTGCTTTCATTTCATCAGACAACTAAATAGGTTTGGTGATATAGTTGTATAATTTCACTGCATTAATCACTTGCTTCCTCAAAGGGTAAGATGACTGCTGAGATAAAGCTAGAAGCTAAAAAAATGGCCTGGATCAACAACAGCCAGAAGAAATAACTGAACCAAACCAAAGGAACATGTAATTACTTGGGGGTGTGTGTGTGTGTGTGTGTGTATGTGCTGTAAGTGTACAATGCCTACTTTTCTCCAATATTCAATATCTTTTTTTCCATTATTACTAGATTTCCTTCATAAAACTGCTGTTACTTAGGGATTTCCTTTTATACTCTATACCTGATCTTCTTCAAGATGTTTTTTTCTAGATTAGAGAAATCTTCTCCAGCTTGCTATCTGCTTTTTCATAACTGCATCACCCCTCATGCTTGGAAAATGCACATAATGATGCTGGATGTTTATGGGAAAACAGAATAACAGAGTTGGAAGGGACCTTGGAGGTCTTCTAGTCCAACCCCCTGCTTAGGCAGGAAACCCTACACCACTTCAGACAAATGGTTATCCAATCTCTTCTTAAAAACGTCCAGTGTTGGAGCATTCACAACTTCTGGAGGCAAGTTGTTCTGGTATAGGATCGTCTTCATCATGGTGGAGATTTCACTAATTATCACATCATTATCTCTGAAAAATAAATTCCTGATAAAGTGCCATTTTTGGGGGGATGCCAAGATGCTAGAAACTATCCAGGTAAAGAAGCAGAGCCCCAGCTTTTTCAAATACCTGTTCACCTGTCAGAGGAGGGGCCCAAGCGAAAATTTGTCAGAGTAGAGTCATTTTCCCCATCCTCTATGGCAGGGGTGGTCAAACTCGAGGCCTGCGGACCAGATGCTTCATGTGCTGGCCATGCCCACGCCCAGTTTAGCGAGGGGGAAAAAAGGTCACAATACATCACATGACACCGCCATGACGATGTGAGTTTGACACCCCTGCTCTATGGTAAGTTTCAGTATAGTAAAAACTCGACAGCAAAGATACCTCTCCCCAGCCCACCTGCAAATGATGTCATGGAATTTTTCTTTTGTCTGAACCAAGTTTCAAAACATTTCATGTAAAAACTAAAAAAGGAGACGAAGAAGAAGAAGAAAGGACTGATTCATTATAAAAATCACAAAGGGGAATATTTAATGGGTTAGGCTTGTGAAAACATTGCCAGACAAACTAGACCAATTGGGGTCAGTTAAGCCTCTCCTGACACAGGATATTAGCAACATTTTCCATAGACTATGAACAACAAAGAAAACTTCATCTAGTTACACCTCTAATACCTATGCAGCTTGCAATGATGCTTTTTTTAAAAAAAAAAACTTCTTGATATGAAACAGCACTATGGCACTGAATTTTAGATTCCTACCCGGTAAAGGAACACACTTCAGTGCCAAAGTGGTGAAAGCTTTATTTTTCTCTGTTTGTTGCATTACTTCATCTTGATCCAAAAACTATTTGTCTGCTCTAATCTTCTTATTGCTATGCCCCATCAATGCTAAAAGCTGCCAACAAACGCAAATGCATTACTCAAATAGAGAAGGACGTTTATTTTTCTCAAAGTTCTCTTTGCACTGATCAGGGTAACTTTCGGATTTATTTGTTGGTTGCTCCTGACTCCCATTTTAAAAGCCTAATTGGTTACCTTCCAATAACTTTTATTCACCTGCTTTGACAAGAAAATGACATGATGACACCGTTTGATGATTTGCATAAGGTCTCTGCAGATGTTAGGCTGATGTCAAGACTTTCTCTACCTGTTGTATTTCAACTATGCAGACTACAATTGCACTTATTCTCAGTCAACATAACCAGGAATTATGTGGGGTTCTTCTCAGCCTCATATGTAATTGTATTCACCTTACCTCAAAGCCAGTGGTGAAATCCAATTTTTTTTACTACTGGTTCTGTGAGCGTGGCTTGGTGGGTGTGGCAGAGGGAGGGTACTGCAAAATCCCCATTCCTTCCCCACTCCAGGGGAAGGATACTGCAAAATCTCCACTCTCACCCCACTCCAGGGGAAGGATACTGCAAAATCCCCATTCCCACACCACTCTGGAACCAGCCAAAGATGGTATTTACCGGTTCTCCGAACTACTCAAAATTTCTGCTACCGGTTCTCCAGAACCTGTCAGAACCTGCTGGATTTCACCCCTGCTCAAAACCTTGGTTTGCTAATCCACAATTGGCTGATTCATACAATATGTTAAACCATAAACCAACAACGTATAAGGCCAGCTACTTTGGCTGCTGGAGATCAAGTAAACTGGTCCTGTTCTAGCTCTCTGGAGGCCAGGTAGAACAATCCTTGCATTGGCTACTGGTGGGTGAGCAGCTGTGGTCAAGCTGGCAGGAAGTCAGAAATCGCTTCTGATCCCACAGTTTTGTTGCTTATGGACATTCTGTTTCTCTGTTAAGGAAAGGAAATAGCTTCTCAAATAATGATCCAATGGGTCAGAGGTTGTCTACTTCAAAGTACAGTGTTGCTATCATAGTTGTCCAGACATGGTCAATTGCACTGTGCATTGCAACCACGTGAATGATATACTAGAGTTAAGATGCAAGTACAAAAGGGAAATCTTTTTTTAAAAAAATTTGATTTATATGCCACCCTTCTCTGGAGACTCAGGGCGGCTTACAGTGCGTTAAGCAATAGCCTTCATATTTTTGTATATTTATACAAAGTCAGCTTATTGCCCCCACAATCTGGGTCCTCATTTCACCTACCTTAGAAAGGATGGAAGGCTGAGTCAATCTTGAGCCTGGTGGGATTTGAACTTGCAGTAATTGCAAGCAGCTGATCTTAATAACAGTGAATTAGTCCACTGCGCCACTAGGACTCCTGGTGACGCAGGACAGAAAATCATGACTTTTTGTCACTTTTTTATTTTATTTATTTACACAATAAATAACTTTATTATTTATACAAATAATTCAAGGCAGTGGACGTATCCAACACATCTTCCTTCTATTTTTCCCCATAAAAACCCTGTGAGGTGGGTTCAGCTGAGAGAAAGTGACTGGCCCAAGGTCACCAAGCTGGCTTTAATGGCTAAGGTGGGATTTGAATTCATGAGCTCCCACTTTCTAGCCTGGTGCCTTAACCATTAGACCAAATTTGGCTTTTTGTTGTTGTTATCACTTATATTAAATGCCTGTGCTTGCTATCATCTGTGCCTGACTAAATAGGATCAAATTCAAAAGGGTTTCTGCATGAGGGAGTAAGTAGAAGCAATAGTGCAGCTTCTCGTTCCAATATGCTAGACAGAAACTAATATTATCTGTACGTGGGGGCAGTAGCTGTTCCTTTTTAATCACACAACTTTATTGCAAAAATAGCAATAAAATAAAATAAATCAAATGTTCCCATACTGTTCCCTAGCATGAACAAGAATAGTTACAACCAAAGTACCTGATATAGTCAATTCTCCATTAAAGAGGCAATTTCATCACTGAAGACTGGTCACTCTAATATTGTGTATTATTAAATCTTGTGTTGATGATGCTACTCAGTTGAATGACATCCAGTCTCCCCATCTGTATTTTCCCCATCTGCAGATGGATATTTTAGAACAATTTTTGATACATAACTTATTCCGAGTGACTCATTTGAGATTATTTATTTATATAAAGAATTTGCAAAACTGCCCCCTTCACAAGTTGTCGCTGAAGGCGAAATACATGAGTAAACACAATAAACAAATAAACACATAATTAAAGAATCAAAACATGTAACAAAACACAGTCAACACATAAGCCAAGAATGGTTTTCCCCTCTTCAGGACAGCTATTTGATTGTTCAATTAAGTTTGAATTAAGCTAATATACAACATATTTACTAATGATTAATCTAAATTGTTTTAAAAACTTGATCTTCATATGGAACAAATCAGGCTAGAAAGGAGTTACAAATATGATAATAGGGTCTATGAACAATATTTGGAAACCTTTCTATACACTTCAGATCTTTAGATGGACAGTGTTGGTATTTGCCATGGCTAGATAATTTCTATATCCACATGAGGTCCACCACACTCTGTAACTTCTGCTAGGCAGGAGAACTAGACAAATGGTTACTGCAGAAATACATTCCACTGCCTATGGGTTGGACCCGTGCCTCAAATGCGCTTTCAAGCACCTTTGTGTGAGGAGTTGGAGCCAAGAGTTAGTCAACGCCTCAATAGGGGAAGGTGCACTGCTGACTACCTTGAAATAGGTGCTTGTCTTTCTCAAAATCCAACCGTGCTTGACTAATCAATTTTCTGGGTTTATCCCCAACTTTCCCTTTCTGGACTTCAACTGCAGAGTACCTTAGAGAAAGCTGGTTGCCTAGAACCAGGAGCACTACTCAGGTGACCTTGAGGACACAGATAAACCTCTAAGTGCTTCAATGACCCTCTAAAAGGATGCAAATGACCGGCTGTCTGCAAAGAGTATAAATCCTTCCATTCTCCACTATCTTGTCAGAGTTGGAGAAGCTTCTTGGATGAGAAGCGAAATGTCTTCAAAAGAAAAAAAACAAGAAAGTCCAGTTTCCTCCTGAAAAAGCACCTTTGAGACTGGTTGCCTAGACTCAGGGGTGGTCTCCTGGGTTCATCAGGGTTTGGGCGATTCTCTAGCCAAGGATCGCCAGGGTTTGGTGAACCTCCAAATGCGAACTCTGGCTGCCCACGCCCACCCCTTCCCTCTCCTCCCAAGAGTCTCCATGTGGCCCATTCATCATTCATCAAGTGCAGGGGCCGCACGGAGGGTCTGGGAGGGCAAAAAATGGGCCTCTGTTCTGGAAATCCGGAAACAGGCCTGTTTCTGGCCTCCAGAGGGTCTCCGGACCCTGGGGGAAGTTTTTGCCCTCCTGGAGGCTCGAAGAAAGCCTCCGGAGCCTGGGGAAGGCAAAAAACATCCCCCCACCCACCATGGTGCAGGTGATGACTAGGCCACACCCACCATGGCCACGCCCACCCAGCAACAGGGCAGAGAACCCATTGCTAAAGGATCTGAAGCCCACCCCTGTCTAGATGTCTTTCAGTCAAGGTCAAGATCAGCCAAGATATAAATAGGGATGGATACCATGTTGGTGACTGTGGTGGGTTACCTTCAGCAAGATCAAGCTATCCTGGTCTTTCTGGATCTCTCAGGGGTTTTTAATACTATAATATCCTTTTGTACCACATGTAAGATTGGGAATGGGGGCGCCATCTTGCAGTGATTCTGCTCCTCCTTGAGCGGCTCACTTGCACTCGGTGGTAGTTGAAGAACTGAGATCAGCTTGCTCTCTTATTGGATGCTACAAAGTTTAGCTTTTTCTCTTCCGTAGTGATGCCCTATAGTTGATTCTTGATTGTTTTAGCTGTTCTAATGATTATGCTTCTTTTTCTATCAAAACCATTGATGAATACTATGGAATGTGGCAGTATACAAAAACGTAAAGTGAAAAAAAAATCTCATGAATAAGTAACAATATACATTAAGGAAGTGCATAATGAATTAGAGGGGACATTAAAAAAAAACCTACTTCATTTTAGACAATTTAATATAATTAAAAGGCACCCCTGCTCTTATACTTTCAGTATGATAGCAAATACAGTTCCCATTGGCCAAGAGGAAAAATTCTGATCAATATTAATTTTTTAAAAAATTAATAGGAGTCCTACCAGCTTATGTAATTATATTACTCAGCACTACCCTATTTAGAATTGTATGAAATACTGAAGTGTATTCTCTGGTGGATATTCAGTTTCAAAATTAGCTCCAGCTAAGTGAACAATCTATGTTTGCCTTTAACTGTTCTTGCCGGTGGGTGTTTAGACAGCAAAATTACTGATAAATAAAAGGAGCTTTCATTTCTCTTAGCAAAGATATAATCTTTAATCTCCCACTGTTGCTTAACTACAACTCCCACCATGCATCACACATAGGAATACTGGCTAGAATTGCTGGAAATTGGAGTTCAATGGTATCTAAAAGATCACACATTTATTATCTCAAATGTATCTATATTGAGTTGAAAATACTAAGGCAATCTTGCTCACTCCCAATACTTTTTTTGGATCCAGAGTTTCATAATACCCAGCCAATACACATAGTCCTCGACTTATGACCACAATGGAGCCCAAAATTTATGTTTCTAAGTGAGACATTTTTAAGCGAGTTTTGCCTCATTTTGTAACTTTTCTTGTCACATTTGTTAACTGAATCACTGCGGTTATTAAATTAGTAACACGGCTGTTAAATGAATTTGATTTCCCCATTGACTTTGCTTGTCAGAAGGTTGCAAAAGGTGATCACATGACCTCAGGACACTGCAACTGTCATAAATAAGAGAGGGATGCTGCAACGGTCATAAGAGTGAAAAACGATCATAAGTCACTTTTTTCAGTGCTGTTGTAACTTTGAACGGTCACTAAATGGACTGTTGTAAGTCGAGGACTGCCTGTATAGCCTTTGTTTAAGGAAGATTGGATCAGGGATGGGTTCTAATTACCTTTACTACCGGTTCGCAACCGGGCCATGCGTGCGTGCTTGCTTCGCTCGCACACGTGCTCTTCTGCACATGCGCAGAAGCGTTCTGATGACATCAAGGTAGGTGGGCGGAGCTTCTCTCCGGTTTCACTACCGGTTCTATAGAACCGGTCCGAACCGGGGGCAAACCACCACTGGATTGGATCTGTGGTACAAAACATCTGACGGAGACAAGGTTGATTTTACCCGAGTTAGACGTTTTCAAGAAGTATTACTTGAGGAAATCAATACCACCCTGTATTTGGGGAAATATTCTGAACTCTGCCCAATGACATCATGGAAAAATGGGATGTGAATAATACCCATAAGACGATAGTAGCCTTGAAACTTTAATCTCCTTCTTATACATAACAGATGTCGGCTTAGGCAAGCTGATAAATTCTACAATGGCTGCAGAAAACCAGGTGAATACATTCCTTTTCCTCAGGAACACCATGAAATTGGGAGTCTCGTGCCAAAAACACATATTGTCTAAACATTAAAACTGTGCAGTGATGTACAAAGCAGAGCATGATATGCTAAGGAAGGAAGCGGGGAAAAAAACCAGAGGGGAAAAAAAATCTCTGAAGGTTTGAGATGATAAATGGGACCTGGAGAAGAGAAACAGTTATATATGCCCATTACTAAATAAAAAAGGATTCAATGTGAGGCTTTTGTTAGAAATTAGACTGATCTGTCAGATCACCTCCCTTTTCCTTTTTTCATCTATTTGCCATTTTCCATTTACGGAAAGTTTGGAAAGCGAACTTAGCCTTTTTTTTAATAGTCTAGATTTTTTAAATGCAGGATCTCAGACTGCATAAGCAGCATTAGAATGAGACCAAATTACCTCAGGTTCAAACTGCCACACAACCAAGTGTAACTTCTTTGTATTTCTCTGACCCTCCCTTAATTTAACCTAGCTAACCAGGGTGTTGTTCTGTGGGCAAAATGCATTTCCGTATGTTTGGTGAGGGGATCAGGATGAATCCAATCCAAACGGGAACATCCAATGAATCAACTAATCAAAAATACAAAATTGAATGTCTCTTTCTGAATATTTTGGAGAGAATTTTAAGATCATGACTGACTTAAAAATCCACAGATTTTTGAAGTAATAAATTGGCCAGTCCTTCGCATTTACATACTTTGTAATACTTAGGCTGAACTGGAATCAGTTTTAAATATTTTTTTGACACACACACACACACACGTCAGACATTTTGCATAAGAATGTTGTAAAGTGTAAAGTGTTTAAACAAGAGTCCTTTTGGCTCAGAAAAATGCTGCATGTCGCCTTCAAGCTTCGACTTAACTCATTACTGGTTTATAAACTGGGCCATGCTAGGTAAAGGATTGCTCCCCCCACTCCTGAAATGTACTGAATATTTGAAAAAAGTGAGACATTTATTTAACACTTAAACTTGTTAAGGATTGTCCTTGAAATGGCAAAACCTTTGAGAGAAGAAGACCAGGTGCAAATCGGGTCAGGTTAATATCTGGAGGCTTTCTGTGTTAGAACTTGAGCCTTTCCATCATGTTTCAGAATAGATTGGAGATCTATAGCAGATTTGTGCTGCCATTTGCAGGCTTATAACCATGGGGGTGTGTATGCTTTTGGTAGACGGGAGCAGGGGCTTTCCAACTTTTTCAGGCTGTGGAAAGAGGAGGGGGAGGAAGAGCAGAAGAAGGAGGAGGAAGAGGAGGAAAAACAGAAGAAGGAGGAAGAGGAGGAGAAGAAGGAAGAGCATAAGAAGAAGGAAGAACAGAAGGAGGAGGAGAAAGAGGAAGAGGAGGAAGAGCAGGAGGAGAAGGAGGGCAAGCTGTTATGCATTTACCTACACATATTTATATATACAACAGCATCCCAAGAGTTGAGAAGTACTGGTAAGAGAAGATTGCCTATAAAAATGCACAGTAAGAGGACCCAGAATCTGGGTCCTTTTAAAAAAAACCTAAACCCTCCCATGCCAATCAGACCATCCCATATAGGCTGCATATATATGACAGACAATCCTATAACAATGCCAGTAATATTGAAGATTTCAAAGAAAAAAATATTTTTCTTCTATAGGAAAAATAAGGGAGAACTGCATGTTTCAGAATTGTCATTGTTTTACATAATACAGAAAATCAGGTGGGCTAGCATCCAATATGCTGCGGAGGAAGAGCTGAAGGTTCTTCAGAATGTTAATGGGGATTACAATGTGACTAATTAAAGTTTTTATCATGTCTAGCTGTTAGTAGTTGACATCAATTTGATATCAATCAATCAATCAATCAACCAGCCAGTTGCAATCAAGGGCATTATACAATTGTTACCCTAATTTAGTCACCTAATGTATTCTGTCTCTATAGTACAAACCCAAGATGACCATTAAATTATAAGACTCTATTGAGTTGAGCTGAACTCTTGGCGGCTAAACAACAATTTTTTGGTAACAAGACAAAAATAATTTGCTTTCTTTTGTGATTTTTAAAAATATCCCATATAAACAAGACCCCTGGGATTCCCTGTTGATCTATATAATGTACGCATTAACAAAGCTCACTCTGCTTAGCTTTTGAATGAGGCAATGTTAGTTAGTTGCTGCCAATTGCTATTATGAGATAGCCTAAACTCTAGGATTGGGTAAATAACACTGTTAGTATTTAGGATTAGTGTGATGTATGACTAAGCTTTGAACTGAGACTGTGGAGATGGAAATTCAAGGCCATCCTCAGCTCTGGAAGTTCACAGGTGACTTTGGGTCACTCACCGTCTGTTAGATCCAATTCAGCGGTGGAGAATTAAGCAATGCCTGACCGCTTATATTACTCATCTTGAAATCCTGTAGAGAAGGTGACATAGAACTCTAATAATTACACAAATGACCGCAATTTCTGCTGATTTTTCACTGAGTACCACTTTGACAAATTCCTCCTAGCATCTGTCAACCATTAAGATCTTCCAGGTTCAGTTAGAACACATGTTGTGGATTTGTCCACAATAAATTATACAGATACTAAAAATACTACAAAAGTCTTTGAAACATATCTCTGATTCTAGATAAAAAATAGAGAATGTATAGTATTTCTCTCAGACAATGTCTCTATAATAGTGATCAAATCAGTAGAGTTTTAAGGCTTTTATAGAAGACATTGGGGGAAATTTTATGGTGTTGGTTGTACATGCTGTTTTGAATATCCATCTGTATATATGGGACAGTAGAATTTTCTTTCACTCCACATGATTTTTGCTGTTGCTTTATTATCACTTAGGGAGGGAAAATCCGAAAGAACTTCTCAAAGACATTTGATTTTGTAATGATTTTCTGACTGCCTCAGATTTCGGTTGGCAAAGAAAAAAGGAAGCTAGTGAACCTTCCCATGTATACAAAATTCTTGATGTAAAAATTCTGAATATGAACCTCTACCATCTTTCTCAGAAAGATCTGAGCCAAAATCCAAAGCCTTAAAACTGAAACATTAACTCCTTGAGAAACTTGTTCAACAGAAAGACTCCCTAGCAGTGGTGAAATCTAAAATTTGTTACTACTGGTTCTGTGGGCATGGCTTGGTGTGTGTGTGTGTGTGTGGGGGGGGTAATGTGACTGGGTGGGTGTGGCCAATTTTTCTTTTTACTTTTAAAACCATTTTTTCTACAACCTCTTCGGCGAAGAGGTTGTAAAAAAATGCTTTCAAAAGGCTCTGACGATCCCAGCTGAGTTGCCTGATGGGCAGGGACTTTTTTTTCTTTTAAATGCCTCTGATGATCAGGCAACTCAACTTGGATTGTCAAAGGCATTTAAAAGAAAAAAAGGGTTTCTTTTAAAAGCCTTTGACGATCCCAGCTGAGCCACAAGATCATCAGAGGCTTTTTTTTTTTTCACTTTTAAAAGCATTTTTTTGGCCGAAGGGGTTGCAGGAAAAAATACTTTTAAAAGAAAAAAAAAGCAGCCTCTGATGATCGCACGGCTCAGCTGGGCATGGGGGGGGGGGGGGGTGGGGACAGGGATTTTTGCTACCGGTTCTCCGAACCACCCGTCTCCATCGCTACCGGATCAGGCGATCCGGTCCAAACCGGGAGCATTTCTCCCCTGCTCCCTAGCCACCCTGATCACTCTTATCTAGAAGTTTTCTTAAATGACAAGTGTCCTGGAACCACTTTTTTATTGCTAAATTTTGTGCCTTTGCCAGAAGGCTACATCCTATCCAGATTTGTTAACGGATGCACAGTATGTATTAGAATGCTATTATATTTTTTGTGTTGAATTTAAGTTGTTTTAACTTATGCTGCAAGGATGAGGATGATGAGAAGAGATTGAAAATGTCATAAAGTTGAATTCCAGTGGGCTATGTAGCACAGAGTTAATGTATTCCTTAAGGGGGCAGTGGTGGCCAAACGGTTAAGAGGCTAGACTTGTTGTGGTCTGCTAGCAGTCTGCGGAACTGGCAGCGGCGTCGGGCAGTGAGGAGGCTGGGGAGGACAATGGGCCAGTCCTGGAGTCAGGGGAAGACATGGGGTCTGCATCTGAGGCAGAGATGGGGCCAGGGCCATCTGGGAACCATGCACGGATTCTGGAGCCTGCAGAGGCAGATAGCAGAAAGGCAGAGGAACAGGAGGAGCCTGTTCCTAGTGCATGCATGCAAAGAGCTGCCATAAGGCAAGAGCAGCTAAAGCAAAAAGGATGACTCAGGAGTAAGGCCAGGAGATGATTGGCCCCTCCCAGAAGGCTTAAAAGAGCAGCAATGGCTCTTGGGATCTTTGTAGGAAATCAACATTGCTACATTTGTTTCTTGTCGGCGTCTATTGCTTCTGAACTTCTTGGGGTTTTGCCAAGAAAAGCCTTTGGCGCGGTGCCAAAGAAGACAAAGGTTGGTGATAAGGCCGAAGGACTGTTTATGAAGAATTTGTTTTGGAATTAATTTGGACTAAGCTGAGAATGAAGTAATTCTCAGCTGTTCCAATAAAATATGTTTGTTTAGGACTGATTGTGTCTGGTAATAAAACTACTTGGGCCTAGGTCACAACAGGACTTATAGACTGGAAGGTTGGCAGTTCAAGACCCAAGTACCACATGACGGGGTAAGCTCCCATTCTAACCTCAGCTCCTGCCTTCCTAGCAGTTCAAAAGCATGCAAAATGCAAGTAGATAAATAAATTTCACCTCAGTGAGAAGATAACAGCACTTCATGCACCTTGACATATAGTCATGCCAGCCACATGATTACGGAAACATCTTCTGACAATGCGGGCTCTCTGGGCTAGGAAACAAAGATAGCAATAGTAATAGAAATAGCACTTAGACTTATATACTACTTAACAGTGCTTTGAAGCCCTCTCTAAGTGGTTTAGAGTCAGCATATTGCCCCCAATAATCTGTGTTCTCATTTTACTGACCTAGGAAGGATGGAAGGCTGAGTTGACCTTGAGCCAGTGAGAATTGAACTGCCAAACTGCTGGTAGTCAGCAGTCAGCAGAATTAGCCTGCAATACTGCAGTCTAACCATTGCACTACCATGATGTGCATCACCCCCTGTAGTCAGACATGATTGGCAGGGGAAATCTTTACCTTTTTAAAAAAAAAAAACGTTTTTAATGTACTTCTTGGGAATAATGGTGTCAACTCTGAATTAATCATGTGCTATCTAAACTTAGGTAAGACTCAACCCTCCAGAGTATAAAGAGACATGAGGTTTACTCAGCAAATTGTGATGTTCGCAACCTCCTGTATTATTCCTTCTGCTTGGAAAACTCCCTGTTTGAACCAGGTAGACTGTTTCATTGCTGATGGACTATGGATGGTACCTCTTTCTTCATTTGGTAAAGTACTGGTAATTGCAACTCTAGGCTTGGATTTAGCTGACTCTTCTGCTTACTCAGATCAACACATCTTTAAAGGTTTTCTGTATCAGGCCTGATGAAGAAGCTGAGTTTTAATCAATCAATCAATCAACTTAAACTGACAAGCTTTTTAAAGAAGTGAGCAAATATTATCAGAATTCCCTGCTATACTTGAAGCAGGGAATGTTCCCATTCAATGATCCAGAACTGAAAGTAGCCATTGCATTTAATCTTGCACAGAAATAAATTCTGAGCTACTAATTGACAGGGATCCTGTTAGGATAATTTTCTGATACAAGACTACCGAGAAGAGAAAAATATTTCTGTACACAGTTGATGAAGTAATAAGAGTACTACCGATTTACTTGCCTGATCCCATAGGGACTGTTGCTGTATCAGCTATTCAATCTGCAAAATAGTCCTTATTGGGCATTTGTGGTTTCCAGTAGTTTCTTTCTTTTCTTTTTTGAAATATGAATTACTCACCCCAGAAATGCTTCCAGGGAAGGTATTTTCAGCAGAGTTAAAAAGTATGTAGGAGTTTAGAAGCAACTTATGGAAGTAAATAGGATAATGTAATGCAGCTGGAGGGTATGCAAAACACACAGATATTAGAAACAGTCTGTGTGCAGTGATGATATCCAAAACCAATATATTCAAGAAATCTTACTGCACTGAATGGTTGCCAGCCACTAAGCAACTTCACAAAGCAAACGCTGCTCCATACAGAAACTTGTAGGCAAGGAAAGGAGCTTCTTAAAAGCTTGGGTGGAGCAGTCAGTGACAAATTCTGCTTTAGCCTCAATTAATCTCTCATTCATCATTATTCAATCTCTTATGATTTGGGGTTTAGGACAGACCGCTCCCACAGAGCCAAAAGGTTTTTCAGCTTCCCTTACTAATTGCCTGCATTTGCTGAATTGATCCTTTTAGGATTTGAAAGATAGAATTCCCTATTTCTAATTCTGGCACATTAGTAAGTACACCGAATATTTTTCTTTAGGGCCACAGACAAGAACTGGTTCCTGTGGATGTCAACGTTAAATGTAATTTTTAGGTTCCTGTTGGATTCATCGGGATAGCAATATGGCAGTGATCAGAAATGAGTTCTTGGTGGACAATAATTCCCTCACATGATTAGAATTGCATATGGGTGTGTGAGACACAGTGGCTTATTTTGCTGTCTTTTTATGCTTTTATCACTGGCTTCCATTTTGAAGTGTTTGTTTGTTTGATGTTTCAATCCTGCCTTTATTATTTGTTATAACATTTATACAAATATAATATTTTTACTAAATTTTTTTAAAAATATTACAATTATTAAAAAAATAATATAAATAATAACCACTCCATGTACTTTTTCTGGCAAAATTCCCTTGATCCAGTTGCTATCTCTACCTTTTAGTTGTCCCTAATGAAGCAAAGAACAAGTCACACTTGTTAGTAAACTAGTATACTAGCAAAACTGTATTGGTAAATAGCTCATAGATTCCTAGATCACTAGTAAACTTGAAATTAGCAAATTATGGAACAACATTAGAAGCGCTCTGATTAACCCCCTTTCAATGGTAACCTTGTTATAAGGTTTTGTTTGAAATAACAAAATTAAGAAGCATTTCTCCAATATATGTGCATTATTTTTAACCATAAAAGAGTAAGATGATGAACAAGATGGAGTAGGAGGAACAGTGAAGATAAGGTTATATCAGGGGAAAAAGTAATTACATGCTTCCATAGGAATCTTAGCAGTCCTCTTTGTTTGTTGTAGCCTATTAAAAATCCTTTATGAAAATGGAGATTTATACTAGGAAATTACCTAATCTAATTCCTGGATCTTAGTCAGGGGCTAGGATTAATGACTTGCCTTTGTTGTGAGCTCACTGGTCATAATGTGCATGAGCACAATGTGTAACAAGTTGTGGAAAAAGACCAGTGGAATGTGAGAACGGCAAGTGGCCTCTGGTCACACGGGTATGGAATCAACATGTACACGTTGGGTAGTTTTAAAGCCCCCCCCCCCCCACACACACTAGCCTTGAATGAAGCCAATTTATTACCAACAGGAAAGGATTGTGTTGGGAGAAAAAACTTCGCTGGGGAAAGAAAAATGGATATGTTCACCATCAAAAATGGCCACAGGGTGTTAGCTGTAAGACTCAGACAGGAAAAATACCCTTTAATATTACAGGGTGCATCATTTCCTGTATTTAGAGGGCTACCCTTTATCATGGTGGTGCATTGGTGTGCAATTTCCTAAATACCCATTTAGATTTCCTCTTTGTTCATTCTAAGAAGGTTTAGCTCTTCAGTTCCATTCACGGTGGCTGCATTTGGCAGGCTAGAGGCATAACTTCATTTCACAGTTAATTCCGGGCATATAGCAGAACTTAGATTCCATTTTTTTTCTCATTTCTAAGAAAGAAAAGAAATTGGTTGCAGTCAATGATGAGGAAGATTGGGAAGACCCTGGCGATAGCCTCCATGATGCTCAGAGTTTCCCTAGATAGATGGAACTTTTAGAGCAGCAGTGTGGAACCTTTGAATTTTTAGCAGCTGGAAGAGGTGTAGTTGAATTTTTCCCCTAACCTAGGGGTTGTTGTTGGAATTTTGGAGAGAATTAGATGGCTAAGAATGGGAGCAGAGATGCCTGGGAAGCAAACTATTACCATTTCCAAGGTTCATATCCTTCCACCCATCTGAAATGCACCAAAATCTGTACACTGAAATTGGCAATTATATTTTAGTGGTGCAATCATGAGATGCTGGGGGATTTTGGAATTAAGAAAGAGAGGTTGAGGAGAGGTTAAACTTGTTCTAACAGGTAGTCCTTGATTTATAACCACAATTGAGCCCAAAATTTCTGTTGCTAAGCAACAATTATTAAGTGTGTTTTACCCCATTTTACAACATTTCTTGCCACAATTGTTAAATGAATCACTGCAGTTGATAAATTAGTAACACGGTTGTTAAGTGAATCTGGCCTCCCCATTGACTTTGCTCGTCAGAAGATCACAAAAGGTGATCACATGTCCATGGGACATTGCAACCATCATAAATGTGATTCAATTACCAAATGTCTGAATTTGGTCATAGAGATGCTGCAACAATCATAAATGTGAACAATAGAATAGAATAGAATTCTTTATTGGCCAAGTGTGATTGGACACACAAGGAATTTGTCTTGGTGCATACGCTCTCGGAGTATATAAAAGAAAAAAAATATATTCGTCAAGAATCATAAGGTACAATACTTAATGATAGTCATAGGAAACAGTCAATATAAATCTTAAGGATACCAGCAACAAGGTTACAGTCATACAGTCATAAGTGGGAGGAGATGGGTGATAGGAACGATGAGAAGATTAATAGTAATGCAGACTTAGTAACTAGTTTGACAGTGTTGAGGGAAATATTTGTTTAGCAGAGTGATGGTGTTCGGGGAAAAAACTGTTCTTTCAATGGTCATAAGTCACCTTTTTCAGTGCTGTTGTAACTTTGAACGGTAACTACATGAACTGTGTAAGTCAAGGACTACCTATATTGTACTCTTAAAGATATATTAAGCCACATAACAATTTCTTGATTCATTATGTGGCTTAATACATTTATTATTTCTTGAAGCCACATAATGATTTCTTGATTTATGGGAAGGAAATACTAACTATCACTAATCATTGCTATATCACATGTGTTTTTCTGCTTACTAAAAAAGCCATAGCAAGAACAAGATTGCAAGTAGCAGACTTGTTCCAAATGTTATTGCTTCCTCTTCCTGTCTACGCCAGATCACTATGGTTAGAATGAGATTTTACCCAGACAGGAAGAGGAAACATAGAGGAAAAGTCTTATTGATCAGAAGAAGAATCTGATCATTCTTTTTCAACGTATAAAAATGAGAGGCTGGGACTGACCTCAGCTGTCCCATCCATCCGTAATGAAACATGTCAAACATTCTCATAGCCTTCCTCAGTTTTCAGGTGAAATATCATGTGCCCCTTCTCCTCCACGAAAGTTGCAAAATGCTGGACATAAGCAGGGTCTTTGGACCATTTCAGAAAAGTTTTAAGTCAATTTGAAAATTCAGTGTATTTCACGAATTTGCAGAATCACAATGATTGTTGCAGCTTCCCTTCCAAATGTGATGGTGGTGTGGGTATAGAGTGATTGGCTGTGATATTGTCAGGAGACTAGACCAGTAAGGTTTATCATCTACATAGTTTTACCCAGAGTGGGATGGAGCCTGTCAAATGGCTTCTTTGACTGATTGCTGTCATCAAGGATTTGGGGAAGGGGGAGTATTGTTTTGATGGTTGTAGATTGGATTTTTATGTTTTGTAAGCTTCCCAGAGTCACTGAAAGTGAATAGGCAGCAATATAAATTTTATAGCAATAGCACTTAGATTTATATATCGCTTCACAATTTCAGGGGTGAAATTCACTTACCTTCCCTACTGGTTCGCAAATGTGTTTGTGCAACTATAAAAAGAGTCCTGGTGGCGCAGTGTACTAATTCATTGTTATTAAGATCAGCTGCTTGCAATTACTGCAAGTTCAAATCCCACCAGGCTCAAGGTTGACTCAGCCTTCCATCCTTTCCAAGGTAGGTGAAATGAGGACCCAGGTTGTGGGGGCAATAAGCTGACTTTGTATAAATATACAAAAGTATGAAGGCTATTGCTTAACGCCTTGTAAGCCGCCCTGAGTCTCTGGAGAAGGGCGGCATACAAATCAAATTATATATATATATATATAAATCTGAGATGTTTGTTTGTTTGTTTGTTTATTTGAGCCGCAGTGGTGCAGTGGTTAGAATGCAATACTGCAGGCTACTTCTGCTGACTGCTGGCTGCCTGCAATTTTGCAGATGCTTTTGCAAAGCAGGTATAACTGCACCCAATTCTGTGCTATTATTCCAAACAGCCTCCATATCCCTTTTCCTTACAACCACTTTCCATTTATTCTTCTGGGAGAGTATTTTATTTTTCAATTCTTTTATATATATATATATATATATATATATATATATATATAGAACTCATGCTTTCTCTTCCTGCTGCTGTTCTGCTTTTATTGTGGGTCCCCCCCACTTCTTACCTTTTCTTCCATATTCATTTTTCCCCACAATCAACTCTCGATAGCACCAAAAAAGAGTCTGTCCCAATTTCCAGACTTCACCTTTGTATCTTCCATGAATTCTACACTGAATTATTATCAGTAATAATGACAATTACACCCTTATTCATAAAGAATAAATATGTGCATATGAATTCAGGTAGTCCTCAGCTTAAAACAGTTCGCTTAGTGACCATTCAGAGTTACAATGGCACTGAAAAAAGTGACATATGACCATTTTTCACACTTATGGCTGTTGCAGCATCCCCATGGTCACGTGATTTTCATTTGGATGCTTGACAACTGACTCATATTTATGACGATTGCAGCATCCCGGGGTCATGTGATCACCTTTTGCACTCTTCTGACAAGCAATGGGGAAACCAGATTGATTTAACAACCATGACACTAATTTAATAAGTAGAGTGATTCACTTATTTGTTATCACAAATAACAAACAAAAAGAACCGATGTGGTGCAGTGGTTAGAGTGCAGTACTGCAGGCTACTTCAGCAGTTTGGCAGATCAAAACTCACTAGGCTCAAGGTTGACTCAGCCTTCCATCCTTCCGAGGTGGGTAAAATGAGGACCCAGATTGTTGGGGGCAATAGGCTGACTCTGTAAACCACTTAGAGAGGGCTGTAAAGCACTGTGAAGCGGTATATAAATCCAAGTGCTAAGTGCTAAATATGGTAAGAAAGGTCATAAGATGGGGCAAAATTCACTTAACAAATTTCTCACTTAGCAACATAAATTTTGGGCTTAGTTGTGGTCATATGTCAAAGAGTACATGTAGATTTATATTTAAACTACATATTCAAAACAGACCTTTACCTAAGCAGTTGCTTACCTTTCTCATTCTTTCTTGGATCCCCAAATAGCCTAGACACTTTTTCTATACTCCTTCATCTCATTTCCCCCCATTCATTCATTTATCATTTAACAAAATAAGAATCTCTCGAAACATACCCATTCAGAACCTTGTACAGTTCCCCCTTCCCCAAATCTCATATCTGTTTTTTGCATTCACAGAATTCACTGGCACATAAGTTATAAAATGAATTCTACTTTCATGCATACCTACAACAAACTAGATGACACCAATCAATCCTTTCTAATGTATATTTTAGCGACAATGTTTTTCATTCAATCTGCATTTTCAGTTCCTTGCGTAATCAACACCACTTCTTTATAAATCTTCATTCAGATTTATTGCAACTTCTCCCTTTCTTTTAGGTTCACAAGAATCCTTCCTTCCTTCCTTCCTTCCTTCCTCTTGTTGGGATTGTTGCACCAAGAAATTTCTACCCTGTATTTACATTGCCATTAAGATGGCTTATATCTTTGAACCATATTGTAATATGTCAGTTGTAATAGCACTAGCAATAGCACTTATACACTGATTTTCAGGGCTTTACTGTCCCCTCTAAGCCATTTACGGAGTCAGCCTATTGCCCACAACAATCTGGGCCCTCATTTTACTGTCCTTCCTTCCTTCCTTCCTTCCTTCCTTCCTTCCTTCCTTCCTTCCCATACTTTCCAAATCACAGTCTTCCAAAAGGTATGAATAAATTGGTTCATAGACATTGATCTTTATCACCATGGCTTTGGTTAAATGACAGTTTCCTATAACCCTGTTTAGTAAGATGGAAAAAGTGTAAATTAGGTTACCAGCGTCAGACATAGTTGTGGTACATATAATTCTCGAAGATAGTAAGAATACAAATAAACTGTGCTATGCCCAACAGGTCAAAAACAAAGCCACAGACCAGTTTTACCTAAGCGTGCTTCAGCTATTCTCTGCAATCTACAATCTCTAATCTAGAAATGACCTTCTAGGGCAATATTCCATCACATGGAAAGTACTCAGGATGTAAGAAAAAAGTTTTACAACCCCACAAAAATTCACAGTTCCATATTTTTAAATCTCACAAAATCATTTTCTGTTATTTTAATTTTGTTGAAACTGTAGAGGTAAACACAGCATACATCGAATCTGCATGCATTCTATACTTTCCACATTTTCTCTTAAGCAAACAACCAGTATGGAAAATATTTTGGTACATTAGTGTCATATCCAGTGGCAAAATGCGGTTACCCCTCCAGCCCTCAATCAGTTTGCACAGTCTCTGAAATGAATCTCCTCCATCCAACGCGAGTTTTCCACTACTGAGAAATATCTTCATGCTAAAGGTTTGTTTACAAGGAGTTGATGTTTCCACTTACTGGTGCATTAAAGCAGTTGTTTTTTCCAACCACTAAGTAGATCTAAACATTAAGTGTTTCTTGAGTTGGTTTTCCAGATCTCAGGCTGCTATAAACATTAAATTTTTCTTGGTTTGAAAATGTCCCCTCCCCATTCCTGCATCCAAAGGGGAGGTGGGGGACACATAGAAACAAAGGAAGGAACAGATGAGTTGCTGTCCCAATTAGCTACAGGTAATAGAAAAATATTTGTAAAGTTTTTCCTTATGTTCCAAATATACCATATGTGCAATATTTGTTTTATTCATAGAAAACATTTGGCCACTGGGCTGAGAAAGGAGACACAGATATTGCTGGCTGCTTCCGGCTCACCTTGTGTACCATGTACAGGTAGTCCTCGAGTTACAACAGTTCATTTAGTGACCGTTCAAAGTTATAACGGCACCCAAAAAAGTGACATATGACCTTTTTCACACTTAAGGACCATTGCAGCATCCCCATGGTCACATGATCAAAATTCAGATGCTTGACAACTGACATGTATTTATGATGGTTGCAATGTCACCTTTTGTGATCTTCTGAAAAGTAAAATCCACAGGGAAGCCTGAATCAGTTAACAACTGTGTTACTAACTTAAGGACGTCTGTGATTCACTTAGGAACTGTGGCAAGAAAGGTTATAAAAGGTAAAAGTAAAGGTTCCCCTCGCACATACGTGCTAGTCGTTCCTGACTTTAGGGGGCAGTGCTCATCTCGGTTTCAAAGCTGAAGAGCCAGTGCTGTCCGAAGATGTCTCCGTGGTCATGTGGCCGGCATGACTAAATGCCAAAGGCGCATGGAACGCTGTTACCTTCCCACTAAAGCTGGTCCCTATTTTTCTACTTGCATTCTTTATGTGCTTTCGAACTGCTAGGTTGGCAGAAGCTGGGACAAGTAATGGGAGCTCACCCCATTACGTGGCACTAGGGATTCGAACCCCTGAACTGTCGACCTTTCAATTGACAAGCTCAGTGTCTTAGCCACTGAGCCACCGCATCCCTTAGAAAGGTCATAAAATGGGGCAAAACTAACTTAACAAATGCCTTGCTTAGCCACAGAAATTTCGGGTCAATTATGGTCATAAGTCGAGGACTCATTGCAGATGGTGTCCTCTCTTTCCAACTGACTTTATTTTCTGCTAGGAAGCATTTAGAGTTCCAGAAAAGCTGTTAAATATTGCAGATGGAAACCACTGCACATTCTATATGTTGGAGCAGTAAAAAGTGTGAAAGAAGGACCCAATAGTCTCTTAAAAGAATTTTGCAAAAAAAATTAGTATTGTATCATCACCCGTGAAGCTTAGAAACAGACTTCTAGTTTATAACAAGCGAAGCTAAAGCCAGCTCAGTTTTTAATGTGCAATGCATACATATCATGAGTCCTCCAGATGACAAGAACTTTCTGCAGTGAATAAGCTATTTTTTACCTTCCTCCAATCTATTGTTTATGTCTGTGGAGTTAATCAGAGTAAATAGAAGGATATAAAACAAGTTGTATTACCTGAAGTTTTGGATGTTGTAAGACAGTTAAACTCTGTCAGCTTTTATAGCATAGCCTCAACATTTACTGTGATAATTTATGTTGATTTCAGATGTAACCTCCCACCTTACTCTTGCTTAGAGCCAAATAAGAAAGTTGCTTTTGCAGTTATTTTTGTGCTATGCAAAATTCTGGATTTTCACAATCTTGATCCAACAATCAAACAAAAGAATTGTGTGCTCAAGTACATGATCTCACACTATTTTTAAATTGGAAGTATCCCCTACTTGGAGAGGAAGAAGCAGGGAGAGGCAACAAGAATCCAAGATAAGTGGGATGAAATTCTTGGACTATCCTTATCAGATCTGGACAGAAAAATGAATTTTTCAATTTGAATATATATATATATATATAACAGCAGCATTTTAGTTCTGAGGAGGAGGAGGAGGAAGAGGAGGAGGAGAGGCAAAGAAGTGACATTTTGCAAAAAAACCTTATATTAGAAAACACGTGAAGAAAGAGGATTTCCATCCATCAACTTACTGAAAAGACACAACGTTCTAAAAGACTAAGAGCTAAGAGACATGAAGAGGACAATGCATAATAACTATTCCTTCAATTTTATTGTCTTCCTCCTATGAAAAATAAGACAGTTTGTCACATTGAGGCAAAATGAGTGACAAACAAATCTAATGAATTCCCTAAAAAATTAAACTGAAGATTGAGATCTATGAGAATAAGAAGATAAGTAAACATTTTTCTAAGCTAGGAAAGTGTGACTTTTTCTTGGACAAGGGCCACATTTGATATTTGAAATGTGGCAAGGGGCCACTTTTTTTTAAAAAAAAAAATGATGTTATAATGGACAGCTGAGGCTATAAGGTGAAAGGCTGGAGGCCTTAAATTTCTTGTCCCAGAGTCCATTTATACTATGGAGCCACTTTCTGCTTTATGGGAATATATTGGTAGATCTTTTTTCTTTTTTTCTTTTGATACTGCATGTATTTTTATCTTTATGTATTTTTACGTTTCTCTGTCATTATTTTACAACAATAAAAGAAGAAATAAAAATAGTTACATTGATTTTCCAGCTGGCCTTCCAGAATGGTTTGAAGACATGGCTTTGTCATCTGGCCTGGAGATCTGGGAATGTGGGTAGGGAACCTATAAAGTGGCTACATTATTAGGGAAACTGAGCGTGCCCTGCAGATTATAGTTCTTATTGTTTAAAGGTTTTTTAAATTACGTGTGTGTGTGTGTGTGTGTGTGTGTGAGTGTGTGTGTGTTATATTTCTAGTTATTTTGTTGCACTGTAAACAACCAAGTACTGGAGTGCATAATACCAGACATGTCACTGGAAAGCAAAATCACGAAACACAATGGCTGGACACCATCAAAACTGAGATCAGCCAGAGCATAGAACAACCCAAAGAAGTAATGCAAGATTGGAAGACGTGGAGACTCCTGGCCCATAGAATCTCCAAGGGTTGGACATAACTGAATGGATATCATCATCATCATCATAATTGTCGTCGTCATCATCGTCATGCTGTCCAAAATCACGCTCTACAACTTTACCAAACAAATGTGTAGACAAATATTTATTTCCACTCCCATTTGGCCAACATCCGGGTTCCTCACTCTTGTTTTGAGTAACTTGATAAAAATAATTTGAAATCTCTTGTTTCAGAGCAGAACATTTGCACAGGATTTTCAATGTAGTAGAAAAGATGGGTTATTGTTATCAAAAGCAGGATCCTGAAATGAATGGGAAGATCCAGGAACCCATGAAGTAGATCTTTAACACTCATATTCTTTTTATAGAACTTCTTTTAATGGACCTATGTCTTAGGAACTGACGCATGAAAATGTTCCTCAAAGTTTGGCAGTGCTGCAGATGTTTTCCCAGAGTTCGAGTATTTCCTAAATGCCCAGGCATTGTTTGGTGAATTTCTTGGCAACACCCTGTCTTAGGAAAACCAAGACTCCTCATTTCATTTTCTTTAAAGAGCTGGATTGACTAGCTGGAAATATCATTTGGTTTCTGTATTTGTACTGGATTGTGGATCACAAGGAAGTTACAGTATGTACTGGCTTCTGAAATAAGCTTTCTGCTTTGTGGTTCAGAAAGTCTGAGAAAAGTAAACCAGTGATGTTTATATCGTTTTCATTGACTCCACGAAAAGGAAAGAGGGAGGGGAATTGTTTACACGCACAGAGGATTAGCAGGCAGAGAGGCAATTTCTTCTCATACTTTTTAAGTATCTAACCAACAGATCCATCTTTCTGATTATTGGATTTCCTGCGGAGATAATAGATAATGATCTATTGAGCCCCATCAACTCTTGAGGATGTCCAGGATACTGCTGTAAATGTACTTCTTGAAGGCCCAGAAGCCATCTGGAAATGGCAGTGATAAAGGTAACAAACAAATGGTTCCAGGTAAAAGTTGCTGGACCTGAGAAGTAGAGATCCTAATGCTTGCTATCACATGGGCATAGTTGATACAGAATTGGAGATGGTAAATACATCATCATTTTTACTTTGGAATGGCCCTTTGTTTCTTCAGCACAACATTGCTTAATTCCCAAGCAATACAGGTAGTTCTCAAATTACAACAATTCATTTAGTGAGTGTTTGAAGTTACAACAGCACTGAAAAAAGTGACTTATGACTCGTTTCCACACTTATGACCATTGCAGCATCCCCATGGTCATGTGATAAAAAATTTGGGCACTTGTCAACCAGCATGTATTTATGACAGTTGCATCATCCCGAGGTCATTTGATCACTATTTGTAAATGGGCTTCCGACAAGCAAAGTCAATGAGAGAAGCCAGATTGGTTTAATGATTGCATGAGTCACTTAACAACTGCAGTGATTTGCTTAACAACTGTGGCAGGAAAGGTCATAACTTGGGGCAAAACTCAACTACTGCCTTGTTTAACAACAGAAATTTTGGGCTCTATGATGGTCGTAAGTCAAGGACTACCTTCTTTCTTTCTTCTTTCTTTCTTTATTAGATTTATATACCGCCCTACTCCCGAAGGACTCAGTGTGGTGAACAGGCATAAAATAAAATACATAAATAAAAAGATTAGAAGCGGAAATAAAACCAGATTAAACAATTAAGCCCGAGACAAATTTAAAACATCCTGATAATTTAAAAGCAGATTTAAAATTTTCAATTTAAAAGAATTTTAAAAAAAAGGGGAAAGGTTAGGCCAAGCCAGTTTGCTGGAATAGGAAAGTCTTAAGAGCGCAGCGGAAAGTGCGCAGATCCGGGATCTTCCATATCTCTGGGGGGAGCTCGTTCCAGATAGTGGGTGCCCCCACAGAGAAGGCCCTCCCCCTGGGGGCCACCAGTCGACGCGGTTTGGCTGATGGCACCCAGAGCAGCCCCTCTCTATGAGAGCATACCAGCCGGTGGGAGGCTATTTGTGGTAGTAGGTGGTCTCGTAAATAGCCAGGTCCTAAGCCATGGAGCGCTCTAAAGGTAGTAACCAAAATCTTGAAGCGCACCCGGAAGACCACCAGGAGCCAGTGCAGCTCACACAAGAGAGGTGTTACATGGGAGCGTCATGTTGCTCCCATAACCACCCATGCGGCTGCACTCTGTGCCAGTTGGAGCCTCCGGGTGCTCCTCAAGGGGAGCCCCATGTAGAGAGTGTTACAGTAGTCCAGGCGGGAAGTGATGAAGGCATGAGTGACTGTGTGTAGGGAGTCCCGATCCAGAAAGGGACGCAACTGGCGAATCAGGCAAACCTGATGAAAAACCCTCCCAGTCACGGCCGTCAAATGCTCTTCTAAAGAAAGCCATGAATCCAGGAGGACGCCCAAGTTGCGAGCCCTCTCCGTGGGGGCCAGCGATTCGCCCCCAATAGTCAGCGATGGCGTCAACTGACTATATCGGGATGTCGGAAACCTCAGCCACTCGGTCTTGGATAGGTTGAGTCTGAGCCTGTTTCTCCCCATCCAGATCTGCATGGCCTCCAGACACCGGGACATCGCTTCAAGGGCATCATTGGGGTGATCTGGGGTGGAGATGTACAGCTGGGTGTCATCAGCATACTGGTGGTACTTCACCCCGAAACCACGGATGATCTCACCCAGCGGCTTTACATAAATGTTGAACAAAAGGGGCGAGAGGACCAACCTTGTCGCACCCAACATATGAGGGGCCTCAGGGTTGACCTCTGCCCCCCTGCCAACACAGACTGCAACCGGTCGGAGAGAAAGGAGGAGAACCACCGCAACACAGTGCCCCCCGCCCCCAACTCTTCCAACTGGTGCAGCATGATACCATGGTTGATGGTATCAAAAGCCGCTAAGAGGTCTAATAGGACCAGGACAGAGGACCTGTCCCGAGCCCTCCAGAGATCATCAACCAATGCGACCAATGCCATTTCCGTGCTGTACCCAGGCCTGAAGCCCAACTGGAATGGATCCAGATATGTCGTTTCATTCAGGTGCTGGGGGAACTGTCGCGCAACCACACTCTCAACAACCTTTGCAACAAAGCGAAGGTTGGCGACCGGATGATAATTAGCCAACACTGCCGGGTCCAGGGAAGGCTTCTTGAGGAGAGGCCTCACCACCACCTCTTTCAAGGCGGTGGTGAGCCACTGCTACACTACCTGTAGCAGTCGCTCTTCAAAAATCTTCATAAAATCCATAGTCTACAATTCCCAAGCAGAAGTACCACTTCTGAATATAATTGTCAATGATAGCCTTTACTATAGTCTAGTATATTACATCCAAGGATCTGCTTTTACAGCAGGCCATCTCATGAAACATATTGGAGTTACTAATAATGAGGAGGGCAAAATTTCAATCTATGACATCTAGCTAGGGAAATGGGGGAGGAAAGAGGAACAATTTAGTTTGGCACACCCAAAGGTGCTTTTTCAAGAGGCAACTGGACTTTCTGGTTTTTTTCTTTGAAGACTTCATTTCTCATCCAAGAAGCTTCTGAAGAATATATAATATATTTCAGTGCACAGAATAACATCGTCTTCATCAATATTTGTCCTTCTGTATGTTTC
>WNWU01000020.1:9684605-9703480 GCA_012654045.1 Ptyas mucosa
CACAGAATAACATCGTCTTCATCAATATTTGTCCTTCTGTATGTTTCACTTCTCATCCAAGAAGCTTCTTCAGAAGCTTCTTGGATGAGAAGCGAAACATACAGAAGGACAAATATTGATGAAGACGATGTTATTCTGTGCACTGAAATATATTATATCATGGATAATTGCTTGAAAGAAATACATGTATTAGAGAAAATTATACTTAAAAAGGATAGGAGAAACACATCAAAAATATAGGAGTTTTTTGTGTAGGCTTTAGAAAAATGGAATATATGGAAGATTTGGACATGATAAACTTTAAATAAAAAAATGAAACAGTAAACAAAAGTGGAATGAAAGATTCCTAAAGGTTGTGTGATCTGATAACGAATCTCAGAAAACATAAATGGAAGGCTAACGGAATAAAAATGATATGATTTCTTGTTAGCAAAAATGTAGTCTATTTATTTGAGAGAGCTGTCTGGATTCTGGTATAGCAATATGGATAATGAGAAGAAACTCTCACTCTGTTCTCTGAGCAAATATTCTTCTAACTGTGTTCCACCTGCTGTGCATTAGTAGATGAATAAAGGAAAGTCATGACATTTTTGCTTGTTGCTCAGTCTGTAAACCTGAAAGTAAAGTTTGACTCTTCTGCAACCTGGCCATGTTATTTACTGAATATGGATCAGCTGTACAAATTCCCTCCCTAGTCTTTTTTTGGGTGGGTGGGTGGGAGGGAGGGAATTAACAGATTTTATAGATGGCTGACCTAGATCAGATATTAGTTCTCATTGTTTGTCAAATAGTTTTGCCTTGCAACAGATATTCCTAATTGTTCACATTGCTTTTTTTGAAAGCTTCCATTTTAAGGAGCTTTCAAGCAGGGATGAAATGTAAAATTTGTTGCTACTGGTTCTGTGGACGTGGCTTGGTGGTGGTGGTAATATGACTGGGTGAGTGTGGCCAACTTTAAAAAAAAAACTTTTCAAAGCATTTTTTCTGCAAATGCAAAAAAATGCTTTGAAAAGCCTCTGCCGATCAGGAACACAGCTGGGATTGTCAGAGCCTTTTGAAAGCATTTTTTAAACCACCTCTTCCGCTGAAGAGGTTGCAGAAAAAAATGCTTTAAAAGTCTCTCTGACGATCCCAGCTGAGTTGCCTGATCATTTTAAAAAATGCTTTGAAAAGTCTCTCTGACGATCAGGCAACTCAGCTGGGATCGTCAGAGAGACTTTTAAAGCATTTTTTTCGGCAACCTCTTCAGCGGGCGATCCGGTCTGAACTGGGAGCATTTCACACCTGCTTTCAAGACACTTCCCCTCTGTCACCAATAAATGGCTACTAACACAATACTGGGGGTTTTCAGCTATAAAGATTTCAGGAAAAAGAGGCTGGGCTTTTTTGTACCAATCAATGGTCATGTCAGCAACTAAGCTCAGCTTTATCACTAGCATCCAGCAAAATAGCTGGGCAAGGCCAGGTGTCACTGAAGCAAAGCAAGACGGAATAAGGCAGGGCTGTCAAACTCCCAGCCTGCAGGCTGGATGCGTCACACGCTGGCCACGCCCACACCCGGTTTAGCAAAGGAGAAAAAAAGTCCCGATACGTCACGTGACGCTGCTGTGATGACGTGAGTTTGACATAGCAAGGTGAATCCATCACAGTCAAGGAAAGAAAGTTCATGAAAGAAAGATGCTGGCAAAACAAGCATGTCTGAAATGACATCCGGGCAGACTCTGGTCTGCCTCTGAAGGCAATAGGAATAAGAGTAACAATAGCATTTAGCGTTACTATATATATATACCACCCCATAGCACTTTATAGCACTCTCTGACTGGTTTGCAATGAAAGCATTATTTGCATGTTGCCATACCCCCCCACCCCCAACAATCCAGGTCCTCATTTTACTGACCTCGGAAGGGTGGAAGGTGAGTCAACCTTGAGCCGGTTAGGATCAAACTTCTACGGGCAGAGTTAGCCTACAATACTACAATTCAACCACTGCGCCACCAGGGCTCCTCTTCCTGATACCCATCCTAGATCCAGTCACATCTCGTGCATATGTTGAATCCAATCCAGGAGTCATTACAAGAGTGTGTTCTAAAGTACTGCTAGAACTTTTTTGCATTTGTTACTAATTTCAGTGAATCCCACCCCTTGTTCTTTCCTATTTCTATGAGGCTGGTGCATTTTCTTCTCTTCCCACGTGCATCGCACACCAAACTTAGATAATAAGTGACCATAGTGGAATGCACAGAATGATCATTCAATGGTCTACTTCTAATCCTATTGAATGATATAGTGTCATCACAGGCAGTCAATGAAATAACGTTGCACCAGAGGGGGTTTGAAGGTGTCCATATATTGTGAAGAAAAATTGGAAATGTCATCTGCTCTCCTGTACTGTGCTAGAATTCTTGCATAGCCTGACCTCAAAGGGTAGCTTGTCACAGGTCACCCTGATTGCCTTGACAAAAATACTCATACCAAACCATCTATATTTTGAGATATAATTTTGAGTCCAAACTACGACAGGTAGTCCTCAACTTACAACAGTTTATTTACTGACTGTTCAAAGTTACAACAGCACTGAAAAACCTCACTTATGACGATTTTTCACACTTATGACCATTGCAGCATCCCCACGATCATATGATCAAAATTCAGGCGCTTGGCAACTGACTCATATTTATGACGGTTGCATAACCGTCTGGGACCTTCTGACAATCAAAGTCAGTGGGGAAGCCAGATTCACTTAGCAACTGTTGTTATTAACAGCTGCAGTGAGTCACTTAATGACTATGCCAAGAAAAGTCCTAACATTGGGCAAAACTCACTTGACAAATGTTTCGCTTAACAACAGAAATTTTGGGCTCAGTTGTGGTTGTACATTGAGGATTACCTGTAATGGGACTTTTGCAGAGTGCTTCTTCAATACTCATAAAGTTACACATGAACTAGGAGAGCCATTGTAAAATATGAACACCAATTACATCTGAATGAATAAATGGCGGCTGATGTCTTGGTGGGTGGTGGACGTATTGTTTTGTCTAAGCCTATTTTCTACTGAAGATATAACTTTCTGGCACCCTCTATATTCAAAGCCACTGGAAAAGGAGTTACTAAAATAACATATCACAAGTTAATTAAAAGCTTACAGCACATTTAAAAGAACTTGGAATAACAATAGGTGTGTCTTCTAATTTAATAAATCACATACTTTTAGGGTGAAATCAAATACTCCCCAGAGCAAGCGCCACACATCTATTTTTGCAAAAATAGACCGATCATATTGTAACAGCTGGGATTTATTCGGGCTTCTTTTACAAAATACCTGCCAATTTGCCATCTCTTTCATCTAGAAATAGGGAAGGACTAATGGGCGGGTTTCAGCAGACATCCAAGAAGGGCGAGGAGAACCCACAGCCAGTGAATCTAAGAACAGTTAAAATCCAGCGATGCCTTGATAGGAAGCTTATCTTTTGCTCAGGGTTGCAGATTTTTCACTGAACAGCACAAGTTTATACAGCACAAGTTTAACCATAGACTTACAATGGTTTGTTTAGTGACTATTTGAAGTTACAACGGCACTGAAAAAAAGTGGCTTAATGAGTCACAGATGTTAACACTGATCTTAACACTGATGATGTTACCTAGTTTGGGTAATGAAACGTCTACAAGAAAACAAGCAAGCTCAGAGAGCACCAAGGACACCCACCCACACCCCCACACCCCCGACTTAATGACTGTTTTTTCACACAACTGTTGCAGCATCCCTATGGTCATGTGATCAAAATTCAGACAGTTGGCGACTAAGTCATATTTATGATGGTTGCAGTGTCCTGGAAGGTCATGTGATCACCTTTTGGGACCTTCTGACAAGCAAAGTCAATGGGGAAGCCAGATTCACTTAACAAACATGTTACTAACTTAACAAGTGCAGTTTTAACAACTGTGGCAGAAAGCTTGTAAAAAAAATGGGACAAAAACCTCACTTCATTGCTGTCTTGCTTAGCAACTTTTGGGCTCAGTTGCGGTCGTAAGTGGAGGATTATCTCTACAGTTTGTGAAGAAAGGTGTGTGAAGGCAAGCAGAAACATATTAGACTTTTGTAGCTCATAGTGTAAGTGGTTTGTATCATCGTTTAATGTCTGATATTTTTCAGTATTCACCATATAAATTGTTCTATTTACTATGTTTCCGTAAAGAAACAGATGTACCACACAAATTGTTTAATTAAAAAAAAATGCTCACAAAATTCCTTAGTGGTGTAGGAAAGGCACCTGACAATAGAAGGAACTGAGAAGATGATATTGTTACTGCATCCAGTTTTGGTCACCAGACTATAAAAAAGATGTTGAGAGTCTAGAAAGAGGGCAGAGGAGAGCAACCAGGATGATTAGGGGACTGGAGGCTAAAACATATGAAGAACGGTCACAGGAACTGGGCATGGCTAGTTTAGTGAAGAGAAGGACCAGGGGAGACATGAGAACAGGGTTCCAATATTTGAGGGGCTGCCACAGAGGGGAAGGCGTCAAGCTATTTTCCAAGGTTCAAGGTTGACTCAGCCTTCCATCCTTTCTAAGGTGGGTAAAATGAGGACCCGGTTTGTGGGGGCAATAAGCTGACTTTGTATAAAATATACAAAAGTATGAAGGCTATTGCTTAACGCATTGTAAGCCGCCCTGAGTCTCTGGAGAAGGGCGGCATATAAATAAAATTAAAAAAAAAAAAAGTACCCGAAGGCCAGACAAGGAATAATGGGTGGAAACTTGTCAAGGAGAGATACAACCTAGAAATAGAAATTTTCTGACAGTGAGAACAATCAACCAATGGAACAGCTTGCCTTCCGAAGTTGTGGGAGCTTCATCATTGAGACTTTCAAGAAGAGATTGGACTGCCATTTGTCAGAAATGGTGTAGGACAGTGATGGCTAACCTTTTTGCTGTCACGTGCCAAAAGAGGGGGGAGCACAGGGGGGTCATGCGTGTGCGTGCCCACACCCATAATTCACCGCCCGGGCCCACACCGCCCGGGCCCTACCCCCCCACGCATGTGTGTGCGACCCTCCTGCGCTCCCCACACTTTTGGCACGCGATGGCAAATAGGTTACTAGTGGGCCCAGTAGGCCTGTTTTTCGCCCTTCCCAGGCTGCAGAGGCTTTCTTGGAGCCTGGGGAGGGCGAAAACAGCCTCCCCGCACCCCGGGAGGCCATTTCCTGACTTCTGATGGGCCCAGAAGGCCCGAAAATCAGCTGGCCGGCATGCACATGCATGATGGAGCTGAGCTAGGGCAACGCTCGGGTGCCCACAGATATGGCACCGCGTGCCACCTGTGGCACACGTGCCATAGGTTCGCCATCATGGGTGTAGGGTCTCCTGCTTGAGCAGGGGGTTGGATTAGATGACCTATAAGGTCCCTTCCAACTCTTGTTAATCTGTTTTCAGATCAGTACTTCCAAAATCACAAACTGCATCAGATAGACAGCTCGCTTAGGACGGTCAATGCACTTAATAAGATTTAAAAAAAAACAAACTTTAGGGAGCTTACATAGTAAGCCTGATATCTTGTCAATTTGTGGTTTGCTGAATTATGGAGCAGCAACTTGGAACTGTCTATTAATATAATTCTTATAGGTTTTCTATCAGTGTTGTGCCATTATTCTTTTTCCCTTTATGGAACTCTTAAACCAGAAAGGCAACAATACAGAGATTCTGCTTTACTTCTGTGAAGACTAACATGACATCAACTTTTCTAAAACAGCTTCCTCTGTAACCCAAATGTTATTTCTTTCAAATAGCTATGAAGAGCATTGCAACAACATAGTTCTAGATGGGAAATGACTTTTTGGCTCTCTGCGCACAATCAATTCTTAAGTCAATTTGTTACGGGATGGTGGAACCATCTGAAAAAGTGAATTATTAGTCTCTAGACACCCTATTGTGATCATCTGATTTCCTCTATTCCTCAGTGATCTCAGGATCTTGGTGTCAGCCCCAGACCTGCGATGGTACTTGGGGCTCCATTTGTGTGAGGATCTCCCAGAGGTGGGTTTCAACAGGTTCTGACCAGTTCTGGAGAACCGGTAGCAGAAATTTTGAGTAGTTCGGAGAACCGGTAGTAAAAATTCTGACTGGCTCCACCCCCATCTATTCTCTGCCTCCCAAGTCCCAGCTGATCGGGAGGAAATGGGGATTTTGCAGTAACCTTTCCCTGGAGTGGGGTGGGAATGGAGATTTTACAGTATCCTTCCTCTGCCACACCCACCAAGCCACACCCACCGAACTGGTAGTAAAATTTTTTGAAACCCACCACTGGGATTGCTGTTCCACTGCTGCACGCTTTCACCTTCCTGTATGCCTGCTCTGCTGGGTCATCAGCCCTGAGGCATGCCTCTCACTTCGTCTCCCTAGCCGCATGCTAGATGACTTCAGGGGCATGCACTGAAGTAGTTTCTCACCATCCATCACTTTAAGGAAGGACAGAGCAGCGCGGAACTGGAGCGGCTTGCAATGGATTGGGGAGGGAGAGGGAGGATATGGGTTAATTGGATAATGAAGTGATTGCACTGGGTTGGATCTGTATGCTGCTTAAAGGGTGATGGGGAGCACGGAGCATTAGCTCCAACAAAGATTCCTTTCTGTAACACTTTAAGGTGGTCAGTTAGTACTGATATCAGGATAAAAAAACCTTGGTTACTGCTTTCGCATGCTGAGGGTTTTTTCCCATTCTTTATGGAATCTGATACTTGGTAGTAGAATCTATTTCACAAATTCTAATTAACAGAGGCCCCACAAGACATCCAAAATACCTCTTAAATAAACTTGTTTTTAAAAAAGTAAGTTTTCAAGACCAATAATGTCATTACTGCTCAGTTTTCCAGAAAAAGTATATTTCAGAGCTCAGGTGCCTACTGAGAAGCCTTTATCTTGTGTCTCTGCCAGCTGAACCAAATGCAAATGAAATGAGTCTCTTTGTGAACTTTAGTCAAAGTTTGAAAACCAGGTAACTTGAATTTAAATCTTTTAGGTGCTGTAAATAATAACCCGTATTTTTACCATTTCACCTGGAATGTCAGAAGATATCAATATCTATTAAAATGTTGCGGCCTTTATTATAATTATCATCCAGTTTTGGTTGCCGTGATATAAAAAAAGATATCGAGACTCTAGAAAGAGTACAGAAAAGCGCAACAAAGATGATTAGGAGGCTAAAACTTATGATGAATGGTTGCAGGAACTGGGTATGTCTAGTTTAATTAAAAGGACTAGGGGTGGCATGATAGTATCTTCCAATATCTAAGGGGCTGCCACAAAGAACATGGGGTCAACCTATTCTCCAAAGCACCTGAAGGCAGGACAAGAAACAATGGATGGAAACTAACTAAGGAGAGAAGCAACCTAGAACTAAGGAGAAAATTCCTAACAGCGAGGACAATTAATCAGTGGAATGGACGTTACCTTCAGAAGTTGTGGGTGCTCCATCACTGGAGATTGAATAGCCATTTGTCTGGGATAATACAGAGTCTCCTGCTTGAGCAGGGGGTTGGACTAGAAGATCTCCAAGGTCCCTTCCAACTCTGTTATTCGGTTATGCAGTATAAAAGCCTAAGATGTTAGGCCGTAATCTGCTTATTTAGATATAGATCAGTATTTCTGTAGGACGTATTGTATATTTCTGTTGAAAAATCAAATAAAAAAAGAGGAAAACTCTGGCACTTTCAAACCGGTTTTCTCTCCCTAAAGTCCTCTAAAATATTGCCCGGCAATTTCATTGCCTGCATTCAGGGCTCATCCTCTCCTCATCTAAGCTTTGCAATGCGACTGTGATCCTTATCAGCACTTTCTCTTCAGCTTCGATCTCAGCTGTTTCTCCATGATTTCATATCATCTGTTGTCTTTCCAAGAAAAGAAAGTGAGTGGGCCGCAAGGTGCTTTGCTGAGAAGCCATTGAATGCAAATCGAACCCTTTCTGGTAGAGCCTCTGAAGTTGAAACTGGCGCTGGCTGGAGATCACGGAGCATTCTTAAAGGAGTTTACTATTCTGCACTTTTATTTTCCATGAATCTTGCCAAAAGAGAATTCTCTCCAAGTCGTCCCCCCCCCCTCCACTCTACATCCAATCCCATTTTTTCCCCTTCATGCCTGTTTTTAGCCTCTTATTTTTCCATATCTAACTTTGGCTCACAGATCTTTCTGCCTTAGAAAACATTGTGGCTCATTGTTGACTTGATTGTAGGTCTTGCCTGCTGTTGTAAAGTCTATTGTGCAACTCTCTTCCCATGGGCTGTGTAGAGTTATATGAGAAATTCCACCTGTATTATATAGTTACAGGGATACGTTTTAGCCAAGCTAGATCGAAGGGCTGAGAAAGCTAAGCCTTACTATGGGACGGTGGTCATGATCTGGATGCAAGAGAAATGAAATACTTTCAGCTTTTGAAGGAGCCCCATTGAGGAGTGTTTTAAAGTACAGGTCTTCCTTGACTTATGACCACAATTGTATCAGTGAATCTGTGTTGCTAAGCAAGACAGTCGTTAAGTGAGTTTTGCCCCATTTTATCACCTTTCTTGGCACAGTTTTAAGTTAGTAACATGGTTGTTAAGTGAATCTAGCTTCCCCACTGATTTTGTGTGTCAGAAGGCCATAGAGGGGATCGCATTACCCCGACGCTGCAACCGTATAAATATGAGTCAGTTGCCTGACGTCTGAATTTTAATCAGATGACCATGAAGATGCTGTAATAGATATAAGCGTGAAAAGTGGTCATACATTGCTTTTTCGTGCCATTGTAATTTCAAGTGGTCACTAAACGAACTGTTGTTGAGTCTAGGCCTACCTGTAGTCAAACCCAGAGAGACAGCATAGAGCATAAAATCTGTAGCTGCCGATGATGCATTCCTGTTCATAAGGCAAGTAGTGTTATGGTCTGCCAGCAGTCTGCAGAACTGGCAGCGGAGTCGGACAGTGAGGAGGCTGGGGCGGACAACAGGCCAGTCCTGGAGTCAGGGAAGGCCTGGACAAGGGCTCTGTGTCAGAGGCAGAGATGGGGCCAGAGCCATCTGGGAGTGATGTGCAGACTCCGGAGCCTGCAGAGGCAGATAGCAGAGAGGCAGAGGAACAGGAGGAGCCTGTTCCTAGTGCACGCATGCAAAGAGCTGCCAGAAGGTAAGAGCAGCTAAAGCAAAAAGGACAACTCAGGAGTAATGCCAGGAGATGATTGGCCCCTCCCAGAAGGCTTAAAAGAGCAGCAACGGCTCTTGGGATCTTTCTAGGAAAGCAACATTGCTACATTTGTTTCTTGTCGGCGTCTCTTGCTTCTGAACTTCATGGGGTTTTGTTAAGAAAAGCCTTTGGCAGGATGCCAAAGAAGACAAAGGTTTGTGATGAGGCTGAAGAACTGTTTATGAAGGATTTGTTTTGGAATTAATTTGGACTAAGCTGAGAATGAAGTAATTCTCAGCTGCTCTAATAAAATATGTTTGTTTAGGACTAATTGCATCTGGTAATAACTACTTGGGCCTAGGTCACAACAGGTAGGATGCCTCAAGAGCTTCTTGATTCAGTGCCACTTTTATAGATGCTTGGTGATTGGGAGGCCGATAGCTATCTTTTACCAGCCACTGTACCAGCCTGAGAAGATAGGCCAATCGGGATCATTTTAGTAACTACATTGTAAAATTCATTACCCAACAGAACTCCCAGCTCATTGGCATAAATCGCTCATGCCCTAATCACCTCCAGACTGGACTACTGTAATGTGCTCTACATGGGCTTCCCTCAAAGAGTATCCAGATGCTTCAGCTGGTACAGAAGGCAGTGGCACAGGCAGTTGTGTATGCTTCTAGGAAGGAGATGTTATATTGCTGCACTGGCTGTCAGTTTGTTTCTGGATACAACCCAAGGTGCTGGTTTTGATCTTTAAAACCCTTCCTGGCATGGGATTGGGTTATCTGAAGAATGCCACTCCTCAATTAATTTTGCCTATCCCATTATTACCATTAGTACCATCATTAAAACAATGTCGTCTAGTAGTTCCAAGGGAGAAACCCTTCTCTGTGGGGGCACCTACTCTTTGGAACAAAATACCCCCTGGAATACGAATAATCCCAGATCTTCGCACTTTCCGACGTGCCCTGAAGACCTTTCTGTTTCAACAAGCAGGGCTAGCATAAAGATCTAAATTCTATGCCAAGGTCTTAGCAGACACACCAAGTTGACTCAATTTATTATTTACTGTTTATAAAAATTTTTTAAAAAAATAAAAATTATATGTATATGAAATCTTAATCTGTTCACTGCCCTGAGTTCTTCGGGAGAAGGGTGGTATAGAAATTCAATAAATAAATAAATAAATAAATAAGATCTGACAGAGCAGGCATGCTTGTCATGCTGGCAAAGAGGTGGTGGCTGCGGCTTCTCAGTGGGGGGGCGGGCTGGGGGGGAGACACAGTGAGGCTCGCCCGCCTTTTGGGTCCTGCCCTGGGCTGCCACCTGCTTGACCTCCACTCCACCTCATGTCCCACATCCAGCCCATGACAGGCTGGCAGATTGGCGAGTGGCCGGTCCTCGGGGGAGGCATTTTCTCTTAGGCCTCCCACCCAGAAGGCCCCGTGGAAGCCGAAAATGGGCCCAAAAAGCAGCCTCGCCTCACCGTGTGTCCTCCCCCCCTCGAGATGGTACTTCAGCTGAGTGCAGCAAGCCTGTAGTGGATCTTCCTTCCCCGCTGTCAACCTTACCTTATAGCCCATGGGGCTCGCACCGTTCTCACAGCGGTGACCCTGCATGTGGGTGGAGGCCCTGGGGAAGGCCAGAGCCAGGGACTGGCATTCCCCCGACTCAAGGCGAAGGGTAAGTAAGCGGCATGTGGGCGTGGCCCCGGGGAAGGCCAGAGCCAGGGACTGGCGCGTTCCCCAACCCGAGGCACAGGATGACTGAGCGGTTTGCGGATGGAAGGATGGCAAGAGCCGGGCCCAAAAGGTGGATGAGCCTTGCTGTGTCCACCCCGAGGCGGCCCTTTGTCAAAGTGCCTTACCTTCATGGGCAGCCGTGGGTGATGTGTGGAGATCAGCTGGGCCGCATGGTCTTGGTGAATGAGCGTGACTCTAGCCAGAGAGTAGCTGTGTGTGGGAATGACTTTAGCCACTGGCCAAGGTGGGTGAAGCAAGACAGGTTGGGGTGGGATGAGGTGGGCAGGGCCAGTCAGTGGTGGGATTTGCCAGTTTGCTGAACTACACAGAATCTTAACAAGCAGTTCACCTGAACCAATCTGAAGTGGCTGAAGCCCACCTCTGTTGCTACCATGGGGTATCTGTAAAAATAATAAAGGCAGGATATAAACAAGCAAGCAAATAAATATAAATTTTATAAATAAATATAAGATAGCTAGATAGACAGACAGACAGGACAGATATAGATGATAGATATAAATGACAGATAGACAGATAGACACAGACAGACAGACAGACATATATAGATAGGTAGGAAGGTAGTTAGATAAATGATGGATAGATAGATAGATAGATAGATAGATAGATAGATAGATAGATAGACAGACAGACAGGCAATAAAATATTTGAATTTCCCAATCTTATTTCAAGAAATTGCATGGGACTAGCAGGACTTCCTCTTCCTTTTAGATGATTTCCCACCGCCTCTGCTCCAGGTTTCCTGTTCTTCTCTTCTGTGCTGGCCCTCATCAAAGACAGCTTTTTTGGGGTGTGGGTATGGGTGGGGGGAGTGATTCCTGCTTGTGGATCAGTAGCATTCCAGTTTTGATAAGATTAGCAGAGATCCCTTTATATCCTAATGTATTTTTTTTAGAACTTCGGTAAGGTAATTTTTATACTCTCTCTTCTTTTGTTCTCATTGTTTTAAGGATGTAATGAGTAAGGTTCTGTTGGTATTTCTGACTAGCAAGCAAAAACTCTGCATACTAGGGACTGAAATTCTTATTCTCCTTTCTTCTTTTTGACTTTCAGCTACAAATCCCAGCAAGCCCTGAAGAAAAAGAAGAAAGCTTTATGTAGAATAGCAGATAAAGATGATATTTCGGGTGCATCAGGAGGCCAAACGACAACATCTCTCTCCATCTCCCATTTCTGAAAAATGTTTCTTCGTTTCTTTGTAGTCTCTGAAGTGATTCTTGGCTGTGACTTTTCCCTTCTGAAAATGGCTGGTTTGCAAATAAAGGCAGAGGTAAATATGTACATATTATGGAGGAGAGTGTGCATATTTATGTGGGTGTGGAGAAAGAATTTGGGAAGAAAGAGGAATGGAGGTTGTTGGGAAAACAAAACGGAAACAAACAATGAAATAAATAACAAGAGGATCTCCTTGAAGTGTATCCTTGTCTATTTATATTAAATTTAAATATGGGAAGTAATCATGATTGATTGTTGAGTATAATGTCTATTACTATGACTAAAGAAAATGGTTTGGGATTGAAATCCTAATTAGAATCATAAACCACTCAAAGTCATTGGTTGAGTTGGGTGGCTATACAAATTGAATAAACAAACAAATATGGCTAAGGAACTGAGCTTGTCGATCAGAAGGTCAGCAGCTCATTATTATTATTATTATTACTGTATATACTCGAATATAAGCCGAGTTTTTCAGCACATTTTTCAGGCTGAAACCCCCCCCAGCTTATATTCGAGTCACGAAAAAAAATGCCTTTTTCCCTGCAACCGTTTTGGCTCCTGGGATTGCAGGGATGCTCGCTCACCCTGCCTCCCTCCACCCAGTCACTCCTCACTTGTAGTGTGTGGGTCTTCGCTTGCAGCTTGCCTGCCTGAAGTCCTGCACCTGCCAGGTAAGCCTGCGAGTCGTGACCTACCTAGCTGCCCCTGCCCTCCCCGCCCCCACCATCCCAGCCTGCCTCCCCTACTCCCTTCCTTGCAGCCCATAGCCCTGCCATGCTTCCCTGCCTTCCACGCGGCCTTCCCAGTGTTCCCGAGACAAGCTTGCGAAGGCAGGCAAGTGGGCCTGACCATGGGGACCGCCAGGAAGGCAGGCAAGCCTGGCAGGGCCACCCAGCTGTGGGGAAGAGAGCTAGCAGCTTCCTTCCTTCCCTGAAGCCCTGCCAGGCTTGCCTGCCTTCCACGCTGCCTTCCCGGTGTCCCCATGGCCAGCTTGCTGCCCACCTCTACCCCTGCTTCCCTTTTACCTTTCCTTAACGCACCCTGCTTCTCTCCCCAAACCTTGGGAGGCGGAGTCCTCCGTGCCACAAAGCCCTAGAGGTGGCTGCAGGAGGGGGAAAAGAAAAAAAAGCCCTTGGCTTCTGAAGCCTCTCGAAGGCTTCGAAGGTGTGTGTGTGTTTTGTGGCACTGAAGTGAACCACGTGAAGGGAGCCCGCTGGGTAACCACGTCGGCTGCTTCATCGAGCGTTTCTCCGCATTTCATCCCAAGTCAGCTGCCCTCACTGGAAATGCAGAGAAACGCTCAGCAAAGCGGCTGCCTTTTCCCCTCCGACTTCTGTTGGCAGAGAGAAGGGAGAGGCAGAGGTGGAGGCAGCAGGGGAAGGCAAGGGGCTGATTGCGTGGCTCATTTCAGTGCTGCCAAACAAACACACACACACACATGCACTCAAAGCCTTCGAGAACCGAGGCTTTTCTTTCCCCCCTCCTGCAGCCACCTCAAGGGCTTTGTGGCGCAGAGGACGCTGCCTCCCAAGGTTTGGGGAGGGAAGCGGGGCGTGTTAAGGAAAGGTAAAAGGGAAGTGGGGTGGGGGTGGGCGGCAAGCTGGCCATGGGGACTCCGGGAAGGCAGCGTTGAAGGCTGGCAAGCCTGGCAGGGCTTCAGGGAAGGAAGGAAGCTGCTAGCTCGGAGGCAGTGCAGAGGACGCTGCCTCCCAAGGTTTGGGGAGGGAAGCGGGATGCGTTAAAGAAAGGTAAAGGAAAGCCGGTGGGGTGGGATTTGTTCCCCCGCTCATAATCCTCTTCCAAGCGCAGATGGTTCCTACTTTAATACCTGGTCCTCCACTTGACCTGGCCGGACAGCGGCCCCCCCCAGCACCCTCCCACCTGTCCTTCCTTCTCCAGTCGTAAGTTCGAGGACTGGTCACAAGTGCGAGGACCAGTCAAAAATTACTTTTTCAGCCCTCTGAGTAGTCCATATGCACAAAAGGACTACCCAGAGGGCTGAAAAAAGTGATTTCTGACAGGTCCTCGCATTTTTGACCAGTCTTTTTTTATTTTGAAATTTACCACTAGCCGCTGCATTTCCCACCCCCCGGCTTATACTCGAGTCAATAAGTTTTCCCAGTTTTTTGTGATAAAATTGGGGGCCTCGGCTTATATTTGGGTCGGCTTATACTTGAGGTTATACGGTACCTTTATTGTCACTGCACAACATATGTATGATGAGATTGGTGGAGGTCCCTCAGTGTACCCCCCAACACAATACAATTCACAGTGGAAACAGAAAATCCCTAACCCAATAAATCATATTAACAAACACCCAGTCCTATTACACCAGTATGAACATGTTACACATTGCACCGGTCCTGCAAGTACATTGTACTACATAGTTATGATGTTATTTCTCATTCAGGAGTCTGATAGCCCACGGATAAAACAATTTCAGTGGTTCGAATCCCTAGCGCCGTGTAATGGAATGAACTCCCGTTACCTCTCCCAGATTCTGCCAACTTAGCAATTCAAAAGCATGTAAAAATGCAAGTAGAAAAATAGGGACCACTTTGATGGGAAGGTAACAGCGCTCTGTGAGCCTTTGGTGTTGAGTCATGCCGGCCACATGACAATGGAGTCATCTTCGGACAGTGCTGGTTCTTCGGCTTAGAAATGGAGATGAGCACCAGCCCCTAGAGCTGGAAACAACTAGCATGCATGTGCAGGGGAACCTTTACCTTTACTTTACTTCATACTTGGAGTTCCTTTTTCTTAAATCTTTTTGAGAAGTATCTGAAACCATTGTTGTTTTCCTCTTTGTCTTTTATTCTCTTTTATAGAGTTTTGAATGCCACCCCACTTTAATATAAATATTTTAACTACTGCTTTCCCTAATATTGTTTTTTGTATGCAGTTTTCCCAAATGCATGTTGTTAAAGGCATCATTTGAGTCAAAAAAAATAATGCAAGTGGAGCCTATATAACCTGTGATCATGGGCTATGTCAATGTTAGCCTTGCAAGGTAGTTCAAACAAAAAGCACAGCCAACAGTACTAGCTCTGTTCTTTATAATAAAAAGTTTTTATTGGTTAAGAATATACAATATTATGGTTTACAATATGTTGAATTTTCAATATCTTTATAAAAAGATATTTCAATTATTATTTTCTTTTTTTTAAATTTCTCACACAACAGACATTATTATCTTAAATCAAAACAAACAACCAGGTTATATAAAAATTATATAAACAAAAAAAAAGAGTGTTATACAAAATACAATAAAAGAAGAGAGAGAAAAGAAAAATGTCAATTAAAAAAACCTTAAACAATAGATTCCCCTCCTTTCTTCATTTCCTAGTTCTGGCTCTTAAAACCATGGTCTGGCTTCCCTCCCCCTCCCGGGCCGCAACAGCTCCGTCCGCCTCCGCTCCTTGATCATCTAATACTTCCCCCTCTTCGGCTCCTGTATCTTCTCCACCTAGGAAGGATTTATGTTGGTCAAAAAAAGCCTTAGGTTCCGTTACATTATTAATTTTCTTCTTACTGTCCTCCCAAAAAATCATCAAACCCTCCGGAATCAGCCACCTAAAACCTACTCCCTTGAGGTACAGCTTATTTGATAAAAAATAATATTTTCTTCTTAATTCTCGTACCTGTCTGGGAATCTGCTTCAGGATGGTGATCTCCTTGCCCCTGTACACCAGCGCCCCCAGTCTTTGTTTTCTCAATATCTCATCTCTCAGTTCCCTTCTCACAAATTTAATATGAATCTCTCTTGGTAGATTATGTAAAATTGCAAATTGTGAGTTTACTCTGTACACCAAGTCCACATCCCTTCCAATAGACTCCAAATCTCTTTCTAAAAATTCACCCAACATTTTAACCATCACTTCTCTCAAATTTTCCTGGTCAAGTTGTTCCACGTTTTGGAACCTGAGAAAATAAGACATCTTATCCAATTGTAAGGTTAACATTGCATTTCCTCTCCCATCCTCCACCTTCTGGAGTGCCCGTACCCCCCCCTCCAGACCCCCCATCTTCTTCTTGTTTTGCTCTGCCAGCTGTTGAACATCATTTAAATCTTTTTTCATAAGTGTCATTTCAGATTTAATTTCAGATAATCCTTTTTGGACGTCATCTAACTTGTCCAACTTTTGGTCCAATATCGCCAGTCTTTCCAAAATTTTCCCCATGTCAGTTGCTGCTGATTTGTGGCCCTTAGCCATCTTAGATCAGTAGAAGATGAGAAATCAAAGGGCAAACCTCCAGAGAAGAAAGAGGGATTAGCAATCAAAGTAATTTTTCAACTGTCCACCAGTGGGCGCTCACAGGAGCAACGAGTCCGAAGTATAGAGTAGGTCAAACAGGAAGCCAGAGGAGAATGTTGTCTTCAATCATAAATAAAGAAGCAGGAAGTCAGACCGCCGCCATTGTCTGCCGGGGGGAGGGGCCACCAGACCTCTCCAAGAAACTCTGCCACAGCCATCCTCCAAGGAAAAGTCAGAAAGGTAAGGGATTTCACCCCATCTCCTTCCCCCTAGTTTCCTGCCACGGCACCTTTCCAGCTACAAGGGGGGGGGGGAAAACTCCAACCCCCCCTCTCGCCTCCAGGATGCCTGCTCCACTCTGCAATCGGTCAGTACAGTCCGTTGTGCCTTCTTAGGTAGCACCAGTCCCCTTAGGCGCTGTGGCGCCTCGGCGGCCTCGAAAAAAAGCCGCCGATCGCCTCCCGCCCCCTCTGGAGCCTCGGGCGCGCCAGCATCAGCCTCCCGGCCCCTGGAAGTGAGGCAGGGGACCCCTGGCGAGCCGCCCTCAAACGGCAAACGCCCCAATAATGGGGCGCTTGGCCCAAAGGGCCTCCAGATGGGGGGGATCAGACTCTGGGGCCAGAGCTAGCCCGATCAAAGTCTGTCGCCAGCGGAACCGGAAGCGGAAGTTCCTAGCTCTGTTCTTATTGTAAAGTTACATTAATAGAATCTTGTGCTTTTTTTAAAAAAAAAATCCTTTTAAGTCAATTTTTGTTTCAAAGTTGAGAAGCTTGCTTATCACTGTGGCTTTAAAAGCCCAACTGCATTTGAACAAATTGTATAATTCCCTTTCTCTGTCTTTAAAATTCTTAGTGCCACCAACCAAGGAGAAACTGCCTAGTTATGTTTCTAGAACCTACCAACCAACTATGGTAGGGTAGGATGTGCCCAATACTTGCATGGGAGATTACTGGTATTTCATGTAGGAGAAGATCCAACAGATCTGGGGGGTGGGGAGTTAAGCATGTCATCAATTTATTTATTTATTGTTTATTTATTGGTTCGATTTATATGCCGCCCTTCTCCGGAGACTCAGGGTGGCTTACAATGCGTTAAGCAATAACCTTCATACTTTTGTATATACCTGCCTAGTAGGGCTTTCAGCCCCCCCAAGCGGTGTTCTTTTTTATACAAAGTCAGCTTATTGCCCCCACAATCCGGGTCCTCATTTTATCTACCTTGGAAGGATGGAAGGCTGAGTCAACCTTAAGCCTGGTGAGATTTGAACTCGCAGTAATTGCAGGCAGCTGGCAGCTAAGTGCTACTTAACAGCACTTTAGTCTGCTGCTCCACCAAGGCTCTTCTAATTTAAAGTCCTTATGTTGCCACAAGCACTCCAAGTCGAACCGCTACTGAATTCTATTGCCCCTTATCCGACATCCATTTAGTGTTGAACTTAATTGACCAGATCCTTGTGTATAGGCTTGAATAAATGTTCTATGCTGCAACCTTACGTATGGTCCTGATTCTTTGTGCCTGAAGTCTCATGGGCTATTGGTTAAAGTGGAGGTCACCATCCTAAATGGCGACTGGCAAAACGTCTCCTATTGTCACAAAGAACAATATATGGGCAGATTTTTGAAATCATCAGAAGATCAGATCAATTCATGGGAGATTTTTATCTTGCTCTCTATAGTATAAGTGTATTTGAATATAATCGCCAGTCAGTTTCAAAATCTAATATTTGGTGTCTGGATCAGACTAAATACTGATATTCATGCATACATCAGTATGAAAATACATTTGTATATATGATTTTCAGCGGCTGTGATGTTAAAATTGTTTTCATTACAGGTTGCATTTCCAGCCAATGAATGTTAAGTACTTTTACAGCCATTTCTAATCCAGCTGCTCAAGCACCTTTAAATGTTGTAAAGAATTTTGCTTTTTCAGGTGTGGAGTTATTTTTTAGCAGATGATGATGATGATCTCTTTTATTCATTAAACATGAGACTCAGTCAACTGAACATTTAAAAACATGTCAGAAATATGATTGACTGATGCTAATGGTTGATATGGATTGCTGCCAGCATCCTAGGTATCAACCAAGTATCTTCTTAAAATATATGATGTTCCGAGTAGCACAGTTTTTTGCAGTTCTGCTGGTGTTATTGCAGGAAGCTGCAATTTCTTGATGTGTTTTGTAAAATTCTTGGACATGATACCAAGTGACCTGATGACAATGGGTATCACTGTTACATGTTTCATCTATAATCATGTAGTTTCGATGGCCAAGTTGCGATATTTTGTGATTTTTTCCCCCAGTTCTTTTTCTTCGACTCTGGCATCTGGTACAGCGATATCAATAAACTGTACGCTTCGGCCCTCAACAACCGTGATATCTGGCATGTTATGTTCCAAATGATGACCCGTCTGTATTTGAAAGTCCCACAAGATCTTCACATTATTATTATTATTATTATTATTATTATTATTATTATTATTATTAT
>WNWU01000020.1:9707585-9733079 GCA_012654045.1 Ptyas mucosa
TCCTTCCTTCCTTCCTTCCTTCCTTCCTTCCTTCCTTCCTTCCTTCCTTCCTTCCTTCCTTCCTTCCTCCCTCCCTCCCTCCCTCCCTCCCTCTTTCTTTCTTTCTTTCTTTCTTTCTTTCTTTCTTTCTTTCTTTCTTTCTTTCTTTCTTTTCTTTCTCTTTCCCCTTTTACCAGCAGCTCTTGGACAACATCCATTTCATGCAAGTAGGAAACCACAAGTATTTATTTTACTTACATCAGTACCAGAAGTTGGAAGCTCAGAATGCCTTCCTTAGGCTTTGAACCCTATACTTGTCTGAACTAATAATACTTCATTCACTTAGGCTTACAGCTTATCAGGAATAATGAGCATAATCTCTTTTAAAATATGCAATTAAAGCAGCAATGAGAAAAGACAAAAGAAAGATCGACTCTCAATTACTGCTATATGAAACTGCTTTAAGAAAATACTGACTTGGGAATAATAACTTTTCTCAACTATTTCATCCAGATTGGTCAATAAAGGGCTGTGATAGAAAAATAAATTGGGTTGATGAATGAGAATGGTTGATAGTTGCTATTTAGTTAATATATTACTACTGCGCTAACATTTTAAAAAGTGGATAACACAACTGGGCATTCAAAACCAGCCAAGCAGACAAGGTACGGAGAGCACAGCTTCCTGAATTCTTTCCACCCACTTTCCCAGTAGTAGGTATAGGAGGTGCCTGGAATTGCTTTCTGTGTAGCCAAACACCATGTTGGATTGAAATGCACGCACATCTAATCAGAGTGGGTGCATGCGCATTGATTGCCTCTCTCTGTGGGTAGTTCTGTTTCTGTTCTTTCTTTATGCTGTGTCTGTATATTTTTATGCATATTGTAGCCCTATGAAGCACAGGGGAGGATGGATGGAAGGAAGGGGGCAGAAGCAGTCAGTAATATCCCAGATTCTTGTCCAACTACCATTCCCATGACCATAGAGATTCAAAGGGACTCTTTTTCTTGTGCAGCCTTGTATATCCAGCCCGTTTTCAAACTTTTTTTTTTTATGGCTTCTCTCTTTCCATACCAAATTTTGTGGCGTCCTTGATGCTCTCTAAGCTTGGTTGGTTGGTTGCAGACATTTCATTATCCAACTAGGTAGAATCATCAATGTAAGTAAGTGACTGTTTATCTCAGTGTAGACCAGTAGTGGGTTGCTCCTGGTTCGGTCCGGTTCTTACGAACCGGCAGTAAAAGTGGCAAGAGGCTCCACCCACCCTCCTGGCCCTCATCATGGACAATCTCGTGCTCCCATTGCGAACCGGTAGTAAAGGTAAGTAGAACCCACCCCTAGTGTAGACTGCTGGAGAGTATAAAAGATTGCTGGTCTTTTTTGTTTCTGTCTTAGGGGTTTTTTTTTTTTGGCCTCTTTTGAATGGTATATAAATGTGGTTTATCTCTATGTAAATATTGATGGCTGATTTGTCTGGATGCCAAGTTTCCAGGAATGTCCTAGTATTTTTGGATTTAGCTTGCTCTAGGATATTCACAGTTTCCCACTTGAAACGATGGTTGAGTTTGTCCACGTTGTGAAATTGAGTTTTCATCAGAAGTTTGGCCTGCTAGTTGTTGTTCATGGATGTCTAGTCTGCTAGTCTTCTGCTTGTCTGTCCTATGCAGTTGCTGTTACAGTCTTTACACTGTATGTTGTAGAGTGCTTATAATAAAGGCACAGCTAGTACTTCTGGGTGTTCTTGTCTGGGCTGCCTTGCAAAATTGACATTACTCAACTTTGTTCCTGTTTTGGCTTTTAGGGAAATGGCAATGATCTACCTGCTCTATCTTGCACTGGAGAAGGATTTGTTCTAAGTAAAGGTGGGATTCATGATGCATGATGTTACATGTTTTTTTCTTATAAATACTCGATCTGGACATTATTATTTTATGTTTAACATTAAATTAAACCAATAGACAAAGAAGCAAATAAACAAATAGCTGAGTCTTTCAAATATGAAAAATATATATCCATTTAAAAATTTTAATTTCAGATCCTGAGAGTAATAATATAAAAGTAACATTATTTTAATTAATATTAGTTTCCCAGAAACTTCATGGAAAACATGTTCGAACAAAAAAACCCCATGAGTACCATCCTTATTGTAAAATTACAACAGTGGTGGTATTCAGCTGGTTTGGGAAAACCGGTAATGGCAACCTGCGGGTGGGCCAGTTCCACTTGCCCCGGCAGTATGCCGTCCTATTTAGCCACATTTTTTAAGCCACATGCATGCGTGCAAGCCGTGCGCATGAGTAAAGGACATGTGCAGAAAGTCGCGTACATGCATGGAAGACGTGTGCATGAGTGAAGCGAGCATGTGCACACACTCACATTTTCAGTGCACGGCGAACCAGTGGTAAAATTATGTGAAGCCCACCTCTGAATTACAGTAACAGAATCTTGTAAATCTGAAAGCACTTCTCAAACCCTCCTTTGCCTTTGCTTCCCAAGAACTAGTGAGGCTCCCTTCAGAGGTACTTTCTCTGCCCACATTCCTTCTGTGAGTTGAGCTATCTCTTGTCTGACCATTGCCCTGGCTGCAACTTCTCTTCCTCCTTCCTCCCAAGGTTATTCTCACAGACCATTACAGTGCAGAATCTCCGTGGTCATGTGATCAAAATTCAGATGCTTGGCAACTGACTCCTACAGGACGGTTTCAGTGTGGGGTCAGGTAATCACCTTTTGTGACCTTCTGACTAGCAACATTTGACAGCCACACAATTCTGTTGTAACAGATTGGAAGGCCGGAAGTTATTCTGCTTGCATTGATGCAAAGGTGACTGAGGTGTTTTCTTACCCCACAGTGGAATATTCGGTTCCCACCCAAATTTAACACCGCTGTTACTGTCCTTGGAGAAGATCACCCAGAAGACCTGGTACACCACTGATTGAAGAGCCAATATCCTCGGTTTGGAGTCCCAAGGAAAACAGGGGAGAGCATTGCTATTAAGCACTGGCATTGAAGATTGGGTGGTAGTTAGGGGAGCTTATTAGCAGCAGGGTGCCAAAAGTCCATAGAATTTTCATCAATCCTGATACAAATCAAGTTATAAGGACCCTTTTAAAAAGAATCACAGGGCAAAATATGAGTAACATCTAATATATTAGTGAAATAATGAAGCCAAGGGTTATAAACTGAACATTTAAACGAGAGTACTGCTGAAGTGTCAATATGTTGTTAATTATCATCCTTGTCTGTAAAAAAAAAAAGTCCAATGTTAGGCAGGCCCTGTGATAAACCCATTTTTGCCCATGCTCTAAAGGTTGCATCCCACCCTTTCTGTAGGAAGGGCATTTCCTGCTTCTTGTCTGAGCACCATCACTTCAATATGGTGTGGCAAAAAATCAAAGGCAGGAGTTCTAAGCTTCAATAAGAAAATAAACACCTTTAGGAAAGGAAGGGAAATTAATGGGTACTGGAATCTATCCACTGCTACCAGCCCTGCCTCTTGGTCAGGAAGAAAAAAAACCCCGGTAAGAATAACAAGTGGTCCCTTTAGTGAAAAGATGTTTCATGCCATATCTGCTTCTTGAGGTTTTACTCTATTGTGGCAACAATTCATTGAGTTCTCTCTTATCTGCTGTTTATCATTTTGGAAGAGAAATTTCCAAAGAATGATAGCAAAACAGAAAGGGAATGAAAATTTGGAAGCTAACCATGTTCTGAATGGAAGGTTTGGGGAACACATCTTCACCTTGTGAGCTGCCTAAATATATATAAACAGCTTCAGTTTAATTGATTAATTTTCATTCTAGAGGGGAACAGCTTGTCTTCAGAACTTGTAGGTACTCCATCACTGGCGGGTTTTAAGAAGAGAGTGATAGCCATTTGTCTGAAACAGGGGGTTGGACTAGAAGACCTCCAACGTCACTTCCAACTCTGATATTCTATGTTGTATGTTCTAGAACCATGATGGCGAACCTATGGCACGGGTGCCACAGGTGGCACGCGGAGCCATATCGGTGGGCATGCGAGCTCAGCTCCGGCACACATGCATGCACCACCCAGCTGATTTTCAGGCCTTCTGGGCCCACCAGAAGTCAGGAAACACACTGTTTCCGGCCTCCGGAGGGCCTCTGGGGGGGGGAGGCCGTTTTTGCCCTTCCCAGGCTCCTGGAAAGGCTCTGGAGCCTGAGGAGAGCAAAAAATGGGCCTACCGGACCCACCGTGCCATCTCATGCCAAAAGCAGCGGGGGCGGGGCGCATAGAATTATGGATGTGGGCACACATGCGTGTGTCCCCACCGTGCTCCCCCCGCTTTTGGCACACGATGGCAAAAAGGTTAGCCATCACTGTTCTAGAATGGGGTGTATTTTTTTTTTTTTACTCAAACTAATGCCTGTGTTACTATATGTTCAGAGTATTAAGGTTTTGAGGGATCTTTGGTATTCTCTGAGCTTGGTTGTTTTCTTGCAGTTTCATTAGCCAAACTAGGTAACATCATCAGTGCAACCAAGCTCAGAGAACGCCAAGGACCCTTCATTTCAACTAAGATAGAAATAGTTTCCTTATTGGTATTAAGGTTTTTAACCTTATGCGTGTGCGCACACACACACACAGAGAGAGAGAGAGAGAGAGAGAGAGAGAGAGAGAGAGAGAGAGAGAGAGAGAGAGAGAGAGAGAGAATCTTCCAAATAGGCAAATCAAGGCATTGTGCAAATGTTTCCTCTTTCCCTTTTTAATGGATTTTTCTTGGCAAAATTAAAAATGGAAGAAAGAAATAATGAAGATTCGAAGATGCTGTCCATGTAAAATTCCCTTGGAGAAACAGAATGGTTCATTATTATTATTTTTTTAAAAAAAATCCTTATCTGAATAGATTCCACATCATTTTCAAACAGTAAGAATTGAAGAGCTATGGGAATGCTATCACTGTGAAGAAAGGAATGTATCTTTGCAATGTTCGTTTGAATAAGATATACTAATTGGACCTTATTTTCACCGCATCTGAACTGCATTAGATATAAAATGTGTACCCCCAATGCTTTCAGTGGCTGTAGTTGTTCTGTGTTGTTATTTTCATCAATGCTTTTCTCCTCTCTGAACCCTCTTCAAAGGTTCTCCACCACCTATTGTCCCAGGTATGGATGTGGGACCACAGAATGATCTTGCAAAAACAGTGTATGAAATACTGATTTTTTTAAAAAAAATCCTGTCTTTCTTACTTCTACAAATAACTCAAGGCAGTGAGCATATCAATCTCTCCTTCCTCCTCCTATTTTCCCTACAACAACAACAACCCTTAAGGTGAGCTGGGCTGAGAATGAATGACTGGCCCAAAGTCACCTGCTGGCTTTCATGCCTAAGGCAAGACTAGAAGTCACAGTCTCCTGGTTGCTAGCCTGATGCCTTAAAGCACTAGACCAAATTGTACACTCTGCTCTGCTTGCCCACTTTGCTTGCATGATGATATGCCAGCAAAAATGGGTCTGACTACGTCCTAATTATCTCAATACACACTTCTCCCATCTCTTCTGTACCAAAGAAAATCACAACACTCATTCATTTAATTTTAGCTAAGTCTTTATCCACTTCTCTCTCTTTCCCAAAGACACATGCAAATTATTGCATGTGTTCTGTCCCCGTCCCCCCCCCCCCACACAAACCCACACAGTCATTCGAGGGTTAAATAATTTACTGAATCCAAAATCTCACCCGCACAGTGTCAGTCTTGTTGAAGCATCAAAAACAGCACTTTTTGGAATAATTTTGTCCGTCACAGAATCTAAACGGCCACACCCCTCCTTTATATAGCCTGTGGGGTATGGTCCAGTGACTCAGCTTAATCCCTGGCACACCTCCTCTTCTGCTGGGATCATTTCGCAAGCCGATGCTGACGTGGATCCAGCCACAACTTGTCTCCCTCATCATTCTCCGACCAATAGGAGACACCTGGCTCCTGGCCAATCTCCTCTCCTTCGGCCGACATCTGAGGAATTGTCAGAGAGGAGGGGCCGGGGGAGGGAGGCCTGGCCGGCTCCTCACCTTCATGTTCGGAGCCTTCTTCCTCTGATACGATGGGCTCGGGGGTCGGAGCCACAACAGTATGTTTCATGTTCCATGTATCTACTTTTATATTTCTGATCCCTAGTTCTTGGTTGGGATTAATTAAATTGCTACAGTGGCGTATCTCCTTCCCTCCCCCATCTTCACAATGTCATTGGGAATTCATAAAAACCATTATCAGGGGTGGGATTCAGCCAGTTCTGACTGGTTCGGGTGAACCGTTAGCTCTGACAATCAGCTGAGAGCGAACCAGTTTGCTCAGACAATCAGCTGGGCCTGCCCACCCACCCCTGCACTACACCGATCTATATTTCCTTTGTTTGAAGCCCAGTTGATAGGTGCGGCAGAGCAGATTGCCATGCCTCAGCTGTTTTACTCACCGGGACTGCAGTAGAAGGTAATTTTTAGAGCTGTTTTCAAATGTACTCCATGCACGCAGAGCGTGTGTTTGACACATGTGCGCAGCGAACCGCTTGTTACACTGGTAAGTTTTAGAACTGTTTTTAAATGTAGTGCGCGTGCAGGAAGCACATTTTTGACGTGTGTGTGAAGCGAACCGGTTGTTACACTGGTTGAATCCCACCGACCATTACGTATAATAGCCTTTCTACTAGCAATGTCTTTCTAGCCTTGTGTTGTGTCTTCGGCTCCCGAGCCCGGACCTCCGGAGGAAGAATCCTCCGAAAGTGAAGAGGAGGAGGAGGCAAGGGCCTCCTCCCCTGGCCCGTCTGGTTTGGCACCACCCCAGGCCTCAGCTAAAAGCCCTGTGGAAGAAAGCTCCTCTGAGTCAGACGTTAATGAGGAGAGGGAGTGGATTAATCCCAGGTGGCGACAATCAGAGAGACGGGCTCAGCAAAGGAGTGGGTGGGGCCGAGCACGAGGTGATGAGTCACAAAGCCAACGCCCCACAAGGTATAAAAGGAGCTGCCGTTATCTCTCCCGGGCTCGCTGCCAGCTTGTTGTTTATGGATGGTAAATAAACAACTTCTGAATACTTCTGTTCGAGTGTGTGTGCTTGTCTGGGCTTCTGAAGCAGGGAGGGGACAGAACACCTTGATAGAAGGGCAATGCTATTAATAAATTATGTGTGCATCATGTGCATCATCTCCGTTAGTTTTCATTTTAAATCTTTTTGTTCTTAATAGAATCGACACTATGAATTTTTTAAAAAAGAAAGAAATGTAAATATGACTCAAAGGAGCTTTTAATGCTCTGGAATTATTGTAACATGACATTTCTTTCTGTACTTTTCCTTTCCTGTTGTTGGCAACAAAAAGAATTTATATAGCCATTACATCGCCAGCCTGACTTCGATGCCAAACTCAAAAGTTTTTGAAAGATAAAGACTTTCAAAAGACTTTAGAAAGACTAGGTGTGGCTTTTGGTCTCAGTTTGAATGCAACCAATCTAGCCCTGGAAAAAGCAGGAAATCTATTAGACAGACATCTCTGTGCCTCAAGGAAAACCAGCCTAAGAAACAGCAGGCCAGGCATAACATACAAGCTAGGGAAATCTCTGAAGTACAGTAGGGATACCAAGAAATAATGACATTTTTGGATTTCAAAAGGTTCAGTTTTGAAAATTTGATGTAGGGTAAAGATCACAATGCTTAAGACAAGAATATCAACATCATGATCTCCAGCGGTGGGATTCAAATTTCTTAACAACCGGTTCAGTGAATGCACACTTCGCGGTGAAAATGGAGCATTTAGGAGCTCAGCTGCTTACCTTCCAAGTCAGCAACAGTAAGTAGAACAGTGAAGGGAGGGGGGAATTAGCTGTGTCGCGCAATTAAGATGAGCTAGAAAACAAAAAAAAAAGGACGGGAGGGGGGGGGGGGGGGGGGGAGGGGCCAGCTAATCATCGGAGCTACGGGATTGCCTGAACTGGTCCGAACCAGCTGAATTCCACTTCTAATTATCTCTAATCTAACAACTGTCCTAGAAAAATATCAGAGAGAAAAAAGTTATGGCATGTTGGGAATCAGAGAATAAAAACAGATGAGAAGAAGGAAAAGAAGAAGAAGAAGAAGAAGGTGAAGCTAAGTGATAGAGGATTCCCATATGAATTTTTCTGCATGTCTGGAAAGCTTCAAATATTCTTAACATACAACCTATTTTATACACTTCTTTGAAAAGGTTGTTGAAAGGGAAAATATCCTGTATTATAAATAAAGAGTTAGATATTATGGGGATGATTCATTGGTTAGTCAACTTCTATCTGACTTCTGTATATCTATATTGAGTACAGAAGATGACCTTGACAGAAATATGCAACAACTGTTGCCTAGAAAAAAGGAACTAAAACATTATTTTAAAATCCAGAATAAGAAAATATTTAGAAGCAACCTAGGCAGATGCCACCCTAATTTAGGTAGTATGAGCACAATCGGACTTGCAAGATTCTGTTACTATAGCCAATCTCAATAAAAGGAGTTTAAGCCTTCCTGTAGAGTTGATTTCTTAGTTGCGTTGACAATATTCATGTATATTATGTAGCGAAGATGAAGCATGCATGGGATCTAGGTTGTGTGCAAAATCACCACCACAATCCCCCGTGTGGAAAAATGGTCTTCCATGAAAGCAGTCGCTGATGCCAGAAAAGTTTGGGGACCGCTGCTTTAGGGGGAAAAAATCCTTTTGCCAATGGTAACAGAAACTTACAGCTCCTTTAGGGGAAAAAGCAATTTGTAATTTGGGAAACTATGTGGGATCAGTCAATAGAGAGGAAAATGATATCCCATCATCTAGAGGTCATTCTACTTACTTGAGAATGCTCTTATTTTATAAGCGTGGACTATCTTTTTGAAAGAGTTGCATGGTTGCTGTATCTGGCTGTGCAGAAATAGAATCTCTTGATAACCCCTAGTTCAGGGCTGTCAAACTCTCCACCCACGGGCCGGATGCGTCACATGCTGGCCACACCCACTCCTGGTTTAGTGAAAGGAGGGAAAGTCCCCATACGTCATGTGACGCTGCCGTGATGACATGAGTTTGACACCCTTGTCCTAGTTGATGCTGCTAATAGGAGCTTGGTGCTCTCTGAGCTTGTTTTCTTGTGGATGTTTCACTACTCAACTAAGTAACATCATCAGTGCTGGAGTTCAACTCTGAGCTACAGATATGCTCTTTTACAAAAGCTACAGTTCCCACATTGCCCAAGTCTATTTCCATGGGTAGTTGCTTACTGCTTACGGTTCCCCAAATGGACTGTGTAAACTATTGAAAGAATCTAATTCTAATTCTTGATTGTTCAGCAGCAAAAGGAACAGCTGAGGCAAACCGCATAGTTACTACATTTTACGCTATAATAAAATATGCATTTCACAGTATTTTGTTGTTGCATGGCATAAGCAAATGTTGGGTAGAACTGTTTTCAGGACCAACCAGCAAACCTGCCTATAATTATACTGATTGGGGATGCAAAAGGATTTGTAACCAGATGGCAGAACAAAATAAACTGCATGTGACTCACCATTTGTTGTAAGAGAGGTTTATGGTTAAATTTACAGCCATTAAAGCTGATTATTCTTTTGATGATGTTACCTAGTTTGGATAATGTCTGCAAGAAAATAACCAAGTTCAGAAAGTACCAAGGTTCCCTCAAAACTTATTTTGCTAAGGATTGAAGGACATTTACTTGGGGATATCATATTCTCTTCCAAAAGAGATTAGAAAGAGATGTGTGTGAATCCACTATCCATAAAGGCACAGATTGCAATTTGAATGAAGATGGCTTTCCCTTGTCTCCCAGTACTTGTGAGGAACAACTGTGTATTTACAAGGAATAGCAGTAACAATAACACTTAGACTTATATATCGCTTCACAGTGTTTTACAGCCCACTCTAAGCGGTTTACAGAATCAGCATATTGCCCCCAACAATCTGGGTCCTCATTTTACCAATCTCAGAAGGATGGAAGGCTGAATCAATCTTGAGCTGGTGAGACTCAAACTGATGAACTCCTAGCAATCGGCAGTCAGCAAAATTAGCCTGCAATACTGCATTCTAACCACTGCACCACCACCGCTCAATAATTGTCTGGAACATTTTTGGACAATCTCAGGTACTCTCCTTATCTGGAGAGGACAGACTATGGTCTGCTCACTGGCTCTTCATTCCACTACAGATGGAGCCATCTTTAGTTCACTACTGGCTGATAACCCAGCATTGCCCGGGTATTTATTTATCCCAATCCTGTATTGTATGCAGCTGCCTCAACCACTGTAGTGAGAATTAGAGACCTAATTGCCCTGGCCAACAGGCTGGAAAAAATTCTACAGGATCAGCCTTTGAGCTGATTATCTGCATTAGCAGGCACCTCTCCTGATAACTTGCCCTCTTTGCTTGAAGCTGAGGGCCTGGGTTTTTTTTTTTTAAAGAACCAATCCCCCTTACCAGAGGGAGTCCCCTTGTGGAGTACTGTGAAGCAGTTACCATGACAACTCCACTGTGCTGTGAGTAGAAGCCATTTTAAGGCACAACAGGTTGTATTTTAACAGAACTTGAATCCAAAATGCACACTATCACTGTCAAAAGTACTGTGATTTGACAGTATACTCTGTTTCCCCCAAAATAAGACATCCCCTGATAATAAGCCCAATCGGGCTTTTGAGTGCATGGCAATAAGGTCAAGCGCTTATTTCAGGGTTCAAAAAAATATAAGACAGGGTCTTATTTTTGAGGAAACATGGTAGATATAATTCATTCCTTTTTATTTTGGCAATCCAGGCGTTCCAGAGTTATGCTGGAACACCCACACACCGAAGGGTGTTAGGGGTGTGGAAGCCATAAGTTAAAGATTGCAGGGTTTTTATACTATTATATATAAAATCTGAAACTTACATCTTTTAATTTATGGATTTATCAGTTGACATGGACATGGGCTATACAAATCAACTTTGATTGTACATATTGTACCTATTGCTCTCCTTATTTAGCTGGTTTTATAACTATGGGTGCCTCTGATTTCCACCTTGGACTATTATCCATTTCATGGAGGTAAAATTGAAAGGTTTGTTTGTTGTGGGAAGATCTTAATCTATATTTGAAAAGAAAAGAGAAGCTTCAGTTAGTGTGATGTAGTGGATAAGACGTTGGGATAGGAGTGAGGAGAGTTATGTTCTAATCCACCCTAAGCATGGAAATTCACTGGATAACTTCAGAACCCTTCGGCTGCTGCCTCCCAGCAGTTTGCCTCCTTGCAACAAACAGCAAACAGCCTGGTAAGCTTCAGCACAGCCTGATTTAGCACGAGCAGCTGATTGGCAGTTGGATCTGCCTCCTGGAATACTGGCAATCAGATGTTCCAGGCTGTGGGGATCGCCACTACCCATCGCCGTCACCACCCATTGCCATCGTCAACAGGCAGTGGTGGAGGCTGCGATCCCCGCCACCTGGAATGGGCCAAAAATGGGATACATGGAGGCTGAAAATGGGCCGCATGGAGGTGGCGATAGGTGGCGGTGGCAATTGGCGGCAATGGCAGCAATGGGCAGTGGCAATCCCCGCAGCCTGGAATGGCTGATCGGTGGTATTCTGGGAGACTGATCCAACTGCCAATCAGCTGCTTGTGCTAAATCAGGCTGTGTTGAAGCTGACCAGCTGTTTGCTGTTTGCTGCAAGAAGGCAAATTGCTGGGAGGCAGAGGCAGATTTTTTTTCTTGTTTTCCTTCCCAAAAGCTAAGTGCGTCTTATAGTCTGGTGCGTCTTATAGTCCAAAAAATACAGTAAGTTCTAAATGTGTTGTTTTAATTCCAGTACTTCAGTCTTTACAGATATCCTGAAATCTGCACTGCATACCACCTCTAGGGAATGAATGTTGGTTGATTTGGGATCCAACTGTTTTCAAACTCTCCTTCTCAGCCTCTCTTACCCAGCCACAATTGGGAACAATTCAGCAGTCCAAAGGCGACCGACTGGGGTTCTAAGCGCTTTCTTTTCCTGTGCTCCACTGTGATAACGCTGAGAGGAAACAATTAAAAATAATGTCCCTTTTATTACAACTGGGTCTGCAGCCTTTCAGCATATTGATTCCAGCAAGACTTGGACAGACATCCTGCAGACCAATAAAAACAATTCTTAAATGTAAGTTCTGAAAGTTAATTCAAGTGGAGCCACGATTTTCTGCCAAAAATGGAACTTTTCTTCGTGCAAATGCTTGTTGAATCCTTCAGACAAGATGAATAATGTCACAACTCGGGTTACTTCTGGAAATTATCACTAGTTAATTTGTCACTCTGGGTCTGCTTAAGGATGCTAATAATATGCTGTGCTACTGGGGCCATTTAGATTACAGAAGAGGAAAAAAATGTCTATGCCGACCCGGAATTTAATTAATACATTGGTTGATTGATTGCTTAAATAGATTCCTAAGCTGCCTGATCAACATGAGACTCTGGGTAGCTAACAAGCTATACAATATGTATAATCAGAGGTGGTATTAAGCCAGTTCAGACCGCTTCGTGCGAACTGGTAGCGGAAATTGCAGGTGGGCCCACCCATCCACCCCTGCTCTATACCATCCTATTTAGGCACATTTTTGAGGCCAGGCACATGCACAGAAGGTGCGCGCACCAGCAAAGCGCATGCGCAGAAGGTCGGGCGCATGCGTGGACGCGTGCTCACATTTGCAAACCAGTAGGGAAAGTAAGCAAATACCACCCCTGTGTATAATGTGCGGATGAGCAAAGCCTAACTGTTAGCAAAGCCTAATAGGCAACAATTACTACATAACAACAGGCTCACTTAAAACTTAGACTCAGCACTCCAGAGAAGAACCAGGTCTAATGCATTATGAAAAGGCAACAAAGTCAGGGCCATCAGTGTATTGGTAATACACTGTTGGTATTTTCTAGAAAGATCATCTGAACCAGCTAAATAAACTAGTAGCTTTTTTTTTTTTTTACAAAAGAACACTGCAAAATCATGATTTCAGAAAACATCAAAATGGTAGCTGCAATGTTGTGATCAAGGCTCCGTCCATTTTAAAAGCACAACCATTGTGGTTGTGATCATATCGTCTTCAATCAAATCAGATTTGCATATTGAAGGGGGGAGAGAACCTATTTTAAAGTAGCAAGTTGAATGAGGGAGTTTCGAAAAGTTTCATGGTCTTTGAAGTTTGCTGTAGATTTGATGGCTTCCCTACTGCTTCTAGGGTTATTAGAAACAATATACAATCTTGCAACTTCACTTCCAAATATGGAGAAAGTTGAGGGAGAGGTAAGTAAGTGCTGCAACGGCTGCTGGGACATTATTGCGAACAACCAAAGAAATGTATCATTCATCAACACTCATTGGGATAGGGTGGTAAGATTAAAATTGCTTTGGGCTTCAATCATTTCCTGAACTCTCAATCCCTTAATCTTGCTCTCTCTTGTGCTAATGGACTGTTAGATTCTTGATAAAACCAATACACATTTTGGGGACAATGCTCTGTTTTTAAATACTGCAGAACTGGATCAGGTAAATGTCTTTTGACAATTATTGAGATGATGATGATGATGATGATGATGATGATGATGATGATGATGATGATATCCATTCAGTTGCTTCTGACTCTTGGCAATTCCATCGGTCAGCTCTCTCCACATCTTCCAATCTTGGATTACTTCTTGGAGTTCTATGCTCTGGCTGGTTTCAGTTTTGATGGTGTTCAGTCTTATGTTCTTTGATGGTCTGGTTTCCTTTTACTACTAACTCTTCCAAACATTGCTTTCTCTAGTGAATTCCATGAATTCCAAAGAAAATTTTATGGTAAGGACTGAGCTTATGCTCATGTCGAAATATTATTTTTAAGAAAAGAAAAGGCAAGGTGATTAATGCCACTTCTTATTTAACCTGTTTCTCTGATAATCTCTTTGGTATCGTATTTCATTTGGCCTGTTAATTTATTTATGATAAATAACTAACCAACTAACCAGCTAATTAAATAACTACACTTTCAGAATAGCTTTGAAATTATCCTGGAGAATTCCTGGGTTTTCTGACCATACCATGCATCTTCTGGACCAAGTCATTCTGAAGGCGATTTGATGCTTTCTGGAAATAAATTCCTGAAACCAGAAGCTGTTTGAAATATCCTATTTGTGGTATTCTGGACCAAGTATCACCATCTTTGGGATGCCTCAAACTGCTTCTCGTTTGGGGAATTTACTTCCAGAAATCACGAAACTATCTCCAGAATTACAAATTCCAGAGAAGGTTTGGGCAGTCCAAAAAAGAAACAGAATTTTCAGAGTTCTCTGGAATGTTCTATTCCCAAATTTGAATATCCCTAATAAGAACTTATTTTTAAATCTACTAGATTTAAACAGTTAGTAAATTTGGATTTTTACTTTGAAGTAGGATATAGTATCAATTTCTTTGTAGTCTTTGTAGTCTTTCTTTGTGTCCAAAAACAAGTATGGGAGATGCTTTCTCCCACTGGTTGTATTTCTTTATATGGGAGCTTGTTTTTAACAACACATTATTAAGTTGTTGATTATTAGATTATTATTACTGTGCATTTTTAAAGTCTTTGTTACAAGAGTAGCATTTACTGCTTTTAGAGTCTGCTGATTGAAGTAGCCTATTTAACTTAGGAAATAAATACTGCAGGCCATTTTGAGATTTCCCTATTAGAGCATATAAACAAAGCTTTGTTTAAATCAAATATTGAATCAGCTCAAACAGAGTTGCCACTGAATCTTGAATACCAAATTTGCATCAGATCACTTTGTCTTCAACCTTCTACATTGTAGTCCTAATTGGACCAATTGATTCACACAGGGTTTGGATTTATTTGATTAGACTGCATAATTCTGGGAGAGGCACAATTGCACATGACTGTTGCCTTGAAGATGCATAGGGACCTTCAAACCCTGGTGGAAGTGTGGGATGAAAAGAAATAAATAACAAGGACTGAGGCTAGAGAAAAGATCATATTTAACATTCCCTACTCAGAAAAAGAGACATTTGATTTTACTGTCAACAACCAGATCAGTGATGGGTTGTCCCCGGTTCGCACCAGTTCTATAGAACCGGTAGTAAAACCGGCGGGAGGCCACACCCACTGACCCTGACATCATGAAAACGCTCCTGTGCATGCGCAGAAGAGCGCATGCGCGGCCCCATTGTGAACCGGTAGTAAAAGTAAGTAGAACCCACCCCTGAACCAGATCCTTCCATAACCTTCATCTTTGAATCAGGTATCCAGAAATCTGAAATGGTTTGCATCATCACCTGTTCAATGAATCCAAGAAGAAGAGTGAAGATCAGTTGGAAAGTTTAGAACTGAGCTTTCGATAGTACTATTTTAATAAATAGGCTTGATTTTCAATGACTTTGTTGACGGGCAGGGTACAAATATTTTAAAACTTCAATAAACCTCTACCCATATTTTTGTTATTCTTTTGACAGGTTACAAAAATGGCCATTTTGTTGGCTATTTAGCTAACATCCTTAGATGCTTTTGTCATCTGCATTTGGTGTGTTTATAAACATATAACATATTGCATACCCACAGATCACGTACTTTCAATATTAGGCTGCTGTGGCCAAAGGCAGATGTTGTGCCATGTTGTAACTAGTGTTAAGACCTCGTGTTCTAGTGCTTGGTATGAAGCAGCTCATCTGATCATTGGACACAGCCAAAGGGGAATAAATTTAAGACTCAGGTCTTCCTAGTCCTGATCCCACACTCAGGCTTATGGTGTTTCAATTATGAATTGTCTCTAAGCGACATACACTCATATCAGTGGTGGGTTTCAAAATGTTTTACTACTGGTTCTGTGGGTGTGGCTTGGTGGGTGTGGCATGTCTTGGTGGGTGTGGCTTGGGGGCGTGGCAGGGGAAGAATACTGTAAAATCTCCATTCCCTCCCCAATCCAGGCGAAGGTTACTGCAAAATCCCCATTTCCTCCTGATCAGCTGGGACTTGGGAGACAGAGAATAGATGGGGGCAGGGCCAGTCAGAATTTTTACTACTGCTTCTCCGAACTACTCAAAATTTCCGCTACTGGTTCTCCAGAACTGGTCAGAACCTGCTGAAACCCACCTCTGACTCATATGGTAACAGAACTGATTGATTTAATTTGATTTATGTTTTATATATGCCCATGTCAGAAGGATCTGGCAGCCTAACATGCAAAAGAGCTGTAAAAGGAAGTCCTCCAATCCCCCCCAAAGATCATCAGAAGAAACAAAGTCAAGCATACTTGGTTTGTTTGACACAGACTTTGGGTCTGTGCCCATCAATATATCCCAATATTCATAATATGGTTTCTCCTAGGGCTGGAAGGAAAATCTAGGAAAATCTTAACTGAACAGTAGCCCAGAGGGACTTCCAAAATATAGGGGCAGTGATTGAAAATGCCAATTCCCTACGTCCTCCCAGATAGCATTCTTGGAGAAATGGGATTGGGAGAACTTGACTTTGTTTGACCTAATAAGAAGTGAGAAGAAAGTAGGAAAAGGTTGCTTTGCAAATCCAGAGTAGGGATCTCCAAACTTGGCAAATTTAATATTGTAGATTTCAACTCCTAGAATTTCTCAGCTGCCCTCCAGGATTAATGGTTCTCTGAACACCAACAGATTTGGTGTTGACCTGATCCCAGAGTGAATATTGTCCCATAGAAGAGGAACAGCAATGGAAAAGGCCCGTCTTATAGGCCCCACTTTTAGGGTGGGGACTAAAGGAAGCCTCCCTTCATGTCTGCATATGACAAGTCAGCCCCATGGGTGGAAGGAACATTGGACTTGCCTTTTGTTTCATCATGGTGGCTATGTGATCGGAAGTTGGAGAAAATTACCATCTCACCCTTATCATGGATGGATCACTACCTGAGAGTGGTTTGATGAGAACTTTCACCCATAAAATGCATAGTTTTCCATTCCAGAAAGAACTAGGAAAAAAATATGTTTGAAATTCTGGAGAGTTATTGCTGGTCAATCCATAAAAGTAATATTGAGCAAAGCAGACCAGTTGTTTAAATTGTTATGATGGGCTATCCAATATGGGCTTTCTGGGCCCTTTGGATACTGGAATGTACAGTATGGAAAACCTGCATGGAAGATTTTGCAATATGGCTCCATGAAGGCCTCTCATTTGTAAACTATTTTTAAAAATGTTAGGGAAAGAACTGCAGAACAAGCTGTCCGATACCTTTTTGCTTACCAGTTCTAGCTTTAGACATTTTTATTTTTTTCTAAGTAAATTTATATAAAAGACAGGTTGTTATTTTAATGTTTGATAAATAAGTCTGTTTTCTGTTCAGCTATTTTTTTAACCGCAGACAGAACATCACTGAAAGCAATCATATCTAAATAGTTTAGGATGTGCTGTCTTTCTCTCTCCAGCACACACGGAGCATGGGGCCAGACTGTGACATTAAATAAAAAGTAAATTTGAGATGCAGTGATCTTTAAAATTGTTTCTAGACTATAGAGCATTATTCTTTATTATGTATGATAGATAGATAGATAAATAGAGATAACAAATGTACTAAGCAATCCAACTCATCATAAGGCAGGGTGCCATTTGTACAAGTACTGTTATCTCTCACCAATAATCGTCAATTTCTAGCTCTCCAGATTCCAGGCCAACTAAAGGGACCAGCACCCCCAATCAGTATAGCCAATAGTTGAGAGCTGCTGAGAATCCCAATTCAATAATATCTCGATGGGGATACTGTCACAGGTTCTCTCTCCAATCTGAATGGGAAAACAGCAACTCTACAGCTTATAAAAATGGTACCTTGACTTCTGTCACATCTTCAAATAGTATTGAAGGAGGGGAAAAATCTGTGACTTCCCCTTAGGGTTGTTAGAATTCTTCTGCAAAATCCTGAATGGCCATCAAATAGCAGCAAAGAGTTTTCTTTCTAATCATCTGGAGTTTTGCATTTCATATCTATGGGCAACCCACATATGGAGGAAACTAACAGAGCTTCTGGAAAAGGACTTGGAAAGAATATATGTAGCCTTTCTTAGGATGAGGATTCAAAATCCATTGGAGAACTAAGAAGGGCCATAGATGGTGGAGCAACAGTTGTTATTTTTCCCTTAGAGTTATTATTAGAAGAATAGCATTGGGATACAGAAGCCCAACATCTAGGGAGAACTTTTGTCTGTAGTCTCAAAAGCTAGCAGAATATAAGGGAAAGTACCTCCAATTCAGACTCCTTAAGCTTAGGATAATGCATAATCCTAACCCTGTGAAAATGGTATCTGTTGAGTAATGGAACAATGGAAAAATTGGCAGAGAAGGCACTCAAGAGCTGTTGAGAGGGACCGAATTTGAGTGCATAATAAGTAAGATCATACAGTATGTTTGGGGGATGGGAACCTTTGGTTCAAGTCCCACCTTGTAACAACATCTCTCTCTCTCTCTGGTTTTAAGTTTGACTTACTGCTCTGGAATTGGTATGATAATCATTCAGCTCTGCTGATCTTACTGTATTATTGCAATAATTTTTGAATTTGTTTCTTCATCCTTTAAACTATAGTTTTCAGATAGGAACACCTTTGCTTTAACCATCCAGTACCTAATTAGATAGATATAAGAAGACAGACAGATACAAACAATTATGGTTTCTGTTTTTATATCTATTCCATTTTTTACAGGTTTTCAGAAATGATTGCAGCAAAGGTATTCTGTATCCTCCCAGAGATAACAAATTGCATCATATTTAAGAATAGATCATGAAGCAGTCCTATAACTGCATTCACACATATTGCCGTTTAGTCTGCTTTATCCTGAATGAGGGAAAAATGGGCACTTAACCTGCAGCATTTTCCAAAGCACTCTTTAATAACTTCCTCAACTGCAGGGGGAAATAAAAGGCAGCTATTTTAGAGGATAATTCCATTCAGATGCGTGGCTTATTTTCCATACAACTGAGAAGGGGGGGGGGCTCCCATATCTCTGAGGCACAAATTGGTTTTCAAAAGAAAACTGACAGCTTCCTCTGTCTTTTTTGGGGGGTGGGTGGGTGGAGAGATTTCATTGTGATAGCCTGCTCCATGGTTTGCTGGAAAAATGAATTGAAATCTCAGGTAACTACACTGTTCTATGCTTTGGAAAGATTAGATCTAACAAATAGACTAAAATGTAAATATCGCTCTAAAATGTAAAAAGCGCTCTAGAGAGTGCTTTCTACTTACTGTAAATACATCAGCCAAATAGCTTTTAATATTTCTTCTGTCTACTTAAAATGAGCCGGCGTGTCCAGCAAGAGACATGTTGCATTTTTTGTAATCTCTAATGCGAACTTGTTCCATTTCCCAGTCATGGGAAGACAATCTATATTGTCTTGTGATGTGAATTAAGTCAGTATCTAAACTGAAGACGGTTCCTATTTTGATACAACGGCACTGAAATCTTTTTCAAACCAAAATACTGTAATGTGTTTATCCCAGAGGTGCTTTTTCAGGAGGCAACTGGACTTTCTTGTTTTTTCTTTGAAGACGTTTTGTTTCTCATCCAAGAAGCTTCTTCAGCTCTGACAGAATAGTGAGGAAAGGAAGGATTTATATTCCTTGCAGACAGCTGGTCATTTGCATTCTTTTAGACTCAGGGTCGTTGAAGCAGTTGGAGGCTTAGTGCTTCAACCACCATCTAAAAGGATGCAAATGACCAGCTGTCTGCAAGGAAAATAAATCCTTCCATTCCCCACTATCCTGTCAGAGCTGAAGAAGTTTCTTGGATGAGAAATGAAACGTCTTCAAAAGAAAAACAAGAAAGTCCAGTTGTCTCCTGAAAAAGCACCTTTGGGACAACCATGACCTGGATGACTGAGAATCTCTACAGACTTTTAATGTGTTTACATTACTTAATCAGCAGTAGTCGTAGGCATCCATTGAATGGACATTTAAACCCAGGAAAACAAAGAGCTAGCATTTTCACAACAGTATGCAAGAACGGTTGTGATGTTGGTAGATAGTGCTGAATCAGAGTAATTTGGGTGACTGTGAATTACTCACTTCTGTTTAGTCTATATAACAGAGCTTCTGGAAAAGGACTTGGAAAGAATATATGTAGCCTTTCTTAGGACAAGGATTCAAAATCCATTGGGAAGGAGAACTAGGAAGGGCCATAGCTGGTAGAGCAACAGTTGTTATATTTCCCTCAGAGGTATTATTAGAAGAATAGCATTAGGATACAGAAGCCCAACATCTATGGAGAGGTTTTGCCTTTAGTCTCAAAAGCTATAAAGGTGAGGCAACGTAATTTCAATTTATGCTGCTTTCAGCATTTTAGAATATTGAAAGTACAATGTCTCGTTGATTTGTAAAATTGATTCCTTAAAAGCCCCTCTTTTTTCAGGTTTTTTGTTCTTTGCATCTTCTCTGAAATCTGAGGAAATATTTCATCATTTCTGAAAACAGTTTGTTTTGGTCCTTTTTATTACCTTCTAGGGTAAGGGTTAATTTGTAATCAAGGCAAAGAAGTAAAGGTCACTCCCTCATTTTAGTATTCTGTGTTTCGATTCCACCATCTTTTAATCTTCCTCTCTGATACTCCAACCTGTTTATAAAGCAGCTTTTGAGACATGACGCAAACCAGCGATTTTAAAGCCGGGCAGATCCTTCTAATAAATCTGGAAGATTAAACACCTCACACCCGTGAGAGTGTGTTGCTTGAGAGGACACAGCGATGGGTCCTGAATAAATCTAATGTTATAATCCTGCTTAATGTGCAATCAGATGAGAGCTTGGCACAATTGAAGCAAAAGGGAGTTAATTGTAAACAGCTGGGCAAAAAAAAAAATGACAGTGGAATTTAATCAAAGCATTAATGCCCATTTGTCCTTACGCTGCCACTCACAGGACATTTTTTTAAAAAATATAATGACTGCTGCAAAGAATTTTTGAAATGGAGTTTCTCTGCCTGTCTTTCAAATCAAGGCAGAAACAGAAGGCAGGTTATGAAAAGCGATGCCAGGGAAATGGAGGAATGGAAAGAGTCCCTTACTAACTGGTGATGCATTCATCATGCAGAAAGGACAAAGCTTAACCTCTCTCTGTTTTTCAGGAAAGATCCATTGAGGTTACATTCTAGTGATCTAAAAGCAACTTCAGCAAAAATGAAAAAAAGCTTTATGATTAATTGGAGAGTCACAAAATTAAAACTAGCTAGCTGTCAGTAACCAAGTAACCAAGCATTGAACCAACTTCCAGAAAAGGTAGTGTGTCAATCATCAGTAATTGACCCTGTCAGTTATTTTTTTTTAATTGAAAAAGTTTTAAAAGTTTTACATACATTTTCTCCCCCCTCCCCAACCATCCCCCCAACTTCCCAGAGCAAATACAAAATAAAATACAGCTCAAATTCTCTAAATTAAACTCCATGTCACACTTATCATAATCATAATCATAATCATTAAACAAATAGATAAAAGGAAAGCAAGTCTTCTTTCTTCTTATTCCATCTAATTCAACAGAATTAATCTCCATTTATAGTTACAGCAGTTAATAAAACAATTAAGTATTACCTAATCAAACCTATCATTACTCAATATAGCTAATTAATATTTAACAAATTATTAAGTCTATACAATTTAACAAGATATTTTATAACTTCTTTCATTTAAAACAAAGAAAAAAACCCAACAACAACAGGAAAAAAAAGGAAACCCTCATTCAAAAAAACCCAAATTTAAAATAAAATACTATATAAAATCTTCCGTCCTCCACTTTTAAACCATCAAGGTCCAATTATAGTTAAAACACATGAGGGACCTCCGGTGGGACTGCGACATCGCTGGACGCTTCTTTTTGAAGCGCCAGCCCAGGGCTTCATAGAACCGCAAGAACAGCGACTATCGGCTGTCTTGCGGTTTGAAAACTTTCCCCCTGGTATGAGGGGGAAAAGTGAGTAGACGGGTGGGGTAGAGCTCCCTGAGAGTGCCAGATTTTACCCATAATCTGGCGCTCAAAGATGAGAGCTCCCCATTAAGCCTGTCAGTACTCCGGACCCTGGATGTCTCTGCTTTGCAGAGCTAGATGTCGTTACCATCCCAGCAACCAATTTTAAACAAATACTTCTTGAATCAAGCTGGCAGAGCACAAGTTGCATGAATGAAACAGCAAGTATTTTTTTCTTTTTTTTTTAACTCCAGGGACTTACTTTCTTTAAAAGATTTTCCCTAAGTGGAAAGTGAAAGCAAGATGGCGTTTGAGTCTCAACGGGGCATGAAGAAGTGAAAGTTAAAAGTAATTATTGACAAGCCCCTGTTTGAAACGTAAAACTCCTTTTTGAAAAGTGGATGAAATAAGAAAGGATGCAATAATGATAATTCAAGCAGCAATACAAATTACAAATTGTTAAGGGTCTTTTCTTCTTCTTCTTGAAACTCTTTCCCCCCCCCTTTTTTTTTCTGTCCTGGAAGGGAAGGAAGAAGGGGGGCAAGATGGCTGGTCTTTTTGAAAGCAAAGAAAGCAAAGGAGGGTTAATTAACCCTCAATGGTCTGATTTTGAGGAAGCTTTGAGTTCAATTACCTCTGCTTTATTGAAAAGAATTGATACTATATTTCAAGCTTCTCAAGCTGGAAACAATGAAATACATGGAAATACTGAGTTGCAATCTAGCAGTGGGGGATTGAACGAAGAGTTGGGAGATGTAAAAAAACAACAACAGATCATAGCAGATTTTACTGAGGAGAGAAAGATGAATGCTGAGCAGAATAAGGAGCAAGAAATTTTGGAAATTTTGGTTACACGAATTTTTTTTTATAAAACTCAATCTGCATTTAAAGAGCTGTTTCCAGAAGAAGCTACATTTCTGCAAAAATTTTATAATATGCAATCCCAAAAACCGCAAAATTTTACTGGAGTTAAAAAAGGCAGAGGGATCAAAGTTAAGAAGAAAGTTCGTAAAAAGGAAAAGTAGAAAGACTGGAGAAATGGAAAATAACCCTGCTTGATGAGATGATGGTCCTTAAAAAGTATTGTTTAACTGTTTAAAGATTTTGAATTTTTGGGAAAAAAAAAAGCAGACAGCAGTTTAATGCCAGTTAACTAAGTGATGAGCGACGATGAGGAGGCAATTTACAGCTGTATTGGAATTTTTTGAGAAAAATAAACAGATCACAGCAATGCTGGTGTGTTGGGCTGTGAAATATGCCCTGACTTGAATGATTTGGAATATTTTATTAAGGACTGTAATAAATCTGGATCTAACTGTAATCGCAGAAGTTTTATTGAATATAGTAAATTGGAGTTTCCTGTTTGATGATAATAAATATAAGGCAAAAGGACTATGGACCTAGAGCAATTGCAGGTGATCTGATGGTTTCCCTAATACGTCTGATGAATTTACTAATCTAATTTTTGACTGGATTTGATGGATACTATTTCAAATATAATTATAAAGCCACTCGGGGTTTTTTTTTTTATAAAGAAGCAATTTTTTATTTAGGTGGGTAGACGCAAATGAAGATATTCTATATGCTGTTGGAAGATGTGAAGACAAGAAAATTAGCAACTGGTTTAATCTAGTATGAAGAATTTAAATGTTTGATATAGTTATTAAATGACGTTTTATCTGTATTGATAAATTAATAAGAGGTTTGATTGTTATATATTTTTTTGAATTAAAAAATTTATTATTTTTTTTTATTAAGTGTTTTGACCCTGTCAGTTATTGATCATGGTTGTTAAATGAATCACACAGTCATTCAATGAATCTGGCTTTCCCCCATTGACTTTGCTTATTGGAAGCCCCCTGGGAAGGTCGCAAACAGTGATCACAAGACCCCCAAAATTGCAATTGTTATAAATATATGCCAGTTGTCAAGCATCTGAATTTTGATCACACGGTAATGGGGATGCTGCAACAGTTGTTAGTGCAACAGTCCATTGTAAATTACATTTTTCAGTGCTGTTGTAATTGTCAGAACGGTTGTAAATTGAGGACTACCTATATTGACATAATGTCAATATCGTTCCTGTACTTAGGCTGTTTTCCATGTATTTTAAGGGAAATTAATATGTTTATGCAGGCTGAAATTAGATTAAAAATGAAAGTTTAGAATGTTGATGCACTAGCCTCTCTGGATTATGATTAATAATTTCCTCTATTTACCAGAGACAGTCCTTATTATTCTAATAACTTACTATCAATGTTTGCCTTTCGGAATAATGCAAATAGAATTTGCTTGTGTAGATATATAGTTGCTTTTTCTTAGCCGTCTGAGGGTCCTAGCTCTTTCTTTTGTTTCTCCCCCCAAAACGTGGATTCCACCTGTTTATTGAACTCTAGGTGAACAATGAATCATAAACATTTAAAGCCATCTGTGACCCTCATTATGATAAACTGAAATAAATATAATTATAATCAAGCAAGCAAGATGCATCCACTGTCCCACCAAGAACCATAGTGGCGCAGTGGTTAGAATGCAATATTGCAGGCTAATTCTGCCAAGTGTCAACAGTTCAATTCTCACTGGCTCAAGGTTGACTCAGCCTTCCATCCTTCCCAGGTTGGTAAAATAAGGACTCAGATTCAGGGTGTGTGTGGGTGCAATATGCTGACTCTGTAAACTGCTTAGAGAGGGCTGTAAAGCACTGCAAAGTGATATATAAGTGCTAGTGCTATCTTAACAAAAGAAATTCTGGTCTCAGTTGGGGTCATAAATTGAGGACTGCCTGCAATACATACAAAAAGTCAGAAGTATTTTATTTAGTTTCTTTACTAAGTAGAATAAGAAATTCATACTATTTTAAACATCCATTCATGTACATGCTACCTAATTTTATTTTCTGGTTAAGATAATGTTTGTAGTTACCATATATGTATATGCTTGTACATTGATCATTTTCTAGCATAGAGAAACACTAATATTCATTCTACAACAATTCTTGCTCGGCATCAAAAAATCAAAACCAGTTGCATATCGCAGCAACATCTGAGCTGCTTCTTTTATCATTTTAAGGACATGTTCAAAGATATCTTCTCTTTTTCAGAGGAATCAACTTTCCTCTTAGTACTATGGAAGGTTTAACCCAGCCTCTTTGCTATGCTGCTGACATGGACTATTAGCTATTGGACGAGGACAAGTCTCTCTCAACAAATGGTGTTAACTTATTGCTGCAGCAGGCTAAGCCGGATCAAAGTAATCTGGCATGAAAGAGGGCTTTTTAATAGAAAAATGCAGCAACATTTCCTATGGGAACATTCAGACTGGCATGGCAGAGGAGTTTGAGGGAGGTTGGTGACATGCAGGGCTCCTGCTAGGCCATTGCAGGATCATTATTTTCCATCCAGTTAGAACAATTAATCAGTGGAACAAATTGCCTCCAGAAGTTGTAAATGCTCCAACACTGGAAGTTTTAAAGAAGAGATTGGATAACCGTTTGTCTGAAGTGGTGTAGGGTTTCCTGCCTAAGCAGGGGGTTTGACTAGAAGACCTCCAAGGTCCCTTCCAACTCTGTTATTCTATTCTATTCTATTCTATTCTATTCTATTCTATTCTATTCTA